>JAFIRS010000052.1:1200000-1578997 GCA_018342105.1 Gonioctena quinquepunctata | reverse complement strand
AGAAAAATCTGAAATTGAAAATTTGCATTTTCATTCAGATAGTTATTTGATTTTCCATTCCAGTCTCAATTGAGAACTCATAAAGATGAATGAGGCAAGAAGAATGTTTTCCAAAGAGTACTCACCAGACATCATTCGTAACATTGACGCAGGAGAGACATCGCATTCACTAGGTCTTCAATACATTTTTGTCGACGAAAATCTATTTCACGCTTCCACGATCATCAGGAAGACCGGAAGAAATGGGGAACACATTTTCAAGAACAATCTCACTTTGAGAAAAGTTAATCACTTTTGAGACTTTTGAAACCAAAAGGGTTTTTTTGACATGAAGATGTGACTAAGTTTGATTGTTTGTTGAAAATATCACATCGATGTTCATGAAATCATGTTGAATCATTTTCAACAAAATCAATCTATCATCCCCATCTTTCATCGTCAAGATAACCTTTGGGATTCATGTTGAAAAGGAAACATTCTCAATTGAATATTGATGAAAATGTGTTCATTTCTTAGAAATCCTGATTGTGAAGTGAAATTGATTTTTCGTGAATGTCTAAGAAACAACTACTTGGAAATGCGATGACTTGAACTGCTCTAAAATGTATTCTGAAATAGCCCTAACTAAGAAATCCTGAAGAAAATTTTCTTTCATTCAGATATTTTTTGATTTTCCATTCAGTCTGGAGGAACATCATAAAGTTTTGAATGAGAAAGCAGAATTTTTCCAAGTTTCACAGAATTTCATTTGAGTTGAGCTTGGAGAACATCGCAGTTCAATAGGTTTTTCCAAATACTTTTTTTTTGTCGACAAAAATATTTCATTCAGATCGTAGGAAGATTCAAGAAAGAACTTTTATCAAGAAATTCACTTGAGAATGTTTCCCTTTTCAACATGAATACCCACAAGGGTTATCTTGACGATGGAAGATGGTGACTAAAGTTTATCTTTCAGTCGCAGATGATTCCACATCTGATTTTATGAACATCCTGTTTATATTTTCAACAAATCAATCTATCATACCCCATGACAGGTTTTAATGTCAGAAAACACTAATTTAGTGTCCAAAAGGATGATTCTAACTTTTCTCCCAAAGTGAGATTGCTTCTTGAAAATGTGTTTCCCATTTCTTCCGGTCTTCCTGATGATCGTGGAAGCGTGAAATAGATTTTCGTCGACAAAAATGTATTGAAGACCTAGTGAATGCGATGTCTCTCCTGCGTCAATGTTACGAATGATGTCTGGTGAGTACTCTCTTTTGGAAAACATTCTTCTTTGCCTCATTCATCTTTATGAGTTCTCAATTGAGACTGGAATGGAAAATCAAATAACTATCTGAATGAAAATGCAAATTTTCAATTTCAGATTTTTTCTTTTGAGTTAGGGCTTTTCAGAATATCTTTCAGATGTAGTTCAATTCCAGCGTGGCTTTAGCCGGAAGTAGTTGTTTCTGTTAGACATTCACAAAAATAATTTCATTTCAATCGTGGATTTTCAATTCACAGAAAATCTTTCTATCAATATTCAATTGAGAATGTTTCCCTTTTCAACATGAATACCCCACAAGAGGTTATCTTGACGATGGAAGATGGTGACTAAAGTTTATCTTTCAGTCGCAGATGATTCCACATCTGATTTTATGAACATCCTGTTTATATTTTCAACAAATCAATCTATCATACCCCATGACAGGTTTTAATGTCAGAAAACACTAATTTCAAAGTGTCTCTCCAAAAGAAATGATTCTAACTTTTTCCATCTTTGCAAAGTGAGATTGCTTCTTGAAAATGTGTTTCCCATTTCTTCCGGTCTTCCTGATGATCGTGGAAGCGTGAAATAGATTTTCGTCGACAAAAATGTATTGAAGACCTAGTGAATGCGATGTCTCTCCTGCGTCAATGTTACGAATGATGTCTGGTGAGTACTCTCTTTTGGAAAACATTCTTCTTTGCCTCATTCATCTTTATGAGTTCTCAATTGAGACTGGAATGGAAAATCAAATAACTATCTGAATGAAAATGCAAATTTTCAATTTCAGATTTTTTCTTTTGAGTTAGGGCTTTTTCAGAATATCTTTCAGATGTAGTTCAATGTCCAGCGTGGCTTTAGCCGGGGAAGTAGTTGTTTTCTGTTAGACATTCACAAAAAATAATTTCATTTCAATCGTGGATTTTTCAATTCACAGAAAAATCTTTCTATCAATATTCAATTGAGAATGTTTCCCTTTTCAACATGAATACCCCACAAGAGGTTATCTTGACGATGGAAGATGGTGACTAAAGTTTATCTTTCAGTCGCAGATGATTCCACATCTGATTTTATGAACATCCTGTTTATATTTTCAACAAATCAATCTATCATACCCCATGACAGGTTTTAATGTCAGAAAACACTAATTTCAAAGTGTTCTCCAAAAGAAATGATTCTAACTTTTCCATCTTTGCAAAGTGAGATTGCTTCTTGAAAATGTGTTTCCCATTTCTTCCGGTCTTCCTGATGATCGTGGAAGCGTGAAATAGATTTTCGTCGACAAAAATGTATTGAAGACCTAGTGAATGCGATGTCTCTCCTGCGTCAATGTTACGAATGATGTCTGGTGAGTACTCTCTTTTGGAAAACATTCTTCTTTGCCTCATTCATCTTTATGAGTTCTCAATTGAGACTGGAATGGAAAATCAAATAACTATCTGAATGAAAATGCAAATTTTCAATTTCAGATTTTTTCTTTTGAGTTAGGGCTTTTTCAGAATATCTTTCAGATGTAGTTCAATGTCCAGCGTGGCTTTAGCCGGGGAAGTAGTTGTTTTCTGTTAGACATTCACAAAAAATAATTTCATTTCAATCGTGGATTTTTCAATTCACAGAAAAATCTTTCATCAATATTAATTAATTTAGCCGGGGAAGTAGTTGTTTTTTTGAGTGGGGATCTAATAACTTGGTAGAATTCAATGCAAACAAAACACAAGCATGTCTTTTCTCTAGAAAAGCCGATCTCACTGTGCCTAACATAACTTTGTCAGGAGTAACCATACCACTGAAGTCATCCATATCGATGCTTGGTATTACTATCAGCAATAACCTTTCCTGGGAAAATCACGTGAGGTCCATTGCCAAAAGTGCATCCCAAAAACTTGGTTTTTTGTTTCGTGCCAAGAGCTATTTCACCCCCACCCAGCTGCTTATGATCTATAAGGCACAGATCCGACCTGTCCTGGAATACTGTTCCCATATTTGGAGCGCGGCACCTAAACATATCCTGAGGCTATTGGATTCTGTCCAAAAAAGGGCAATTCGTCTCGTCGGTGATGCCTCGCTTACAAACTCGCTCACTTGTCTGGAGCACCGTAGAAAAGTTGGCGATTTGTCTCTATTTTATAGATATTTTCATGGGCGATGCTCTTCTGAAATATCAACAATCGTTCCTGCTTTGGCAGTCTCTTCGAGATTAACCCGTCAAGTTCAGTCATCACACCCCTTCGTGGTCACTTTGGAGACCTGCAGAACATCACTTTCCAAAGACTCGTTCATCCAACGAACAGCGAGGCTTTGGAACTCATTGCCTAGGGAGGTGTTCCCCGAGGCATACAACCTCCAGAAATTTAAGAAGAACACCAACTCCTACCTTCTTTCCCTTGGTTCCCACGATGTTCTCTGAACATTACAGGATATCCCTTTTCGTGGGAACCAGAACATAAAAAAAAAAAAACTTGAAGAAAAACATGGGAAAATCGGCATTTTTTTCGGCAACCGCCCACAAAGTACCCACTTCCCAGACGCTTCTTCTTCGAAAAAATAGTACTTTAGTATGAAATTCAAACTTACCAGTGGTGTTGGATTCAAGAATTCAATATTCCATACTCTTCCATCACTCCAACTCAAACTAGAGTTTCAAAACGATCTCCGCTACCACGATCTAGGTTCAAAATACGAGCGCACTAAATATTATGTTTACAATAACTTGGTTGTTTTTTTTTTCTGTCAAATCATTCAATAATGTACTTAGTTATCAAAATGATATCACCTAACAACTCAGTTTCTCTCTAGAAAAATTGCAATCACTCTGTGAACTCGAAACACAATGTATCATCTTTAAACAATCAGCAGAAACATTTCAAGTCTCCAAATATCAAATGCAGATTTTTTTTTAGACCATCTCTATCCTCAAATAACAATCATTTAATCTCGGTTTTGACACTCAATGTACAGTCAATTTAGAATAAGCTAGATATATATATATATATATATATATATATAGAAGAATCATTTTTAAATTCGGGTATGCAGTCAACAGGGGTATGGAAAAAAAGTGTACTCTTTTTTCTATTCAAGCTTTCGAGTCATTTATTGTCTCTTCATCAGGAACTCTACAATGAATTAAATTGAACATTATAAGATTTGAAAAACCAAAAAGGCATATGTGTACTTACAAAAGTGAGGTTAAAAATCCCTTTCACTTGCAGCAATTTATAAAATACCATGTCATAACAGACAACACTCTTGGTAAAGTCATATATAGTTAAAACTTTGATCAAAATTGATCAAGATTACTTAAACATAAGTGTATAAACATTTTAAGTAATCTAAGTAATCTTGATCAATTTTGATCAAAGTTTTAACTATATATGACTTTACCAAGAGTGTTGTCTGTTGTGACATGGTATTTTATAAATTGCTGCAAGTGAAAGAGATTTTTAACCTCACTTTTGTAAGTGTACATATGCCTTTTTGGTTTTTCAAATCTTATAATGTTCAATTTAATTCATTTAGAGTTCCTGATGAAAGACAATAAATGACTCGAAGCTTGAAAGAAAAAGTACACTTTTCCATACCTGTTGACTCATCAATTAAAAGATTCTTCTTTAACTTAGACAGTCGTCTCACCTTCACAACTATATATATATATATATATATATATATATATATATATATATATATCTCTATATTTTTATGATGCGTTGATTGCGGTTCGTTTTTATTTTATTTTATATTTGTTTATTTACTTTATACAACCAGACATCATAACAAAAATATATAATTTGTTTGTTTTACTATTTTCTTACTATTTTCAAAATATTCAAACTAGTTCCCTTTTGAATTTAATTTAATATATATTGAAAAATGAATACCCATATAAATATTTAATATCTCCGGCTATGCATTTTACCGTCTTTCCATCTACTCTTTTACCTTATTTCCTTCACCTCAGCTAACTCAATCGGTACGCCTATGGAATCTCAGAAGTCGGTTCTACTGTGGAGTCCTCTAGTGGTTCTTGAAATAAATTTCAGAAAATGGCAATTCATTGTTGCTCAAACATTGAAAATAATGCAGAAATTCATCAAAATAATAATTTTCTTTATTCAGGAAAACTTACTACTACCTATTCTGCGATAAATACCTTAATTAGTGCTTCATAGCAAATATATACAGGAAATGTAAAGCTATGAGATAATAATAGTGAACTGTAACCTAGTTTTGTAGGTTATGTGGTCTATATCCTAAATCATGAACGAGTTCAATCAAAAAGGGTTCTTTAAAAGGTTCATTTTTTATTGCACTGCAGTAACTTTTTATGTTTTCAAAATACCTGTGACTTCTAGTAATGAGAATGTTCAGTGTTTCGGATTTCCTCCCGTTCCTGGAAACTGCAGTCCTTTTGTCGACTGTGACTTCGCCTCGTACTGGTAAATCTCCAATGAAAGAAGGGAGGATTAACTCTGCATCTGGGATCTTTTATCTGCTATTGTTCTTTATAGTATTTCCCCTATTGTCTTGTCAAATAACTGTTTTTCTAATACATATTGATTGAGTTTTAAAAAATTACAATTTTCTTCATTCGGTTATTCCAAAATTATTTTTTTTTTTCGTTCTCCTCCGCTTAGTTTGTTCATTTTTCCCCCTTGATCCAACATCCTTTGTTTCCTTCTCGAATTTTCGATTTTCACGAACCTTTTGTTGCACTTTTCATTATTTTCACCTTTTTGACAGTTTTCATTTACGAAACATGATATAGGTATCGATTAATATTATACAAGGTTCCAGAATAATATATATTATACAAGGTTTCAGAAAAACGGTAGAATCTTCAGAAAAACTGTGAAATACTACCAAATACGAATATTTTTTATTTATGGGTTTTTTTTTAATTTATTATTCTTTTATTTCAACTCTTTAAATATTTAACGTACCTCTGAACATAACAATATATATATATATATAATATATATATATATATATATATATATATATATATATATATATATATATATATATATATATATATTTATATATATATATATATATATTATATATATATATATATATAGTTTATATATATATATATATATATATATATATATACAGGGTGAGTCAGAATAAGATCAACAAACTCCGACTACAGATTCCTCACCTCATTGTGAGGTGAAAAGTTGCTATCAAGGTATGTCCTAAAATGCATCCCCTCTGAGATACAGGGTGGCGAAAATATGAAAAAAATTAAGTTTTAATTTGTTTTCTCCAAAATTCCTGAAGGAAAAAATTTGAAACTTGGTACACTAATCAAGGTTTATCAACGTGCTAATTTGAAGTTATAATTTTTTATTTTCGTAAACTTGTGGCGTAGTTACGATGGTATTTTCTTGGGACAAGTGAATGGACAAATGAGCGTTTGGCATTAGTTCGGCACATCGATACTCAACCTTAAAGTCATGACAGTCCATGTGCCTGGAAATATGTCCTTAGTAGGGACATAATTTCCTATGTGCAATAATCGCATAATGCTAATTTCTTACAACATATCGGAATATGTGTCAATCTCCTGAACATTTTTTAATGTTGGGAGAATTGGGGGTGAGTCATCATATTATTTAATCGAATCGATGTAGTGTATTCACTGATACTTTCTTGCATATGATTGTTTCAACTGACAAACAAACCCAACCTCAAATTCATGATACTCCACTTAGATAAGAGCTGAGGTCTGAAATAATTTTTGCGAAAAACTGAAGATAGGTACTCTTAATTTGTTGAAGTTTTTGTTGGAGTATCATTATCAAAGCCATTTCTGATTGAATTATCTAGAAAAATATTATCCAATCAACATGTTTTTGATGATAAAAACAATTATTGTGTATTAATATCTACTTAAATGATTTCTTTCGATTCGTGATAACTAGTTGCAAAGTCGAGCCTTTCATGCTAGTTTGTGGTAGGCTGTTCAGTACACCACTGATCATCGCATAAAACATACACGAAATTTGGTACTAAAAAGAAACGTAGCCTTTTTTCATTGTTCCCTCGTAGAAACACACTGATATATCGATACTTACATTAGACAAAATTGACAGTAACCCAAAACAGTTTGTATTATTGTCAAGTCATCTGATATCATTTCAGTCAGTGAACATCGTTTCAAAATGGATAATTCATTTGAATAATATACAGATATGCATTTCGCTTATGGTGAAACAGGGGGTATGCCAGAGCCGCTGCTGAATTATATCAACATAGATATCCAAACAGACATCATCCACATTTCACTACTTCAATAGCTGTGCATCGACGATTGAAGGAAACGGGGTCCTTTAAATTCAGTAAACACCATTGTGGTACGAATCAAACAAGAAGAGATAATGTTACGGAAGAACAAATTCTTGAACGATTAGCAGCAGATCCTTCTATCAGCACTCGGGCTATTTAGTAAAGGTTCGTAAGTGTCACAATCAACAGTAAGTCGGGTAGCACGTGAACAACTATTATATCTATTTCGCCTACAGAAGGTGAAGGCCCTATATGCTGGTGATTATGGCCCTCGTAGATTTTTGTGAATGGTTTTTGAGGATGTATGAAGGAACAAACGACTCTCCTAGATATGTTCTATTCACGGATGAGGCATGTTTCACAAGAGATGCATATTTCATTAGTAGGAACAGCCATTCATGGGATGAACAAAATCCGCATGGAATGTTTCGAAAAGGCTATAAACAAAAGTTTACAGCGAACATTTGGGTAGGAATTATCGACAATCGTTTCGTTGGACCTTATCTTCTTCCTCCCCGTTTGAATGGGCAGAACTACCGAGTGTTTCTTGAACATGTTTTACCTGGGCTACTTGAAGACGTACCTCTATTGATTCATTAAAGAATGTGGTATCAATATGACGGAGCACGGCCCATTTCCAACGAATCGTTCGTCAATTTCTTGATCAAACATTCAATGATCGGTGGATGGGTAGACGTGGTCCCATACATTGGCCTGCACGTTCTCCGGATTTACTTCACTAGACTTTTTTTGTGGGGATACCTCAAATCCCTTGTGTATAAAACACCTGTAGAATCTGTGCAAGATTAAACGTCAAGAATTTTAGCAGCATGTACGTTAATACAGGATACTCCAGGAATATTCCAAAGCGTGCGACAGTCGATGATACGGAGATGCCAATTGTGTATTGAACAAAATGGTGGTCCATTTGAACATTTGCTTCAATGCCTTGTTTGTTTCTATGTAGTGTACCCACTAAACCGCTTCTATCATTTGAGTAGATATTAATACACAATAATTGTTTTTCTTCGTCAAAAAATGTTGATTGGATAATATTTTCCTAGATAATTCAATCAGAAATGGCTTTCATAATGATACTCCAACATAAACTTCAACAAATTAAGAGTACTTATCTTCAGTTTTTTGCAAAAATGATTTCAGACCTTAACTTTTATCCAAGTGGAGTATTATGAATTTGAGGTTGGGTTTGTTTGTCAGTTGATCTGTCAAAACAATCATATGCAAGAAAGTATGGTAACATATCAGTGAATCCGCGACATCGGTTCGATCAAATAATATGATGAATGAAAAACTGGAGTTATTGGTCTCATTCTGACTCACCCGTACTATGTTTCCGATTCTACCAACATTGAAAAATGTTCAGGAGGTTGACACATATTCCGATATGTTGTAAGAAATCAGCATTATGCGATTATTGCACATAGGAAATTATATCTCTACTAAGGACATATCTTCAGTTTTTCTCAATTATCTCAGAAACCTCCACTTTTAGGCACATGGAATGTTTTCACTTTTAGGTTGACTATCGATGAGCCGAACTGATGTCGAACGCTCATTTGTCCATTCACTTGTCTCAAGAAAATATGAAGGAACATATGACCACATACCATCGTAACTACGCCACTGGTTTACGAAAATAAAAAATTATAACTTCAAATTAGCACGTTGATAAACCTTGATTAGTGTAGCAAGTTCAAATTTTTTTCCTTCAGGAATTTTGGAGAAAACAAATTAAATCTTAATTTTTTTCGTACTTCGACACCCTGTTCTTCTTGATCTGATAGTGTGAAATAGCAACTGAATATTTATAAACTGATTTGATTGGCTGTCTCTATGACATTAGCAGCCAATCGATTAAATCGAAAATGACGAAGAAAACAGTCGATAAAAGAATCGGGGCTTGGTTTCTATCTCAACTTCGTGGTATCTTTCATCAATCATATCTTTCCGGAAACAACACCCAAATACCAATCAATAAACTCGACCAGCTAGATTGATACAATTTTCTCAAGGTTTTGATTAGAATTTTGATTAATTATACGCTCGATAACAATCATTATATGCATTGACATGTGTGTATTTTATTGTTATCTCGTCGATATTCTCTGCTCGAATGGCTTTTTTATTATGTCGCAAGATAATATTCGGGTATAATCAAGACAGTCGTGACTTGACAGTTTCCGGTTTGCTCAACGAAACAGGCGTGTCCTCTGGAATTGAAAATACGATAATAACACTATTGATAGGGGTAAATGATACCAAAAACCATTCAGGAAAATGATAATGAACACACAATCGAATCTGATTGTCGGATTGGGCTGACTGTATTAAAGTGTGGAATTTTAATGAAAAAATCAATGTTGCTACTGGTGTAGGTGGCTATTAACAATTCTTACATTCGTGGCAACTTCTAAATTATCATAAATAGACCAATTACTTCAATTATTGTTGAATAATCAGATAAATCAACAATAATGACTGTCTACACATTTCTGAATAACCGACCTCATTCAATCATTTTAAAATAGTGGATATTTCAAATCCAGAGCCAATAATAGACGTTAACCTTGATTCAGTTTACCTTGCGAATAATTTTTTTGGCCTCAAACAAAAATGGCACGCATGATTAGATACGGCGATTCGCTAAACTTTGTGGGAAATTAAAGTACTATGTTCAAAATAAACCTTCTGAAAACAACCTACAATGGGTAATAGTAGGCCAGTAGAAATAGACATGATTTTCCCAAAATTCAATAATAATTCCAAAAGTTTCAAAACTGCAGTAGAGTGAAGCGGTCTTTGTATATGATAGGTAGTCTGATTTTGCAACCCTTTTTTCTGAACGGAAGATGTTGAAAATCACAATTTAATGAATTTTCACATTTTTATTGCGTAAAAATTTGCATAGGTTCTGCAAACTTCCGGAGTTTTGCAAAATAGCAATTTACATCCTTTGATAAATTTGCAACCACTCACAAAAAACGGAAATGTCTGTTTTATCGAAAAAAATTTCGATGAAAATTCCAAAAGTTCTGCAAACTCGAAAAAATAACTAAAATAATGTTCTTGACAAGAGTTTCAATTTGCAACCTCTTGCGTCAAACGAAAAATATATTTTTTCATTAAATTGTTTTTTTTTATTGAAATAAGTATTGGAATTATTACAAAAGTTTCAAATAATGGTTGCAAGTGGAGATGTCCTGACGTAGAATGTTTTCATTATATAATAATAATAATAATATATATACTTTATTATCATTAAGAATAAATCTTGTGGACAAAGCTCATGAAAAATAAATATAAAATGTAAATATAAAAACACCTATGGAAAGGTAAAGTTAGAACATACACTATAAAGTTCATCGTCGAATTTTGTATCAACATGGTTGTGTGCAGTTTTGTTTAAAAATCTTATCAAAACTTATATAATACACATATAAACATATACAATCATATATAATATTACATAAATGAACACACATATCACACCAAACAAACAAACATCTATATCCAAGCAAGAATATTAACAAAAATCTTATATGACATATATTCAAATATGCACATTTTGTCACGTAAATTTATCATTATAGAACTCCTGCAAATTATAATAGGGTCTATCAGCCAGAAATGTTTTTACTCTTATTCTAAACATTTTGTTGGTCAAATTTGCCTGTCTTATAGCTGAGGGCAAGCGATTAAACATCTTGACCCCATTGTAATAAATAGAATCCCTGGCAAAATGTGTTAAAGGAATTGGCAATTTCAACGCGGTGGAACGGGTGTTATAAGAATTGCACGAAGCCTCGAATAGGGACATATTTTTGTAAATGAGACAAACCGATTCCAAAATGAACAAAGCCATAACTGTTAAAATATTTTCCTCGACGAATTTGTGTCTGCACGAATCACGAGGTTTAATCTCACAAATATACCTGATAGCCCGTTTCTGCAGTACTGATACAGACAGAAGTGCTGATGAATTGCATACTCCCCAAAACGGTATCCCATAACGTCGGTGAGATTCTAAGAGGGCCGTAATACACCGTTCAGGCAGTTTTAATTCCCAAATTTATTGAAGTTACTCTCACTGCATAACAACCAGAAGAAATTTTACTTTTAAGATGTTTGATATGTTCGATAAATTTGAGCTTATTGTCAATGTGAATACCTAGAAATTTAGTTTTGAGTCTCGTTCTTGATCACTAAGTTATCACCAAATGACAGGTCATCAAGAGCACATCTGAATAATGAAATGTTTGTTTTAGTGATATTGAAGGACAACAAATTAGCATCACACCACTCCTTGATTTTTTTTATATCAGTAGATATTGCATTGTGTAAATCACTTGAGTTTTTCTTGTTCCACAATATCGTCGTGTCTTCAGCGAAAAGAGTGAATTTTCCAGAAATGCTCAAATTTGCAAGGTCATTGACATATAATAAGAATAAAATGGGTCCTAAAACTGATCCTTGTGGCACTCCACACATAATATCCATTTTTTTCTGAAAGTCCTGTTGTTCTTACCATTTGATTCCTTCCTGAAAGGTAAGAATCAAACCATTTGAGCGTCATTTCTCTGCAGCCGTATTGGTGAATTTTTCTCAGCAAGATCTTATGATCAACGCAATCGAACGCCTTCAATAGATCACAAAAGACCGCTGCAGCTACATCACCAGAATTCAACTTTGAATAAATATCATAAAGAAATGAAAAGATGGCATCGTGCGTATTTTTATTGCTTTGAAAACCAAACTGGCTTTCACTTAAAATATTGTGGCGTTTTAGGAAATCCGTCAGACGTATTTTCACAAGTTTTTCGATAACTTTGGCTATAGTTGGAATGAGGGAGGTCGGGCGAAGATTCGCGGGATCATCTGAATCTCCACCTTTGTATAATGGAAGGACAACAGATGTTTTCAGAAAATCAGGAAAAAATCCATCGTGGAATGAGGTGTTGATTAGAGATACCAATGTTTGCAATGCATTAATTGGAAGATTTTGGATAATTTTTATGGAGATTCCATCACAACCAGTTGCATTTTTATTCTTTATATTCCTCAAAATTTCTAGTAATTCGTCAATATTTGTATCGTACAAAGTTAGGTTATCCTCAATTCTGACATCTTCGAGATTTAATAAGGGATCGTAAGGAATCACTATATTCTCACTAAGGTTTTTTGCAATCGAACAATAATAATCATTGATTTTATCAGGACTAAGTGATATTCCCACATGTTTTTGCAACTTCGTCTGCAACACGGAAATTAGGGTAAAATCAAAAGAAAAGTATTTTCGTATTTGTACTTTACCAAAAAAACAAAAGTTTTGCGAATCGGACAGACAACTCATTTTTCCAATTGGTGGCAGTATAATAATTTGCAAACTTTGTTACAATGCGGAACATAAGGAATTGAAAAAATATTTATTTTTGTAACACCTGTGTTATCTGAATAATAAATATTTTTATATATCTAATAAATGACATTCATTGTGTTACCAAGTTAACTATCGACCAAGAAGATCGTCAACGGTAGGTGAAATCATTCAATGTTGAAAGCTAACGTTTTCGATATGAATTCAAAACATCATATTACAATTAGGAATTTGCATAAAAAAAATACTCTTGGGTACGTTTGATGGAGGATCGAGAATCTCTCGAACGTTTTCATAACTTTCCTGGTTCATCAAAAAATGGAGGAAATATTGAGATTTGAAAAACACTCGTACAGTTGTACATTGGTACGATTAACCTACAACTGTGTCACGTCACAGTGTTTTGTTTACAGAGTAATGAATGCACAGCAGTTTAATAACATAATTTTCTACCAGAATAACAAGAAGACTGACAATCGTATTTTTATGACAGACAACTATATAACTAACCAAAAACAATGCACATTCATCTAATAGTCCTAGAGCTACAACGGGAATAGAATTGCCTACCAACATGTTTTCCCTCTTTATTTTCAAAATTTTTATAAATCAAGAAAATGATTATTACGGGTCGATTACGTTTCAGTCCTCCATTCGCATTCAATAAATTTTTCATGCGAAACCCTATTGGAGTTAGAAAGTCGAGTGGAAAGATAAATTATAATTTTATTTCATTCAAGAAATTCATACCTGCAAAAATTAAATTTGAGATGTAATATTGATTTAACAAATTTTATTTTCATTTCTGTTTGACGATGAAAATTATGTACTTGCGAGATATACAATCGATAACGTTCTGATATCCTTACATCCATTAGAGCATCGATTATTCATTTTAAAATATCGTCGATTGCTATAAAGTCATGTTGTGACAAGTGAAAATTTTAAATACAATACAATACAATAGTTTATTCATCCTGTAAGATCACATGTGATATAGGACAAGTCAATAAAAGCAGTAAAAAAGGTCTAACACTTACAAATATTATAAGTCATAGAAACATACAAACATGCAAATAAAACTCTATATGATAATCTGTTAAATACAAAAAAAAATCGAATTTAAACGGTTTTCTTCACATAAAGGATTCAATATAAAATTGAACCAGAGAAAGGTAGATCTCAGGTGAAAAACAACTACTTTCCTGGCAAATACCACGCAGAACGTTGAATGATATTCACCTGAAAATCCATGCATACTTCCATATAATATCAATGGACATTGAATGCAAATGTTTCTTTCTGATAAGCTCGATTATGTTTAATTTATGTCGTGTTCACCTAACAATCCGCATAACGGTTTCAGGCTTCTTGGCCCTCATCAGTACGGAGTAGTCAACCAGCCAAAGGTCCAAAGAACTCTGGCTGAAGTGAGACACAACGTAAACAAACCATCATCGATCTTGTAACACCTATAGGTACGCCGGAAAAGATAAACTTTAACTGGCGGTACCTAGTGACAGAAAGAAACACTCCGAAAATCTCCCACCTCGTAGGTTTCTAAAAAAAATTCCTTTACGGAGTAGTCAACCAGCCAAAGGTAGCGAAAAGTGCCATGTGAAAGTGGAATGAATAGAAAAATCGAATTTAAACGGTTTACTTCACATAAAGGATTCAATATAAAATTGAACCAGAGAAAGGTAGATCTCAGGTGAAAAACAACTACTTTCCTGGCAAATACCACGCAGAACGTTGAATGATATTCACCTGAAAATCCATGCATACTTCCATATAATATCAATGGACATTGAATGCAAATGTTTCTTTCTGATAAGCTCGATTATGTTTAATTTATGTCGTGTTCACCTAACAATCCGCATACCGGTTTCAGGCTTCTTGGCCCTCATCATTTCTCTGGTTCAATTTTATATTGAATCCTTTATGTGAAGAAAACCGTTTAAATTCGATTTTTCTATTCATTCCACTTCACATGGCACTTATCTCTCAATCTGTTAAATGTTGTATAACTAAATTAAAGCTAAATTGCTACTGAATTCTTGTGTTGTATAAGGACATAGATCAACAAGAACATTTTTTAGTTTTCGTTTAAAAATATGTGTTGATAAACTCTTCAACTTCTGTGGAAGTAAATTGTACAAGTACAAACCAAAAGTATTCGGTGATTTTTTGGATAGTTCCAGGTGCCTGAAAGGTACCTGAAAGTTCTCTTTCTTCCTAGTATCGTGAGTATGCTTGTCACAGTTCCTTTTGTAGGTATTTTGATTACAATGTATATATGTCAACAGTTTAAGAATTAATATGCTACTGACTGTTAATATTTTATGTTCTTTAAAAATGTTTCGACATGAGTGGTCAGGTGGACAGCCTACGAGACATCTTAAGATACGCTTCTGACATAGGAAGACACTATGTGCAGCTGGAGTGTTTCCCCATAAAATAATTCCATAAGAAATTCTGGAGTGAATTTCAGCCTGGTAGAATTTTAGGAGATGATCCAAACTTAATGCACTTTTTAGGTTTCTCAATTGATAACATTCAGAACTTTACATAGTTTATTACAGTGAGTTCTAAAAGACAGGGTGGAATCAAAGAATACTCCTAGAAATTTGACATCTGTTATTAAATCAATGGTAGTATTATTTAATTTGACGTTTAGTGTCGGTATGTTTGAGTTTTGATGAGTATGAAATGTTGTATAGTTGGTTTTACCAGAGTTAGGTAACAACGATCTGTCAGAGGACCAAGCAGATAATTTGTTGACTGAGCTCGTAATTTTTGTTTGTAATGAGTCAAAATTTTCATCTTTAATTAGTAAAGTGGAGTCATCTGCATATAAAGTGGTAAAAGTATCTGGTAAAATCAAGGGCAAGTCATTTATATATAAGATAAACAGTACAGGGCCCAATATAGATCCTTTATTTTTAGATTTAGATTTTTATCTTTATTTCAAGGAATCTCTATTTAATTGTATTTCATCACTAAGAGAATTTCTGCGATTTTAATTATGTTGTACCTTCTTATGCTATACACTGTAGTGTCTGTTGGCATCAATAAATTACTTACTTATAAATAATGATTGCATGTCTTGATTTGTTTGAGAATATGAAATGAAATCATTTCTAATGCGATAAAAAATGGATGACTTCCATTTAGCAGAATTTATCAATTTTTTTTTTGTTTCGATTGTTGCATTCGAAAATATTAGATTAAATTTATTTCGCTGATTAGTCGAAAACAGTGATTGATTCTGAGATCAATAATTAGTTTCAAATCTTTTAATAATTAACTACGTAGCCGTATTAATCTTCGGATGCAATTGCAATGTATACGCGATTGATAATCAAGTATTTAACAGGAACACTGTAGATATGTCGGTCTAATATATATCTCAAACCTATTTGCACAATGTTTGCAGTTTATGGCCAAATTATAAAAAAAACAAATCAATTATACAAAAAAAATGTTTCGTTGAACAATGACGGTTGCAAATCCCTTGCGTCACGTTAAATATCAGTCGTAATTTTAATCGAAATTTGCAGAACTTTTGCAATTTTTTCAAAAGTTGTAAAAATGCAAAAAAATATATTGGTGGATAAATAGGTTCCGTTTTTCGTAGGCCAATTAATTCCACTGGTCATATTTCTTTATTTCAACCAAATAAAATACTTTTGTAATTATTTCAATGCTTGTGTGTATTGAAAATGCGAGCGTCGATAAAAAAGTTTGATAGATAAATTATGCGTTTTTCAGAGATGGTTGCAAATGTACGGTAATATTTCAAACTGTTTTTTCCGTTCACTTGTCCAATTTGCAGAACTTTTGTAAATTTTTTAAACAAATTACAATAAAAAACATAAACAAATGACAAAAAACAAGGTTCTTTTAAACTAATATTGAAAAACACCATTACTAGGTATGCCTAGTTTGCAGAACTTTTGGAATTTTCATTGCAATAATAAAGCATGAAAACGTTTTTTGCAATCAAAACAATGATCCGTTAACCGCAAACTTCTGCAAAATTTTAAAGTTTGTTTTCATTAATGCACTAACATTCCATTGAAGTTTGAAAACTTTTGGGATTAATGTTAATTGATTGTCTATATCTACTGGCCTATAGTGGGATTTAATCAGTAATCGTTTTCATTAATTTCTCCAGAATTCAATCCACCTCTTGAAATTTACCGTCAATTATTCATACCTATAATAATTCATCAATCTTCATTTACATTTTTTGGCATGTTTACCATGGTTTGGAAATATCACTAATTAAAATATTATTAATTTATAATTGATACGTTAAAAGTAATTATGAAAATACACACAGCAGTTACATCACATTCCTATAAATCATCCACACTATAAAAACATTTTTCCATTAAAAAATATTTCAATTTATGTTTTAATGGAGAAAAATTACCAATATTTCTCAGAATGTTAAAAACAAATTGAGATCAACATGATCAGGAGCCATAGTAAACTGATCGATGATAGATACATTTTCAGAAGATCTGACATTGATTGCTCTGATATGCATTTCAAATTGAATAAACAAAATTAGTCATTGATTAACTGTTATATAAAAAAATATCCAAGATGGCGCTCGAAACAAAATGGTGGATCATAGAGATCAGACACTCAATACAACCCCTTCAATATGGATATCGAATGAAAGGGATTGGCTAGCAGAATACAGTACACCATGAAAAAATGTCAAATCCAAGATGGCGTCCGAAATAAAATGGAGGATCATAGAGTTTAGACAGTCAATACAGTGAAACTGAAATCTGGGTGTCTAATCAAAACAAAGGACGTTGTCAACTTAGAATCGTGATACAAGCTTGAATCCCCCACCCAAGTCAAGATTTAGTATCGTTGTCATGGACTTCCACTGTCCACAAAATACAAGGCAGTACTGGTAGACCACGCAGTTGTGTATTTGGGATCGAAGTTGTTTGATTCTTTGGAAGGATTATGTAATGGGGAGTTAGATTGCAACAAACAGAGGAGACAGAATCCTTGTAATAATGGGGCACTGAATGAACTAAATAGAATGAGAAATTAGAAATCAGAACATAATCACGAACTAGATTCAGATTCAGATTCTTTTTGGACGAACCTGGTGAGATAATAAGAAACATAGATCGCAGTAGTATATCGGGAAGTTCATTTTTTCATAATAACTTCATTTTACACACCCTATATCTTCTTCCTTATACTGAACAAGAATTATTAAGCTCGTTAAATAGAAGATTAAAAAACAAAAAATCCTCTGGTCCTGACTAGATCCCATTGTTTCTACTGAAGAAAATCCTACATACAATAATCAACCCTCTAACGAATTTAATTAACCTCTCCCTCTCTGAGGGTCACTTTCCAACGAAAGAACATCAAAGATTGACTCAGAGTCACTTTCTATCAATATGGGTGTCCCACAAGGATCTATTTTGGGTCCCATTTTATTTATATTATACGTGAACCAAATCGAAACTGTTCTGGGAGAAATAAATCACACTGCCTATGCAGATGATTTCTCTTTGATTGTTTCAGCTTCGGGCTCCCATTCCATGGTTGAGGAATGTAGCAATTCAATTGCCTTAGCATCCGAATATTTCAATAACAATGATCTATTTTTCAATGCCAATAAAACCCAAATTATTCAATTTTACCATCGCCAGAACATCATTCCTCGACTACGGTTTGATTTTAAAGATCTGATTTTAAAGATCTGATTTTAAGAACATCCTGTTCATATTTTCAAACAAATCAAGCTTGATATTGTTACTGACAGACAAGAAAATGTGTTATTCACAAATGATTCTAGCAACAATATAGTAATTTTGGTAAAATCAGAGGAATTATATTTGATGGATCTTTTCAGTACTGTCCTAAACTATTTTTCTAAATATTTAATATTCCCTCCGTTTTTTATTTTTTGCCAAATAAACTTCAAAAAACGTTTGCCTACGATAAAGAAAGTATCAACAGTTATTCAGTGTGCCTTTAAAGCCATTAAGATTCACTGTAGATTTTGAAATTGCTATTTATGAAGCAATTTCGAAAGCATTTCCAGAAAACGATGTCGATTTCACTCAGCACAGTCATGGTACGGAAACTAAAATTTTTGCATTAACTGTCTATGCAAAATACTAAAATTAATTCTGAACCAACTTATTTAATTCACATCGTCGCTGATAGTCATCTTTTTTTTTTCGCCCGGCAGCAACTATCAATAGCTAACGATTTAAAAATAGAACTGAACGAATAACTATTTCACGATCCGAAATGATTTGCTAATGAATACAAATATTTTTATAATTAATAATTACTATAATAACATAGTACAAGAAATCCAACTTCTGAAGTCATTAGCATCATTCAACGTGGCATTCTCAAAGTTCATTGGCTGTTTTTATGAAGTTGAAAGATAAATATTGACTACTAATCGAAGTGAGCAGAATTCATTCCTTCTGGTCTCAAACATGAATGAATAACAAATTGGTTGCATGCGTATATTTCAAGAATTAATGAGTTTTTTCATTTATACAGGATGATTCAAAAGTACTTTGACAAACTTCAGGAGGTGATTCCTCACAATATTCTAATATGAATTGTCCAAATAAATATATGTCGGGAAACGCTTCGTTTCCAAGATACAGGGTGTTGAAGTTTTATTTTTATTTTCGTTTTTTTCAAATAACTTTCGGAATACTGACCTTAATAAACGAAAATTGGTATTGGGTTTTTTTTGAGGTGTCGAATTCGAACCTGATGTTATTATTGCTCTTACTCGTAGGGGGCGCCACCTACACGTCTTTTTATTTTGAAGATTCATAACTTTTTTGAGCATACTTCTAGCACATTTTTGTAGAAAAATCAATTCCTCTATCATATCTACGTAAAAAAGCTACCCTTGTTACAAGTCGCTATAAGCAACCGTTTTCTAGATATTTGGACTTCAATTTCAAGTCGATTATTTGATAATCGATGCGTGTTGAAGTTATTACCATTATTTTGCATTTTTCACAAGAATGCTTAGGAAATTAATTTGACGTTTAAGTAAGTAGTTTTGGTAATTACAGTTGAACGTTTTGTTGAAGTTTCTGTGAGTTTTACAACACTAATTTTGAAAAAAATTATTGTTTAAACAATAATGCTCATTTAGCCGATATGCATTTCGTTTATGGCCTTGCGGATGACAATGCGCGTGAAGCAAGACGTATTCACCAGGAGCGATTTCCTAATCGAGTACTGCCTTCAGCTTCAATATTCACCAGTCTCCACAGTCGTTTGGCAGAAACAGGTAGCTTTAAGAGGGCAGCTGATATTATTGGAAGACCACGAGCAGTCCGAACCCCAGAATTGGAAGAAGCTGTTTCGAACGCTCTCGAGGAGAATCCAGAAACAAGTACAAGAATAATTGCTGGAGCTCTCAATTCTTCTCAGTCCACAGTTTGGAGAATTATCCACGATCAACAATTTTATCCATACCATATTCAAAGGGTACAAGCTCTTCTGTCACGAGACTTTCCCCAACTCATTACTATGTGTCAGTGGCTGGAAATCCTCAATTTTTAAGATATGTACTCTTCACGGACGAGGCAAACTTCTCTTGAAATGCTATCACAAACTTTCATAACAACCATGTTTGGGCTCTGGAAAATTAGTTAGTGAAAGACATTATCAGTATCAATTTTCTATAAATATATGGGCGGCAATAATTGATAATTACTTGATAGGTCCTTTCTTTCTTCCGTTCCGACTGAATGGCGCAACTTACTTTTCAGAAAATGAATTAACGGGACTACTTCAGAATGTACCATTAGAAATTCGTATCCGCATGTGGTTTATGCATGATGGGGCTTGGGCCCATTTTAGCGTTGTAGCCAGGGGATTCCTTAAGACTGTCTATCCAAATCGATGGATCGGTAGTGGTGTAGGAGAACCTAACCAGGCGTGGGCACCAAGGTCCTCATATCTAAACCCGCTAGATTTTTATTTTCGGGGACATTTGAAGTCACTAGTTTATAAAACTCAAGTAGCGAACGAGGAAGATCTAAGAAACCGAATAGTAGACACCTGTGAAACAATAAGAAACACACCAATAATTTTTGAGCGGGTACGAGATTCAATGACTAGAAGACTGAATGACTGTATCTTCGCTGAAGGTGGACACTTTGAACAATTTATTTGAATACAATTTAGTTTCCTTCATTTTATTTTATTATACATATTCAAAATTTCTTGAAATAAAATGTTAATATTTCTTGCAAATTTTATTAAAATAAATACAGATTTTGCACCCTTGATACAGAAATAACTATTTCAAACGAGTGAAAATAAATAGAATAGGTGGCGCCCTCTACAAAAAAAAACAAAACTACTTAAACGTCAAATTCATTTCCCAAGCATTCTTGCGAAAAATACAAAATAATGGTAATAACTTCAACACGCATCGATTATCAAATAATCGACTTGAAATTGAAGTCCAAATATCTAGAAAACGGTTGTTTATAGCGAATTGTTACAAAGGTAGCTTTTCTACGAAGATATAAAAGAGGAATGAAAAATGTGCTAGAAGTACGCTCAAAAAAGTTATGAATCTTCAAAAAAGAAAAAGACATGTATGTGGCGCCCCCTACGAGTAAGAGCAATAATAACAGCAGGTCCGAATTCGACATCTCAAAAAACCTCCCAATACCAATTTTCGTTTAATTAAAGTCAGTATTTCGAAAGTATTTAAAAAAAACGAAAATAAAAATAAAACTTCAACACCCTGTATGTTGGAAACGAAGCGTTCCGGACATATATTTATAAGGGGCAAGTCATATTAGAATATTGTGAGGAATCACCTCCTGAAGTTTGTCAAAGTACTTTTGAATGACCCTGTATTATACATTCCTGAAAATGTTTCCAGGACAAAAAAAATCCAATAACTTTTCCAAATTAAACCACCCATTTTAGAGAAATGATCAGACAACTTCTCTCACCCTATACCTGGCCTCGTAGGTAGAACATGTGAAGAAACCAGTCATTAACATTGTTCTACTCCAATTGAGACATCCATTCATGGGTCCCATTAAATCGTTATGTAACTTTTAATCAACACAACCTTACGAAAAATGTCGATTGATTCAGAGGACGGATGAAAATATATACCTATATACCGAAAATCACGACTTGAGTGTTTCAAAAGTATATCGAATGAATCACCATGATTTCATTTCTCGAACAATTCATTTCCATATTTCAACACAGTTTCTTATTGTAATCACAACCTCGAGTTCGTAAAAATCGGTCTGAATTTCATCAACAATGGATGAATGGATGAAAAATGCGCAAACAAATATCTTTATTATTGTGACATTTCGAGTCTAATCAAAGATTACCGGTAATTCATTTAAAAGCGTACAAGAGATTTGATAAAAGGAACCTGCCCATTTCAGATAAGATTATAGAATTGTACTGTGATTTATCATTCCGTTATAATGAATCATTATCCGTATAATTCAATGAAATTTGCATTGAAACTTCCTGGGATTGGATTGGAAATTAAAATCATCTGAACAAAATCGCTTGCGAATAAGCAAGATACTTGCAATTCGGTTCGCGGGAACCTATCAGATATATGGTGTCAACGTATTCTTTATAAGGCGGTTTTACACCAAACCCAGTGAGCACAAACATCCCTACGTGGTTTTGTGATGTTTTGAAAATGTTGGCAAGAAGATGTTTTTTTTGAGGCGCAATATGCACTTCCCAAAGAGGACTTTAAAGGATGTTGAAAGTGTTGTATTTGTTCTTCTGTGGCATTTCTTTGTATGCCTACTGAGAGGTATTGGCGAAGTCAAAAAAAATGTTAACGTGTGGATGTTCTTTCTAGACATAGTATAGTATAGTTTTATTTAGTTCAGAAATGTTTACAATATGTTGAAACACGTCACAGTAAAATTGGGACAATAGTCCAAATAGAAATAAAAATATTTGTAGATCAAATATAAAATATTATATACATAAGTTAAAATTTTATCTTGTTGGTTGTTGTGAAGATGTATCTGTCTTTGGTTAGCTTGAAATATTCATCAAATGAGTATATACAGTTTTCAGCCAAGATTTTTTTCAATTTTATTGAAAATTTGGAAAGTGGCAGATCACGAAAATTGGTTGGTAATGAATTGAACCATTCAATATCTTTGTTTGTGTGTCTGCGTAATCTAGTTTGTGGTTGCAATAGCATAGATTTGTTTTTTGTGTCGTGTCTGTGAAGATCGGATGGTGCTTGATAACCATTCATATTTTTTTTATGAACAGTAGGTTTTGGTACAGAATAGTCGAGAATATGGACATAATTTTCAGTTGTTCAAATATTGGTCTGCAGCTGGCATCCCAATTTTTTGTTGATAACAGTTTGATGCATTTCCCCATATTTGGGCTCCATATGTTAGAACGGAGTGAATATCAAACAGTAATAATACTATTAAAGAAACCTGGCGGGTTGTGAATGAGTTTAGAGGAAAAAATAACATAAAATCAAATACAACACCGGATTCCAATACACTCAATGAATACTATTGCTCTATATCCGAGAGACTCTCTGAAAATATTGAAGCTGCTACAGATCCACTGTTTTATCTGAATAAATTTTACACTCCCGAAACATTTGTATTACACGAGACAAATCTTGAGGAACTGATGGATACAATAAATCATATAAAAAACAAAACTTCCAGTGGCATTGACAATATTTCAATAAAAATCTTCCAAAATTTGCCAATCTTCGTTCTCGAACTGCTGGTCCACCTTATTAATGATTCTTTTACCAGAGGAACTTTCCCCGACTTCCTAAAAACCAGTATAGTGATCCCCCTGTATAAGGGTGGTGACCCCTCCGAGCCATCAAATTTTTGACCTATCTCTTTAATTCCAACCCTGGGAAAAATTATCGAAAAATTGGTAAAAACTAGATTGATGGACTTCTTGGCTCACCAAAAAATTCTACATCCTCAACAATTCGGTTTCCAACCTAACAAAAGTACTGGAGATGCAATTTTTCATTTTCTAAAAAATGTATACTCAAATCTAAATTCGAAAGAAGCAAGCGCCGTAATATTTTGGGATTTGTCAAAAGCATTTGACTGTGTGAATCATGAAATATTGCTTCGTAAGCTCCACCATTACGGGATCAGAGGCCAAAGCCATTACTGGTTCGAGTCTTACTTAAGCCAAAGAACACAAATTGTAAAGACCAACAGTTTTTCCAATATAGGTTTTATTAAACATGGTGTACCTCAGGGCTCTGTGCTTGGACCTATCCTGTTCTTGTTATATTTTAATGACCTTGCGAATATTAAGACTGAAGGTGAATTCACTATTTTCGCAGACGACACAACGGTCCTGTGGCATGATCAAAACCCTAACAAACTTTTTAGTAAAATGTCTAGGGATATTAACGCTGTGAGAGAGTGGTGTAACTCGAATCAGCTTTCATTCAACACTAACAAAACGAATCTCTTATCATTTCAATGCGATATACCGGATATTTCCCTGGGGAATGATATTATTTCATCTAATAACTTCAACATCTTTCTAGGGATTCACTTAGACTGTAAACTCAAATTTGAAGATCATGTTCGTCATCTTAGTAAAAAGCTGTCCAAAGGGTGCTATGCTCTACGTGTTATCTCAAGAGAATTGGGTGAGACAACTGCAAAAGTAGTTTACCATGCCTTATTTGAGTCGCATGTCAGGTATGGTATCCTTTTTTGGGGTACCTGCAACAAACAGTGCTTCAACATAATATTCACTCTCCAGAAACGTGCAGTGCGCTATATCTGCGGGGTTGGACCTCGAGTATCATGTAAAGAACTTTTCAGAAAGCAAAAACTCCTCACCATTCTCGAATCAGTATGCTTAGCACATAAAAATAAATCAACATATGATACCATTTCTGGTTCTACCCGCCAAAATAACAACCTAAGGCTACCCATTCCAGCTTCCAATTTGATCAAAAACTCCATTATTTATAATGCTGCAAAACTATATAACCATCTTCCTGCCAGCATCAAAACCATTGAATCCCTCCATTTATTCAGGAAATCGGTTAAACTCATTCTTATGGATGAAGTATTTTACGAAGTTCAAGATTTCCTCAATAAAAACATAAGTGGTTGTATTAGTTAACATTTTAATATTTTTAAATATATATTATTCAACCATACATACATTTTTATGTGATATTTTGATTAATTGACGAGTTATTTTTAACCAAATAATGTAATTATTTTTAAATAAATAATGTGCTTATTTATTTTTAATCTTGACAATGTGATATTCAATTATATTTATTTTTTACTTTATAATTACCCTGTGTTATCTTTGTGGTAACACAGATAGTATTTTTGATTGTTTGTGTGTTTCTATAAATATTTATTAATTCTTTTTAACTATATTGTGGATACTTAATGCTAATTGTTAATTCTATGTTCTATGTTGAATATTTAAATGTATGTTTCTTTCTTTTATTAGAATCTAACAAACAATTGTAAAATATCTATATTTTTAATATTTGTAGTACAAGCTTTGTCAATAAGATTTATGTCTTCGACAATAAAGCATATTTTTGATTGATTGATTGATTGAACAGTACGAAATAGGTTGTGTATGGAGCTGATTCTCCAAGTAAGTAACTAATTTTTCTGATAGCGAACACTGTTTTTGAGAGTTTTCCACATAACACATTTATATGTTCTGTCCATTGCAACTTAGTATCTAATATGACCCTAAGAAAATTTACATGGTCATTTGCATTTTCAGAAGTGAAATTTATTAAAGTTTGGCTTTTACTTTTACTATCGTTCAATAGCATATCATTGGGTTCAAACCAGGTCCTAGCCTTCTCCAAGATAAGTGAAAGGACGAGTTCAGTATCCTCCTCCTTTCCCATGTCAATGCCAAAAGTTGTATCGTCCGCATACATTATGGTTGATACGTTAATGAAATTCATAGTGAAGGGTAGGTCATTTATGTATATCAAGAACAGAAGGGGGCCCAAGACTGATCCTTGTGGTACTCCTCTCTTAACAATAGCTGTATCACTGCGTTCTCCGCCAATAATTACAATTTGATTTATTTCGTGTAAGTATGACTTAATGATATCTAGTGATCCGTAGGAATTCAGTTTTTCCAATAATATATTGTGATTTACACAGTCAAATGAAGATGTCAGATCAGTTAGTACAGTCAAATATTTTTTATTGTCATTGAAAGCTCTTTTGATTACATTTGTTAAGGAGAGTACTGCATCAGCGGTGGACAGCCCCTTTCTGAATCCATATTGATGTGGTGATATAACTTAATGAGTATCCAAAAAAGACAACAGACTTGAGTGTATTCCCATTTCCCATATTTTGGAGAAGGCTGGGAGAATCGATATCTGTCGAAAATTTTTTGGTAGTGACGGGTCACCTTTTTTGTAGGCAGGAATTACTTTACCCATTTCTCATTTTTCTGGAAAATTTCCTTCCATTTATCATTTCTGTGAGAGGTTCCAATAAATACATTTCAGATTTTTTTATTATAAATATGCTAAAACCGTTTTTTTTAATTTCATTTTGTTAATGAGTGTTCTAATATCATCTGTGACCAAAGGTTTCAGAAAAATTGTATTTACCGAGTTTTGGTTTTTGTCCAGTAAATTTATTGCATTTTTATCAGTCCGATAAGAGTTTTGTGTAAGAGGTTTTGAATTATTTACGTAGAAATCATTTATTTCATTTGCTGATAAATATTGAGGGTAAATTTTTGCTTTTTGTTTTCTAGCTGTTTCAGTGTTGATGATTTCCCATGTAGTTTTATTGTAGTTGTTCGTATTTAATAACATTTTTATGTATTGGTGTTTTCTAGTATTTTCTAAGATAATATGATACTCTTATTTACATTCATTGTATATTTTTTTATTTCCATCCGTCGGATTTTTTATATAGAAATCGTGAACGAATTCTACCCTGTTTTTTGCTTCGGTTGTTTCCGGTGTTATAATATGATGATCTTTGTGTTTGCCAATATATTTTTTGTTATTTTCAAGGTATGGAAAACATATTTCATAATAATACGTGAAGATTTCACCAAATATATTATATTTCTTATCTGCAGATGGGGCATTGAATACGTCATCCTATGTTTCTTGTGATAAATGATAACAAAATGTGTTTATGCTCTCATTTCCTACTTTTCGAAATAGTAATTTACTTTTTGTTTCTTTTTTATTTTCACTAGACAATTTTTCAATGTTCGCGATTTGTCCAGAGTGGTCT
The DNA here is from genome assembly GCA_018342105.1 of Gonioctena quinquepunctata. Taxonomy (NCBI): domain Eukaryota; kingdom Metazoa; phylum Arthropoda; class Insecta; order Coleoptera; family Chrysomelidae; genus Gonioctena; species Gonioctena quinquepunctata. The sequence continues at coordinate 1,551,732 of JAFIRS010000052.1, read as the reverse complement.
GAAAAAGGTATGGGTATTATTGCAGATGAGTTTATTTGGAAGTTTGAAAATATATTATCCAGGCAGTTTCCCTTATTGTGAGTTTTTCCATTTATCCATTGATTGAAAAAGCTGTGTTACTTTTTGTGTGTTTTTATCGTTTCTTTTATTAAATGGGACGTTGAAATCACCTGCCACAATTTTGTTTTTTTATTTTTACTTGTTTTTTCTAATGCCAATAAGATATTTTGCATGATTCCCAAGAATTAATCTACTTTTCCATGGAATGTGGATCGATATATATATTGATTATCGTCATTTGTAGCTCTTTCAAATAGCATGCCGATATTTCACAGACACGACTTTCAGAGAATTTAACATAAGTAGTTCGCCTTGTAAGGTAACCCAAACTATAGGGGTTAGTGCGGTCGGTTGAATATCCAACAGATGATTAAATAAATAATAGTTAATTATTTTGGTTATTATTAATTATTAAATTATTTCTACGGACAATAATTTCATTCGATTACATTTCGCAAACACTTTTGAGATTACTTCTATTATACGCTTACACCCTGAGAGGAACCGTGTCAAATTTCAGATCTACAGGGCTTACCGTTTGAGAATCACTGATATTTTCTTCTTAAGTATCGAGAATCCTGCATCACCCGCTATGTTTTGTGCTCTCATTGAATACTACTCCACCTTCATTAACCATCTCAGTACGGCTTCCAGCGAAACAAGTTATAAATTAAATAATGCAGATTAGATGCACACACCGACCACTTCCGTGGGAGTAGGCGTCAGTAAACAATTGAGCAACAATCTTTGCATTCTTCCAGCCGCAGAAGTGTACATAATTCATTTGCGAAAAATATATGGTTTCTCGACTGATTCATCGGGGAAATCATAACCTACGCGGATCCGCTTGGCTACCTTCATTGTCGATGAAAATCGATTAGTACATTTTATCGAAACCGAAGATCCTATTGATTGTGCTATGAATACAAGGGTTTTTTTGAGAGAGAAAAACAATGAGCAAGCAGTGAGTAAGCGATTTTGTTGACTGGTATTGTTAGAATATGGTTTTTGCGGTCGTTTTTTCGAAATTGAAAACCTAGCAGTCACCTTCAAATGGAGCAAATATTCTAAATATATCTCAAATCATACTGGAAATTACATTATTTATTCTTCGGATGCGAATGAGATAATATAATAATAATCATTTATTGCCCAACAGGTAAAAGTCATAATTAAATACATCAGTACTGTTAAGTAGTAGATAATTAACAAGTTATATTAAGTTCACATGTGACATGTGATACAATATTAATATATAAAACAAGAAGAAAAAAGAAAAAACAAAGTGTAATTTTTTTTTTTTTTTTTATGTTCTGGTTCCCACGAAAAGGGATATCCTGTAATGTTCAGAGAACATCGTGGGAACCAAGGGAAAGAAGGTAGGAGTTGGTGTTCTTCTTAAATTTCTGGAGGTTGTATGCCTCGGGGAACACCTCCCTAGGCAATGAGTTCCAAAGCCTCGCTGTTCGTTGGATGAACGAGTCTTTGGAAAGTGATGTTCTGCAGGTCTCCAAAGTGACCACGAAGGGGTGTGATGACTGAACTTGACGGGTTAATCTCGAAGAGACTGCCAAAGCAGGAACGATTGTTGATATTTCAGAAGAGCATCGCCCATGAAAATATCTATAAAATAGAGACAAATCGCCAACTTTTCTACGGTGTTCCAGACATGTGAGCGAGTTTGTAAGCGAGGCATCACCGACGAGACGAATTGCCCTTTTTTGGACAGAATCCAATAGCCTCAGGATATGTTTAGGTGCCGCGCTCCAAATATGGGAACAGTATTCCAGGACAGGTCGGATCTGTGCCTTATAGATCATAAGCGCTGAGTGGGGGTGAAATAGCTCTTGGCACGAAACAAAAAACCAAGTTGTTGGGCTGCACTTTTGGCAATGGACCTCACGTGATTTTCCCAGGAAAGGTTATTGCTGATAGTAATACCAAGCATCGATATGGATGACTTCAGTGGTATGGTTACTCCTGACAAAGTTATGTTAGGCACAGTGAGATCGGCTTTTCTAGAGAAAAGACATGCTTGTGTTTTGTTTGCATTGAATTCTACCAAGTTATTAGATCCCCACTCGAGAATTGTTGCTAAGTCCATATTTATATTATTAACATTTCTTCCTCGTTCATTTCTGGTTTCACGGGCTGATATAGGGGCCCTGGAAGAGAAAGCGGTATGGAGGGTACTATCATCGGCAAAGCTGTGTACTGGACATGAAGTTGCTTTCAACAGGTCGTTGATGTGAAGTAGAAATAGTGTTGGTGCGAGAATAGATCCTTGCGGAACACCAGCATTTATGAGTAGAGTGTCAGATGAAACTCCATCGACCACTACATGGAGAGACCTGTTTGAGAGAAAACTAGCTAGCAGAGAACACAGCTGAGGGGGCAAGCCATAAGACGGAAGCTTGGCGAGGAGTCCCTGGTGCCAAACTCGATCGAACGCCTTGGAGATATCTAATGCCACAGCTAAAGTTTCTCCATACTTTTCAATATATAGCTGCCATATATGTGAGACGTAAGCGAGCAGGTCACCAGTTGATCTCTGATGGCGGAAGCCATATTGCCTATCGTTGACAATTCCTGAATCTTCCAGATATTTCATGAGCTCGATGTTGATGGCTTTTTCCATGACCTTTGAAATAATAGATAGCAGTGCGATAGGTCTGTAGTTGCTAGGTAGGGCCTTTTTGCCTTTTTTATGTATGTATGTATATACATATCACATACATATCATATACCCCAAGTATTTGACTATCTATCATTAAAATATAGTCGATTCAAGAAAGTTATGGATCATTTTTGCAATGGCGGAAACGCTTCAAGCCAAAAAATATTCTATCCCACATGGGACCTTTCAGTCGCATTTTCCTAAAATTTCAACATTGAGAACACATAGGCGTTAAATAAAGTCGAAAGTAAGCTTTATTCCTGACTTTGAAGTCCATTTTTCCTTATCTTGGGATTTCAGACCCTTTCACATTGTGGTCACGTGATGAAGTACAAATTTGTTATGGGATAAGTCTATACGTTCCGTTCTCTGGTTAGATTGGAATGGTGGATAATAAATTCATATTGTTGTTTTTGATATTCTGAGCAGAAACACTAAAATGATCATTTTAATTCCTAATACGGAGAAAACATAAACATTATTTTATATTTTCTACTTCTTGTCGATGGTAAAACCAAGTATCTCTGTCTAGCCTATACCTAGTTACTCAAAGAAAACGATATATACTACAAAACCCCGTAATAAGTATTCATTCTGGAATTGAATATCAAATATCTAACATGATGGCTCTGATCTTTGGTTTGGAAAGTATAAGTTCGGATTATATTCCCATTCTGGCAGCTAATCGCTAGTAGTTGGTGGTATACTTGTATGGTTTATTAATTCTATTCGAATTTCTACTTGGCATTTTATAGATTTCTAAAATTCATGCTCATCCGAATCGATTCGGGCTTCAATATCTGATAATAGACCGAAAGTTACTTTGAGGAATTCATTTTTGGTAACTTTGACTTCGTTGTAGACATTTAGTCTTATGAGACAAATATTGTAGTAATCTCGCCCTCATTGTGGAACAGTAGGTATAAACTAGGACAAAACATGCCCAGGCAACTTAATTGGTGCCAAAATAGGTGATGTAGAGTGTATAATAGACCTGTTTACCGACTTGTTTATTCCCTGACTATGTGAACATACGTGAGGTAATAATTAGGTTAATAGTTACTAGAAAGTATTCCCTGAAAGTTCAAGTATTTTGAACACATTATGCTTATGCTAGAGTTCATAACAAGTAATTTCATACTATGCACTACGCCTATTAGGTTTATGGTTTTTGAAGGAGATCCGGTGGTCTCAGTTACGGTTTTTATGAGTCGAATTATAACTTTGGAGTTAGTTAGTAGTTGAAGGTAGAATATTTGGTCAGAAATAGGTAAATTCGGACTTCTTCAAGCCATTTTACCCATCTGCTTGGTATAATTTTCCTATAATGTTAGTTGAGTAATGTCTATCATTACATGATTGTTGCATAATATTCTATTTTTTTTATCATTTTTATTCATTTCTTAATAATAACAAAACACGTCGTCATCCTGGTACCGACATCTTTTATTCATCAATTTTGACAAAAACATCATGATGTCCGACCCCAGAAACCCCCACACACCAATTTTGAATGAAATCGGGCTACAATCACAAAACTCGTCGCCATCTTGTAGACGACATCTTGAATTCGTGGATTTTTAACAACAAAATCATTCCGACCCCAAAAACCCCCACACACCAATTTTTATTGGAATCGGGCCATAACCACAGAACTCGTCGCCATATTGTAGCCGCCATCTTGAATTTATGAATTTTGACTGTCCCCGAAAACCCTCACATACCAATTTTGAATTAAATTGAACCTTCATCACAAAACTCGTCCGCCATATTGGAGCCGCCATTTAGTTTTTTCTCTAGCAAAAATTCCATAATGCATTGTTACCAGAATTATGAACACCTGCCAAATTTCATGTTTATCGGACAACTAGAATTAATTTGCCAGATTTGAACTAAACATACATACATAGATAAAAAAAAGTTGAACTAGAATTGAACCTGTATCAATGTGCCAAAAAACATTTTCTTAAGAAATTTGTGACATAACAAACATAATACGAGAAACGGTGACAAGCTTTACTTGCTCTTTATATCGTAACATCAATTAAAATTCACAATAATTACTGTGAAAATGAAATTAATATTATTTCTGAATTTGAAAAATTGTTTCTATTATCTTGCTGAATTTTTCACGTATGATCAGATCTCTGGAAATTCATCAAAAATTTTTAGGTAGATTTCAACAGAAATACTACCTATTGACGATGTCACAACAACAAGACTTGATTGATGATAATTTCAGTATCATTGTTTTTTTTTTCTTTTCAGATATTATGGACAGCCTTATCAGTAGCTCTAGGTGTAGAATTAAGAGGAGAATATATCCGAGGAGTTCCTTGTATTAAGAAAAACCAACAACTCTACTGTCCCAAAGCTGGGAATTCATATCCATTGTGAGTATAGAGACAATTTTCGAAAAACAACTCAAAAAAGAATAATATATATATATATATATATATATATATATATATATATATATCTATATATGGCCACTTTTTTAATGGGATTGTATTGGTAACTTTTGAACCATAAGAGTTAGAAGGTCGGTCAAATGGAGAAAAGGTTGCATTCATAGAAGCATTGTCAAGCAGTTCAAACAAATCGAGATTATCAGGGCCGGTTATTGAGATATCATAAGAAAAGTAAATTCTGTCATTTTGATGATTCTTTTTTCCCACTTTATTTCGAATATTATCGAAAAATGTCACAGGAGGTTTTTATTCGACAATTTGACATAATCAGATTTCGTATCCAACGTTTCGTACGCTCTGGGCCACCCTCAACCTCATTTTTTTCAATACGGACCCGCATATTTCATGACACTTTTCTGAATAACTTTCAACGCTGAATTCAACGATATATCATACAATGTCATTCAAAGTTGATTTTCAGGTGATTTTGACCCTTATCCAAATTTCTTTGGGTCGGATCTGTATTACATTTAGGTACCTTTAGTTTAATTAACAACATGCAATACATTTCGATAAGAAAATCAACTTACTCATCTTCAACTGAATGGAACGTAACAGAATCAAAGCAAGAAACAAGTAATAATTATTTACAAATTTCAAGAGGTGAAAAACCTAATTCATAATAATTAAACGAAACTATCATTTAATGAAAGAAAAATCAAATGATTATTCGAAAGTAAATGATTAACATTAATGAAGTAAGTGTTCGAAATGTCCACCATTTTGTAAAATGCACTTTGCGGTTCTGGAACCCATACTTCTTATACATTTGCTTATTTCGTCTCCTTGAATACCTTCCAATACATTCTCAATCTTCTCGCGAGGAATCATTATTGTTGGATTTATCATTTGTTCCGTTGAAACAAATTAGAGAACTTTATTTTGAGATCATTACGATATAATTTTTGCAAGGCTTGGTATTCAAATTTAAAATCATTGTATTCGCGTCTCTTGACTATTTTATTAACAGCTGTTTTTGATAAATTGCATTCACTGGCCACAGTTCTCTTTTCTGGGTTCAATTGAATTTGGGTCAGAACATTGATATCGTTAATAGACTTGTTTTTTCTTACATACACACAACTCTAGGTTTATTGAATGTATTATTTTCAAGTAGTAGGCCGTGGATTAAAAAGAACATAACAAGAAATGTCATAGTATTTGTCACTTCGTTTATTATTGTGTCACAAGAACTTGTCATTAAATACTTTTCTGAGTAATTTCAATTTACCTTATTCGATATGGTAAGATACACAAATGAAGAGAAGAGAGATATGTACGAAGTGTACATAAAACTAGATAGAAATTCGTTCAAAGCACAACAAAGGTATGGTGAATTATATCCTGAAAGAACATCACCAAATATTAAAATGTTTCGACGTTTATCTACAACGTTACTTGCACATACTTCATTCATCAAACCTAGAGGTCCTTATGTACGACGAAACGAGCCTATCAATGTTCTGGCCCAAATTCGAATGAATCCAGGAATAGGATCGAGAACTATGGCCAGTGAATGCAATTTATCAAAAAGTGCTGTTAATAAAATACTCAAGAGACACGGATACCATGACATACCAAGCCGTGCAAAAACTATATCGCAATGATCCTGAGAGAAGGTTGCAATTCTGTAATTGGTTTCAACGGAAGGTGCGGAATAACAACAATTTTGCGCACAATATCATTTGGGGAGACGAAACGACATTCACAAATTCTGGCATGTTCAATCGAAGGAACAAACATTTTTATGCCACAGAAAATCCTCACTCAATTCATGAAGTTAGACATCAATATCGTTTTTCTTTGAACATATGGTGCGGTTTGTTGAATAATAAATTACTGGGACCCTATTTTATTGACGGCAACCTAACCGGAGCAAAATATGTAGAAATTATAGAAGAAATGTTGGATGATCTTCCTATACGGTATCGGCGTAATAGTCCATGGTTCCAACAAGACGGATGTGGTCCACACAACTCAAGAATAGTCACAGACTATCTAAATCGAACTTTTCCCGATTCATGGATTGGAACAAGAGGTCCAGTAGCATGGCCTGCCAGATCTCCGGATTTGAATCCGCTGGATTTTTATTTGTGGGGATATCTCAAAAATAAAATTTATGATACTACGAACCCGACAATAGAGATTCTTCGCGAGAAGATTGAGAATGTATTGGAAGGTATTCAAGGAGACGAAATAAGCAAATGTATAAGAAGTATGGGTTCCAGAACCGCAAAGTGCATTTTACAAAATGGTGGACATTTCGAACACTTACCTCATTAATGTTCATCATATACTTTCGAATAATCATTTGATTTTTCTTTCATTAAATGATAGTTTCGTTTAATTATTATGAATTAGGTTTGTCACCTCTTGAAATTTGTAAATAATTATTACTTGTTTCTTGCTTTGATTCTGTTACGTTCCATTCAGTTGAAGATGAGTAAGTTGATTTTCTTATCGAAATGTATTGCATGTTGTTAATTAAACTAAAGGTACCTAAATGTAATACAGATCCGACCCAAAGAAATTTGGATAAGGGTCAAAATCACCTGAAAATCAACTTTGAATGACATTGTATGATATATCGTTGAATTTAGCGTTAAAAGTTATTTCGAAAGGTGTCATAAAATATGCAGGTCCGTATTGAAAAAAATGAGGTTGAGGGTGGCCCAGAGCGTACGAAACGTTGGATACAAAATCTGATTATGTCAAAATGAGGATAATTTACTGTCGAATAAAAAACTCCTGTGACATTTTTTGATAATATTTGAAATAAAGTGGGAAAAAAAGAAAAATCAAAATGACAGAATTTACTTTTCTTATGATATCTCAATAACCGGCCCTGATAATCTCGATTTGTTTGAACTGCTTGACAATGCTTCCATGAATGCAACTTTTTCTCCATTTGTCCGACCTTCTAACTCTTATGGTTTAAAAGTTACCAATACAATCCCATTAAAAAAGTGGCCATATATATATATATATATATATATATATATATATATATATATATATATATATATATATTCAATAAATTGATGAATATGTTATGAAAAAAAATTTTTTTAACAAAAAATTAAACCGACGGAAATTCAACTGAAAAGCAAAAAATAAAACAAACCTTCTTAGTCTTAATGATAATTGAGCTCCTAAACTAATGTGGGTAACTAATTTTGAGTCGACGCCAAACAAACAATTATCGAAGATCATTATCTATGAAAGAAGTCATCAAAACGCAGCCGTGCATCTCGCTGCCATCATTTTACGCTTCACCTAATTCAATTGCTAGTTTGTTTGGCGCCGACTCAAAAAAATATACGCGTCGACTAGAGAACCTCCTCCTTTTTGATTTCGTCGGTTAATAACCAAAACTGCCTTATACAATTAATAGTTATTAAATCAACTAGTGTATTGATGTGGCAGTCACATTTTCCCTGCCTCCAATCATTTTTCTCAATTGGCAGTGAAACCAGCCATTTGCTGAAATTCAGATTTTTTTTAATTTTCAAGTGAAATAGCACATGAATTAAATATAATAAAGCTCATTAGGCAGACCCATGAACATAGCTTGTAGATATTAGTTTCGTGCTAACCAATTGTATAATCTTGCTGACCAAGTAATTGTTTTGTATTATGACTATTTATTTTGCAAACACATACATATCAAGCAGACCAAATTCGTAATTATTTTCTGATAATACTTAGTTTATTTGCTAACCAAGTATTGCGCATGTTTTTTTTTAACGCTGACAAAAACATATTATGATGTCAAAATGACTTAACAGCTGATTCTTCTTGCTGACCCAATATTTAAATGGCGAATCATTTAATTATTTATCTCAGTAAAAACTGTTCTTTAAAAACTTTCAAACTTCACATTATTCGACATGAATTCAATTTTTTTCAGAGATCGAATAGAACTGTTCATCGACGAGAACAAAGCGCTCATGAAGAGAATGTACGGGGAGTTCGACATGCCCGATTACGAATCCAGATACGGCCCCGGAGCGAAGAGAAAAAAACGATCCACGAAGCCGGACGTCCCGGACGTTCACTTCGATCCAGGTCCCGATCCTCTCAAGAGCACAGAATCGCTCAACAAGAACAGAAATCCCAGACAGAACTTCAGGAACAACCAGAGTTCCGAAAGTGGAAGGTAAAATCTATGATTAATCAAATTGGGGTTCCCCAAGGTGCGGTTGATGGGCCAGTCCTGTTCTTCCATGAATAATTTTTCCTTGTCTCTTCAACACGCGGTAAAGATAATTATTAACATGCTGTAGTTTGGAATTCTTCTTGATATTATTTATGGCCGAGCGGATGCCATATTTAATTCAACTCTAAAAATTCTTTATACCACCCTGCCCCCCCCTGTTATTTTTTGAACGGTTCGACGTAGAATAATGGGACAGAAACCATTGTAGCATCCGTAATATCATTCAAAACGGTTTTTGTCCCACTGTTCTATGTCGAACCGTTAAAAATTTACAGCGGGGGGGGGGGGCTATATATACAAAGCCGCACTGTATCTGGGAGTGCATTATGATTTTTCAGTGGACCATTTAGCTAGATGGAAACCCAAAAGAAAACCGTGCTATCATCACTGTTTCCGAAATATCTAAACTAATTCAACATTATTCCAATGACAATTCAACTCATGTATCGAACGACGAAATTAGTCAAATTGTTAATACCTGTGTGCCTACTAATACAGTTGCGACGCAATCATCAATCTGGCGACAATTTTCTACGTTTTGCGATGCAAAAAGATATAAATTTGAGCCAGATACTTCCATCGAGAAATTGAATGTAATATTGCAAGATTGGGCATTTAATATGCGAAAAGGCAACGGAGAAAACTACAAAGAAGCGGTTGTTGAAACAATTTGGAACACCACCGCTAAAATACTACATTGTAAATATTATAACGAATTCAATATTGTATTTAACCCTTTCACCGACGTTCAGTTTAATTCATCACGAGCTGCACGTAATGCTAAACGTAAAATCCTACAAGCACAACCCGAAAAGAGAAAATCTAGTGCATCAGCTCTTAATAAATCTGAAGTATTTGCAATGGCCAGAATATATGACAAAAATGAACCGGAAGGACTTCAAAATAAATTATATCACATTTTGGCATTTGAATTAGCTTGGCGCGGAGGAGAAGCAGCTTACTGCAAAACCAGTTATTTCGTATCTGAAATTGAAAATAATGGAGAAGAAACTGGAGTATCGAGTATAATCCTCTATTTTCGAAAACGAGACAAGGCGGTAACAATAAATTATGTGACAGCAAATGGATTACTCCTAATATTTCAGAAGAAGATATTTGCCCAATACGTTTATTTAAAAAGTTAATGGAAAAACGAGACACTTTTATAACATTGGACAGAGTATCTCTTACACCAAATCCCTTTTGCAAGAAGAAAAATTCTAAAGGTTGGTATAAGAATGTGCCGATTGGAATTAATGAAATTTCCAAATGGACTAAATGCTCAGCACAACGTATTGGTATACATGTCAAACGTGTCAAAATTACAAATCACTCAAATCGTGCGGCAGCAGTTAGCGAAATAAGTAAAAGCGGAATTGAAGAACAAGCTCTAATAAAAATGACAGGACACAGCAATTCATAATCAATAAAACCATACTAACAAGTTGACAAAGAGTATCATTCGAGCATTATTCAATCAATTCGTTTGGAAAAAGAAAAAACTTCAACATCTACTACAGAAACGATTAGCTGTGGCACCCGCAGCGACATCACTGTTCCTAGTATGAATGTCAATAACAGCCTTTTTAATAATTGTACATTCAAATAAAAATGTGTTTATTTTTAATGTTTCATAAATAAAGTTTGCATTGATATGTTTCTAAATTTCTTATTCATTAAATTGTCCTGCCGAATTACACTCGATGTTTGTATTGATATCGGGTACATTTTTTGTGTTGTTCAAATTCTAAACTGTTTCCTTTAGCAATTTGACTCGAAAAACCTTCGGTGTCGCGTTTTTAATAGTTGACAGTTTTTCTCGTCTAAATGCTAGGCAACAGTTTCTCATTAAACAACCCAAATTTACCCGATAAAATACAAACCTCTCGTGCAATTATGAGTGAAAAAAATATTTGTCGATACATTAGATCCTTTGTAACAATCATATTTCATTTACATACATTTTCGAATAAATTCAATACATATTTCTGCTTGAAACTAAATAATGATAAAATTAACCCAAGAATAGAAAAAGTATTGTTTCGGGAAACCATAAAATCTTCAACCCTCGAGTCCGATACCCTTGACATGTTCGAAAAAAAATTATGAGCTACGCCGGTGAATACGCGCTTTTGTTACATGGTGTTCCCCAAGGAGCGGTGCCGGTAGCGACCTTATTTTCTCTCCTTGTTTCATTTCTACGACAAAGGCATATTAGCTTTGGTCATTATTGATATTGGTTTTCCCCAAGATACTGCACTCACTTTTATGCTACTTTGTTCCTTGTCTAATCACCAAGAAACATTATTTACCAGTGGGTAAGGCCATAGGATCTCAATAAACTACTAATGGGGAAACTACAATGGTGAAAAAATTATTTTTGATCCACAAAATGCCCACTTTGGATACTGAAAAGAGTTTGCTAGCGTTCCTACAGAAATCCTTACAAATTGAAAATCTGAGAATTAGATTTTCCTCAAGTTCGATACTAATAACCTAATCGAAACAATTCGTTTATCTAATCACAAAACAAGCGTTTTAAGTGCTAAGTTCTTCACTTATGAAGTCGTAAATAGATAATACCTGATTTCAATTCAATTTAGGCGAATAATCGATAATCCTCTAATAATTGAGTCCATCTCAGTCGAGTAGAGCTCTCGATAAAAATTGTGTTCATTACATTTGGTTCAAGTGTTACAGGTAGATGCAACATGAGATAAAGTATTTTGGTGTTTACTTCGATAGCATATGCGAAACACTGAAGTGCCACCATTTTTATTCGTATTATATTATGTGACGTAAAGTCCCTCTTCACTCTGATGTATTCCCTGGAAAAGAAGTAGTTTATGTAACAAGAACGTACGCTTTAGTTTCGATCAATCTACATCTCCTGAAACATGTTTAGAGTGTTAATTATAAGTTTCCTGAATGAACAAAAACAGTCCGCTAAAGTTGGCATTTTGATGATTATTTTGACAGAATTGCGTCTGGGAAGATTTATAAAAATACCGAAATTTACTGAAAAACATTTTTTTTCGTTTTAGGATCGACGCGTGTGAGAGCAAAATTGAAATAGTCACACCCTATTGGGCATCCAATTCAGCGGGGAAAGTCCGAGCCATAGTAAACACCCAACATTTCGAGCAAGCCATCCATCAAGAAGTCTGTGCGTAAGTATGGAGTATAGCTTCACGAAAAATGTAATGAAAAACTACCGAATTTCGGACTCTTAAAAATAGGGGCACACTTAAAACACGTGAGACATAGTACATTCCTGAAGCAACCACGATTGGCGTGTTTGTGGAAAGTTATTCAAGTGAAGGTCAAATCGAGTTTGAATTGAGGAGCTCCTTTATATTTGAAAATTCTGAAATGATGCCAAGAAGAAATAAAATGAAATCATGCGTGTGTGTTCCCTATTGTTGTTTATACAGTGTCAGTCAGATGGCGCCATTATGCGGCATAGTGCGCCATATATTTATTAACTACAAATATTGATAATTGGCCATAAGAGGAATGCAATGAAAGTGAACTCGGGTTATATACATATGTCTTTCCTTGTCATATTGGCAGCGCGTAGTTATGGCAACCAAACATCAACTAATACATGTTACGCCTCCATTTCTGCGCATGCACATCAAATCAACGTTGCCGATTAGAAAGAGTCCGAACGATTGCCATGTTTCATTTGTTTTGGCCACACATTTGCTGTCTTTATTATCAATATTGGTACTTAAAACATATATGAGTGCGCCGCCATCGCCGGTGACTGGCATAAAACGTTCATCAGTCACATCAGTCGTCATCCAGTTACTGAGGATTTCTACTGGCACGCCGACTGGTAACGTGTAAATCAGCCTTTAGTAAAAGAGAAGTAATATCAAATAACTTATTTTTTTGGCGACGTTACTCTAGCTCTTGTATTATTACTGAGGCATGTGAGAACATTTACCTGGGGGTGCTTTTCTCAAACTACAGTCGTATACGAATTTGTGTTGTGTTTCTTTTTCCACTTGAATATTCTGCATCAAAGCATCTGTTGGTATTCATATGAAAATAGTGAACACGCATGTGCTCCCTTTCTAGAATATTTTGATTTGCACATATAGTTTACCACCTAGAAAGTTCAACAACACACTTCGAAATCAGGAAAATGGTGTTTTTGATAATTTGAAACTAAAAACGCCAATTTTTTCATCACATTCGAAAACGTACTCCTAGCGCCTCTGATAGACGTACGCATCGTTACTTCACACAGTTCAAATTTTTACCGCTCTTCTTCGAACTGTCAACTATAATTTCATCTGTCTTCGTTTATATAGTGTACTAACATTTTTATAATCAAAGTATTTTCAATTGATACTGAATTTGGTCCTCAATTATATTTGGTGAAAATAATTTCTCAAATCCCGAATGTTTATCGAAATTTAAAGGTGCTCCTCAATAAGGGAGTCTCGCACAAGATGCCAACTTGTATAGAAAATCGCCAATTTGATTTATCAAGTCAATAGGGGAGTGCCGCACAAGTTGCCAACTTCAAAAAAGCATTCAAAAACTTATGCCTCTCCAATTGTGGTAATTTCATCAGGGTTGTGTAGAGAATCACAAACTGATGCTGGACAATTTATTTTTAGTCCCAAAGTGTTTATATTTTTCAGTTATATCAATAGGGAATTTTGTGTCTATAATTCGAGTGTTGGTGCCTGTCCCAATCTGATTCATTCGTGTTTTTGTGCATTATCAACTGTCATTTGTCAATTTTTTTTTCACAATATATTGTTTGTGCTACTAGCTGTTAACATTTTTAGTCAGAAAATCTGTATGAATGACACATTTGATATAAGAAATATATAAGGGCTTCATCACAAAAGTAATTGAATTGGTATATCAAATTGGCATCCAAAGTCAAACAATTTCCATTGGAGAGGTTTTGAAGGTTTTTTCAGGTTGGCAACTTGTGCGGCATGAAGCGCTTATATCTTTCTTATATCAAATGTGTCATTCATAGAGATTTTGTGTCTAAAAATGTTGGTACCGCAAAACATATTTTGTGAACAAAAGAAGATTGAATAAGAAAATGCACAACACAATAACAACGGAAGTTAAGCTACAAGAGAAAGAAACAGCGTTCTCCTGCGTTAAGGTTCAACTGGCATCGTCACAGATGACAGTCGATAATGTACGATAACACGAATCAAATTGGGACAGGTACCAACACTCGAGAAGTAGACACAAAATTCCCTATCAATATTACTTTCCATATACAAGATATACAGTTTGGGACTTGAAATAAATGATCCAGCATATTCAGTTTGTGATTCTCTACACAACCCTGAATAAATTATTACAAGTGGAGAGACAGAAGTTTTTTGTAAGTTGGCAACTTGCTTTTTGTAAGTTGGCAAACTCGATTTGACCTTCACTTGAATTACTTCCCCCAAACACTAGCGCCAATTGTGGTTGTTTTAGGAATATTCAGAGACAATATTTCAGCAACAGTTGAAGATACTATGATAATAGAAATTTTAGTACAACATATAAACGAAGACAGATGAAATTATAGTTGACAGTTCAAAGTAACTAGCGGTAAAAGTTTGAACCGTGTGAAGTAACGATGCATACGTCCATCAGAGGCGCTAGGAGTACGTTTTTGAATGTTATGAAAAAATCGGTGTTTTCAATTTCGAGTTAATAAAACATTGATTTTTTTTATTTCCGAGTTTGTGGTTGAGTAATCATCATGTGCAAATCAAAATATTTTAGAAAAGCGGCACATGCGTGTTTCCTCTGGAAGAAAATTTGAAAATTGCGAAAAAAAAATGGTATTTAAAGAAATATTGTCACAGAATGTAATATCTGAGGACCGAACTGAAGCAAAATAAAATCAGGCAAAAAAAAACAACTTTGCTATGAAGAAGAATGTATTTTTTCGCGAATTTTTCCCGTTGAATCCAATAATGTATGATTCGTCGATCGAAAATTTGTTCGGGAAATCCAAATTTATTGTTTTTTTTTTTCGACCATATTCAGACTTTTTGATCGAATTCACCAAAACCTTGGCCAGATTCAACAGACAGTAGCGCAACAAAATGTTTCCCGTTGATTGTTTTTTACAGGAAAACTTCCACGAAGCGTTGCACCAACGACTGTGGTTGCGAACAAAAATACAAATGGCACCGGCTCCTAGCCTATGATCCCGATAATGATTGCCGAGGAATATTCATGGATTGGTTCCTGTTTCCTTCTTGCTGCGTCTGCAGATGCGCTCCAAATTAGGACGATCTCTACTATACTCTACACACCTATACCAGGGTAATAGAATAATTTTGCGATAATTATTAATAGGCCAGTCAAAATGAACCGTCAATTCACATTAATTACAAACATTTCTTTAGCACCGCCGTATGTTGAAGCATCCAGTAAAGACTAAATATAAAAATTTGCACACTCATCCGGTGACCGGAAATTACTCAAGTTCGCGTAAAACGTTAATTTGCAATATCTCCTTGGGCAAAATTGCAAACATTGTGCAAATTGCAGGTATATTCCCTAACTTCTTTTCTACATCCCTTGTCAAATTTGCACACACAATTTTCAACCGGAAATACGAATAATCCTTCATTAGGTTGTAATTAGAGCTAATTCTGGTTACAAAATTGCAAACATTGTATATGAATCCTTTATTTAGCCCAAGACTAATATATAAGTACAGTCAATAAATAAAATAAGTAGAATAAAAATATAGTTACATAGAAATACATTGATAACAAACAGATAGTAATTAGCACAACACTGTATATACATTCATATACACACACATAAATAAAAGTTAATAATAGGTATAATATCATCATCGAGGATTGCACTCACTCAACAGAAGTCTCTTCAATTTAATTTCAAATACAACAAGAGAGGGTGAATTTTTTATGTCCTCAGAAAGTTCATTGAACTTATTTAGTCCTCTGAAAAAAACTGAATTTTGCGATTTTTTTGTTTTCACATTTGGAATGAATAAATTATTTCTATTTCGGGTGTTGTAATTGTGGTGTTCTGATACGAAATATATTTTTTCCCTCAGGGTGGAGCACTACCTGTTCTTATTTTAAAGATGAAGATCAGTGTTTGATTGTGCAAATTTGTGGTAAAATCATGGTTTCGTCACCCCTAAAATGCTTTAAATTTGCAAACTTGTCATGTGTACGGAACATCAAAAAATTATAGATAACGCTAAAAACAGTCTCAGGGGCAAAGTTTTAGGGGTCACGAAATTGCAATTAATGTTTTCGTGCTTTGCAAACTGTGGTGGCATAATTTTATGTCGCCAATTGAGTTTGCACCTTTTTCAGTATCCCGGAAGATGGCGGAAATGAACATTATTGTTAGAAGCAATTTTCGCAAACGCCACAAAATTCCAAACTTTTTGCAATTTTTTCTTAAAGTTCTGCTATGGCAGACAAGTCTACGTATAAATTTGCAACCCTATAAAATGTCGGGAAAGACGGGCAATATAATATTTCCCTAGGAAAAACTATGCATACATAATATTTTATCATTATATTTCAACTTCGAGCACATATGAAGCAAATTTGTGAGTTTGTGATCTCGCCTATTATCTGTTTTTCAGAGAATTATGGAATAAATCCCGTAAAATGTAAAAGAATTCGAAGTACAGTATTCTCTAATGTAAACTATATTGTTTTATTGAAAATCATCAAGTAAAACTATGTGTTGGAACTATACAGTGTTATCATCTGATATAACCATTCGGTGGAATCGTCTAATTTCACTATCGGTATCATGAAAATGACGATATAACTTGACAATTCGCTTAAAAGGAACTTGGACCTTGAATAACTATCCTCTGGTAATAAAAGCCGATTCCACTAGATCGGGTTCAATTATTGAGCGAAAATTGCAATAAGATTAACATTTCGCGAAAATCGCCTCAATTGATAATTTTCCATTGCCTGCTTTGCCGACGTTTTATGGGTTTGCAAATTCATACGTCAACTTGTTCGCCTCTCCAGAACTTTGAGAAAAAAATGCACAAAGATTGGAATTCCATTGCACTGTTTTCCCGACGTTTTATAGGGTTGCAAATTTATAGATAGACTTGTTTGCCATTCCAGAACTTTGAGAAAAAATTGCACAAATTTTGGAATTTTGTGTCATCCGCGAAAATCGACTTAATTGATAATATTCTATTGCCCGGTTTTCCCGACATTTTAAAGGGTTGCAAGTTTATACGTAGACTTGTTTGCCATAGCAGAACTTTAAGAAAAAAATGCACAAAGTTTGGAATTTTGTGGAATTTGCGAAAATTGCTTCTAACAATAATGTTCATTTCTGCCATCTTCCGCGATACTGAAAAAGGTGCAAACTCAATTGGAGACTTAAAATTATGCCACCAAAGTTTGCAAAGCTCGAAAACATTGTTTGCAATTTCGTGACCCCTAAAACTTTGCCCCTGAGACTGTTTTTAGCGTTATCCATAATTTTTTTGATGTTTCGTACACATGACAAATTTGCACAATGTTTGCAATTTTGTAACTAGAATTAGCGCTAATTACAACGTAATCAAGGGTTATTCGTATTTCCGGAAGAAAATTTTGCTTGTGCAAATTTTACAAGGGATGTAGAAAAGAGGTTAGGGTTGCAAATTTGCAAAATGTTTGCAATTTTGTCCATGGAGATATTGCAAATTAACGTTTTATGCGAATTTGAGTAATTTTTCGTCGCCGGATGAGTGTGCAAATTTTTATATTCAGTCTTTACTGGATGTCTCAAGATCCGGCAGTGTTAAAGAAATGTTTGTAATTATAGTGAATTGGCGGTCTATTTTGACTGGCGTATAAGTCAGTGTGACTGATATTGATCTAGTTATTTTGTAATTTTTGTATTATTCTTTTTTAGTTGTTAGGCGATGCATGTTACCAATATTATAATAAAAAGTTACCACTGTTTATACGGAAAATGATCAAATTATTAGTGGGACTAAATGCAAAGAATTAGATTTATAGTTCTTGAATCAATAGTCATTGATGACAACTGGATGAACCTTAGGTTAAGTTTTATTCTCATTTGTTCATGCATGCAACGTTTGAACCTTGGTATATAGTTTTAAGTTTAGTCTTACATACCAATTGTAGATATATGCTGCTGCCATCCTTTAAATAGCTCATTTTCATTAAATTATTCGCAAAAAATGTCTAGATGTTTCATTACCGAATACCTACACTTCTTTGTCAAAAGATTAAAGCTGGATTTATAGTTAGACGGACTGTAACGTAGACGCACTGTATACGTAACAAACGGACTGTAAAATATTATTGAATTTATAAATCGACGGAACGGAATTTTTGCGCATGGGTAGAAGTGATATTCAACATAACCTACACATTACACGAATCATAAACAGCCTGTGTTGGTTTGGATTTGTATTATATTCTGAATATTTATCTATGCTTCGTTTTCTGTGTCACAATGGATTATGAAATACATGAAGATATGCTTCTTGGTGCCGTGGGACTGTTGTTGTGTGCAGTAACATTGGAAAAGTGTCGAAAAACTCGAAGAACAATAATTATGCGACTAAGACAAAACAAGACCCATGAACCGTAATAAAAAAGTAGAGAATGCCTACAATAATTTTTTAAAGATGAAGACTGCTGATCCAGATCAATTTTTTAAGTATACGTGGATGACTGTTTCAGTATTTAATGAATAATTACGTCTTGTAAAAAACATAACACATAATTCTTTATTTTGATTGGCCGGACGCAAGAAAAGTAGTGTAAAAGATGAAAGTTGGCCAACTCTTCCGTTCCAGTCCGTTTCACTTACGTTACGTCATGCGTTTACGTTCATTTATAAACAAGAGTACATAAAATCTATAGTTGATCTTTTTGCAGTGCGTCTACGTTTACAGTCCGTCTAACTATAAATCCAGCTTAACAGTTTCAAATGAGATTCAAGTGCATTTTTTTTTTCAAAGTCAAGTCTTTCTAAAACAGATTAAAACCATTTCTAAAAGATTCTTATCAATAAGCAATGATAAATGTATACATGCTAGCGACATCTGCCAATGTGGTGTGGGGTAACATTATGACTTTGGTAATAGAGGAGTCTCGCATAAGTTGCCAACTTAAAAAAACTTTCGAAAGTTCTGTCTCTCCAATGGCAATCGCCAATTTGATATACCAATTCAATTACTTTCGGTCATGAAGCGCTTATATATTTCTCATACAAAATGTGTCATTTATAGAGATTTTGTATCTAAAAATGTGAACAGTTAGTAGCGCAAAACATATTTTGTGAAAAAAAGATGGAAGCGGCGTCAAAGAGTAGAACAATAATCTTTGGCGGCGTTCTTCTGTGTTGAGGTTATCGCACTAGACGTTAAAACACAAATTCCTGAAGAGGTACTTAGACTGTGAGGGGATAACCGTACTCAGTTCTCATGCTGAAGTCACACCATCCGTAATACTCCGCGTAATTTAGCACCTGCTCTCTGCAATGCCAACGTGAATCTCGTGGATATTCCTGTATTTCTCTAAACCCACAAATTTACGGTTACTGAGTGATAGTAGATGACAAATTGGACTAATTTGATAAAACACTCTCAGTCTAAGTACCTCTGCAGGAAATAGGAATTCGGGGTTTAACGTCTAGTGTTATTATATAGTTCTTTATTTTCGGTGGGGATCTGTGAAATGCATAGAATTGTAATTATAATATACTGACATTATAATTACAATTCTATGGTGAAATGTTGATCTTCTCGGATTTTTAAATGGATTTGAAGTTGACAGATGTCAGCTAATTGACATTCACTATATATTCACAGTATCGCCAATATTTAAAAACCAAATTTATTACCAACCTAACGATAAAACCCAGTGGAATACACTAAATTAAATCAAACTTTACCCAAAAATCAAAATGGATGATTGCAATTAACATTTCTGGAAAAAAACAAGTTTTCTCAAGAGAATGTATTTGTGGTAACCATATATTTACTAACTACCAATATTGGTAACACCCTGTGACCCCATGTAAGCAAAGTGAAGTCACGAAAATCAGTCTGTCCTTTTTCATGCGAGCGCTTGAAAACTACTGCGCATGCGCAAATTCTGAATTACGACTCATGACACAAATATTTAAGGTTAGGTTATTTATTTGACATTTCCAAATGACACGTGAAACTAAATGTCACAATTTTGTGGTTATGTCACCATAATGAGTATTTGCAATAAATACTCCAACATTTTGTCATGCGAAAAAGGACAACTATAACGAGATGGACGTACAAAATACCTCTCTGATAAAAAATTGATCCTGCAACAAAAATTTGAATTAAGAAGCAATTCTTTCTAAAAGAATTGTTAAACCCATCAAGCAATTTCTAAATCAAGAGAGTTTGTTTCAACAAATTTAGATTCACAGCGTAGTTAGGTTTCTGTGATGGCGACATCTAGGATTTGTACTTCAAAGTAACAGAATGGTGACGTTGCATAGGGCTCAGCATAGAGAAACTAAAAATAAAGAGAGTTGTCAAACCTGCAGTAAAAGTTGGCACCACGTTTAGACAGTGGCGACATATCTCGCAACTGGCCGAACTAAATACAGTTGGTAATACCGATTGAAATAAGGCGGGTTTTTCAAATGTGTTACTTTTATATGATTGATATGATATATATTTTATAAGTGATCGATTGGCCATTCTTGTATTCCATATGAATGGTTGAAAATATATATTTTATAAGTGATCGATTGGCCATTCTTGTATTCCATATTAATGGTTTCAAAGTAAATCTTTATTTAATGATATCAAGAACAAAATTAAAGATCTTATAAGACAAGAATAATAACTATAAAAACACATTTTATTGTATCTAGGACAAGGTACAACTACAGACAAAACAATAATAAAACTACAGACAAAACTAAATTAAAAATATTCTTCAGTCTCATCATCAAATCAACCAAAATAAAAACAAATTACATTTACAACAAACCTTCAATAATTTTGTTCATTTATTAGCACAAAGGAGAACGAGTAGATATACCTAACAAGTACTCCAGTTTGATGATAATCTTCGTACTTCCTCAAATGGTGATAGGAAATGGAAACTTCTTCTTCTGCAGGTGCCATCTCCATTTAATGAAGGTTAGCGACAATTTCGGCATACTTATTGCGGTCCTGAGTGGTACGAATTAAAGATGATGTGTTCATACCGGTCCAGTCGCGTATGTTTCTTAACCATGAATGTTGTCCGTCCAGGACCACGTTTTCCTTCGATTTTTCCTTCTATTATTAATTTAAGTATATTATACTTGTTATTACGATATATGTGGCCCAGATAAGCGGTCTTTCTTCGCTTTATTGTTGTAATTAACTCTCTCCCTTCCCATACGTCCTAAGCACTTCATCGTTAGGTATATGTTGAGTCCATGATATTTTTAGTATTCTGCGGAAGATCCACATTTCAAACGCCTCGATTCTGTTCATGGTGTCCACTTTTAATGTCCATGCTTCTGCTCCATACAAGAGAACTGAGTGCACGTATGCCTTTACAAAACGGTATCTTAAGTTAAAGTTCAGGGTTGCGTTACATAATAGGCTTTTCATCTTTAGGAATATGGCTCTAGCTTGTTCTATACTGATCTTACTGACGTCAGGGTCTACATTTGTCGCTTATGTTGCTGCCAAGATATTTGAATTTCTCTACTTTCTCTATTGCGTATCGTAGATGTTTATGTTCAGTTGTGGGTTTGGAAATCTTGTTATGGCCATTACTTTTGTTTTTGTTACATTAATTTTCATGCCTAATTGATCTCCCACTTCTACAACTTTGTTGATTAGGCGTGAAGGGCTTCTGGATTGTCTGCAATGATAACCGTGTCGCCTGCATACTTATGTTGTTTAATGTCCTGCCATTAATTTTTATTCCATCCTCGTCATCGCCTATTGCTTGGTTAAATATGTGCTCAGAGTATATATTAAACAGTATTGGTGACAGAACACAACCTTGTCGACTCCTTTTCTATACACACGGTTCGATGTCGTTTGTCCACATCTAACCGTTGCTTCTTGGTTCCAATAAAGATTTTAATAAACTCGATGTCTTGTTTGTCTAACCCTTTTTCCTGTAGTAATGTCAGAAGGACGGTGTGATTAACTCGGTCGAAGGCTTTCTCGTAGTCCATGAAACAGACATATACCTCTTTCCTCATGTCTCGGCATTTCTGGAAGAGTATTAATAAGCTGGCTAGTGCTTCCCTTGTTCCTAGACCTTCACGAAATCCAAACTGGGTATCGCTTTGATCGGCGTCACATTTGTGGTAGATTCTAGCTTGTATAATTTTAAGCAGGATCTTAAGTACTTGGCTCATCAAGCTTATCAGTCTGAACTCATCACATTTCTTGGCTTTTGATTTTTTAGGAGGGGAATAAATACGGAGGTAAGCCAGTCTCTTGGGATATTACCTGTTGCATGAACTTTCTGTAGTAGCTGAAACAATGGTAGCAAATTCTCTTCTTCTAACAATTTTATCATTTCAATGTGGATTTCGTCCGGGCCCGTTGCTTTTCCGTTTCTACTCAATTTAAGTGCTTTTATTATCTCTGATTTTAGAATTTTTGGAGCCTGTTCACATTCCTTATTCCTGGAAACTGATGGACGGAAATATATCAGTTTGTGAAAAAAATTCTGCAACTGATGGATGGAAATAAGTATCAGTTTGTGAAAAGCAGCTTATATTTTACCTTGTGAAAGAATATTTCAAGGAATTTCAGCGTCAACTCGAATAACAAAACATTCCATTTTCGACGTTGGGTTCATAATTCAAGTCCATAGTATAATTTCTATAATTAATTTTTCGATGACAACAGTAGAATTATTCTGAAATTATTACGTGGTTTGTCATCTTCTGACAAATGTCGAAATTGGAAAATTATCATGTCAGTCGTCTGTTGATTGCGGGCAGCGCCTCCATGCGCGACTGGCCGTACCAAAAACTTGGTGGTCAAGATCGCCAATGTTTCAAACAGTCTCTTTATTTTTAATTTGTTTATGGGGCTCAGCTCACAGGGTCTTTGGATTCGGTGACCCTAATTAATTCTTCTGAAGACCGACGACTTTTTTTGTGAAGAGGTCCATGACTTCCATACAGAGAATTTAAATGATTCAAGGAGGTGTAGGAAATGATGCTTTTTATTAACACTTCACTCAAAAACAACTCTGACAAAAATATTGATACAATAATTTCATTAAAATAGGGCCCTGGCAAGGCGGTAACACGTTACAAAAATAAAAAACTGCCTAAAAATTCAGTCTTAACGTTAACACTGATATCTTCGAAGACACATTCACAACAATACATCAACTTCTCGAGGCTCATCTGAAACCTCTGCTTGTTCCGTTACAACAATTTTGGGCAAGACTTTTTGCACGTGATCCATTTCCAGTGCAGCAGCCTCTATTTTGTCAGTCAATTCCACGCAATGAGGGTGAGTCAGATAATCCACCTTTCTTTGGAGCGGAAATATGGAGATGAATTCCGAGAAGTCTTCCATCAGTGAGACACACGAGCAACCTCCCAAAAAATATGGCGACTCCCTCCAGGAATAGGGGAAAAAAATTGGCACGATTTTTTTTCTGGACTCCAAGTTCCTGATTTCGGCATTCAAAAAATAATATGTCATACAATCCAGGTCATGTGGGCTATCATCCAAGGCTGGGGGGTTGACGTAAAGGATATAGGTGGCGAAAATGAGGTCATCGTTGCACGGTTTTTCGACCGTTTTCTCTTTGGGCCTCTTTAAGTTGACAGGGTCCAAAATCACCTCTATACCAGTGAGATTCTCGATAGTCTTAGCCAGGCTCGCCACAGCTTCGTTGTGTTTTTCCATCGAGGGTTTGTAAATAATCAGGATTTTTTCTTCAATGTTATCTGGAACACCTGTAACATCAATGCGGAGAGTGTTGGCTAAAGAACTGCTTAGATACGATTGCTTCAACAAATCAGTTTCATCACAAAAATCGTTGTTACCTGCCTAACTACATCATTTCAATATGACTAGTCTTTCATGAAAGCAACTTGTTTGTTTTTTTAAGCTATGTATTTAAATATAGTATTAGTATTCATGATAATCTGAAAAAAATTCGAAAATATTTCTCCACTTGAAATCTGCCTGAAAATCTATGATTTTGGAGATTTGTATGTAGAGACAGACATAAATCTTTACTCCATATTCATAAAAGCAAAAAACGAGGTATACTGTACCAAATGCTACCTTTCTGGATAAAATATATGCCTACTCTTGCACCCTTACTTCTACTCCTTACTCTTAGGGCTCGAGAATAGTTTAGGCTTACATTTACCCTTCCCTGGCTGATACCTCGACGGATATTGAATATAATAGAATAGAATAGAACAGGGCTTTATTTTCAGGAATAACAATCACAGTGACATTACATTTAAAACGAAAAAAAAACATACATTATTGCAGTAACCAGAATTAAAGAAAATAGTGTCAGATAAAGTTGATTGAATCAATCTTGAGACTTGAAGACAAGTATTTGTATCAGTTAAAATATTAAAATGAATGAATATTAAGATGAATAAAGTTTAAAATGAATAAAGTTGTCTTATTTTCAATGCAGGATCCATTCGTAAAAATATCTATTCTCCCAAATATTCTTTAGTAGAGTATGGTTCTAGATTCACTATGATATTGATTATAAGCCTCTTGAAGACTTTTATGTTCACTTCTTGTTTGACTGTTTCTGGTAATTTATTAAAAAACCTAATACACACATACTCTGGAGACTTTTCTGTTATTGACAGTCTGTGGATTGGGATATTATAGTCGGTGTTATGGTTTCTTGTGTTTAGTCTGTTTTATCTTGTGCACTCAAATGTATTGCGATTTTCAAACAGAAACATTAAGCACTCATATATATAGGTCCCTGCCATGGTCATTATATTAAATTTTTTGAATTTACCTCTACAGGATTCTTTATAATTTAGACATAGCAAAATCCTGATGGCTTTTTTTTGTAGTTTAAAAATACTTTCTGCTCGGCTACTTCCTGCCCAGAAGATGATGCCAAAACGCATCACCGAGTGGAAGTTGGCAAAGTAAATGGTTCGCTTTGCACCCTCATCCAAATATGGAATTCCATAAAACACTAATATTCCATTTTCAAAACTCATTCCCGTATATAAAGAATCAAAATCATAGAACTCACAGAAAAACTACATCACCTGAATTGGAAAATCTAAAACAATTACTTTTATTTTTGCACAGCAATTACAAACAAAATCCCTCCATACTAAACAAAGATTTACACAATCAATGTAAAGAGAGTTATAAACACTTACTTCTTGATACCAAACGCAAAAATAACTTTAATAAAATTCAAGAATCAGACAACAAAACCAAAACAATATGGTCAATAATTAATGAGGGGACTGGTCGAAACAAAACAAAGACGGACCTCGCTGATATAGATCTGAATAAATTCAACCAATTTTTCACCAACCACTCTACAGATATAGTAAAAAAACTAGAGAAAACAAAAAATACACTAAGAAGCCCGGAATTCAGTACCTTTTCAATTTTCCTTCAGCCCTTAAATGTAACAGATGTTATGCAGCTGATCAAGAAAATGAAAAACAAAAAAACCCAGGACATGTATGAAATCAGTACGTACCTTATTAAACATTGTGCCCACAATGTCGCAGAACCGTTATGTGATATTGTGAACAGCTGTCTGACTCAAGGAATATTCCCAGATATTTTTAAACCAGCAAAAGTTCTTCCACTTTATAAAAAAGGTGACGAAGCCCTCCCAGAAAGCTATAGACAAATTCATATCCTACCTAGCAAATCTAAAATTATAGAGTATGCTATCCTCGATCAGTTGTTAAGACATATTGACGAACATGATATTTTAAGCTCTACTCAGTTCGGATTTAGGCATGGTAAGAAATCATCAGATGCAATTGTTTTCCTCATGGACACCATACAGGAGGCATTTGAAAATAAAAATTGTTGCATAGCCACATTTACCGATTTGACCAAGGCCTTTGACTGTGTCAACCACTCTATTCTGCTAGACAAACTAAACTCATACGGCATACGAGGAGTTGCAAATAATCTCATAAAGTCATACTTAACAAATAGACCACAAACGGTGATCGTCAATAATAAAAAAAGCGGGGAGTTCTACAGGGGTCCATCCTTGGACCTCTCCTCTTTCTTCTCTACATAAATAATCTACCAAATCACATGAAAACCTTTGATAACACATCACAAATAACCACAATTATGTATGCAGACGACACTAATTTTACTTTTCATCTAAAGCATGAGGAATCCATGGGAATAGACTTAATAATTAATCAAATTCTAAATCATGCTCGGGGATGGCTCAGTCCCAATGAACTATATTTAAATGAAAATAAAACTGACAAATGCGTCTTTTCACATGTCGGTCCATCAGAAATGTCTCATATAAAATTTCTTGGGATTTTATTTGACCCCACACTATCACCTCAAATTAACTTCATGTGTGGCAAACTATCCAAAGTAGTATTTGCAATACGGAGAATAACCAATCTAGTGAATAAATAAGCTGCTCTCACCACCTACTATGGGCTATTTCATTCCGTATTAACGTATGGAATTTTAGGGTGGTGCAATGCCTCCTACATACATTTACAGAGAATTTTTGTTCTACAAAAAGCTGCAGTTCGCAGCATAACGAAAGCAAAGTTTGAGGAACACTGTCGACCCATCTTTCAGGAATTAGGAATAATGTCACTATTCTCCATAATTGTCTTGGAAAATCTGATGTATATTAAATGCAACATAAATAAATTCTCTTCACATAGGGACATCCACTCCCATAATACACGAGGTCAGGATAAGCTACTACACTCTCGTAAAAGGATAAATAAATCAAGAGTCTTAGGCATAGACCTGTATAATGCAATCCCACATGTCATATCATCCCTACCCAAGGAAAAATTCAAATCAAAGATGAAAAACATCCTGAAAAACATGTGCTTATACAGTATTGAGGAGTTCTACACAAACATAGGCACGATAGGAGGAGAAGATTGACTCACCTGTGTATACAAGTTGTCTATTTTTAATTATTGTTCTGTCTTATATGTACTTGTCACTAATGTGTATAATGTGTCACTAATGTGTATACATATAGGCTTTTTACTTTTTTTTCTTTCTCTGTAATTCTGACGTTTCCACAAATGTAAATTTAAAGGATGAATAAATATTGTATTGTATTGTATGTCGATGTTACTCTAAATGCATAACAGATAGATGACAATTTGGTGTGGTATTATGGTATTGAATTCCATCTGTTGAACAGACCACTGTAGGACTTTGATATTAGGAACATGATTACCTTATGGGTAAATGTTATTCCCCTCATACCCCCA
Source organism: Gonioctena quinquepunctata (assembly GCA_018342105.1). Taxonomy (NCBI): domain Eukaryota; kingdom Metazoa; phylum Arthropoda; class Insecta; order Coleoptera; family Chrysomelidae; genus Gonioctena; species Gonioctena quinquepunctata. Next base: position 1,523,831 of record JAFIRS010000052.1, on the reverse strand, counting down.
GAAAATAGTTTTGTGGTAAGTAAAAAAATCAGCTGTGTGACAACCCAGAACTTGGGAGAATGGGGTTATTTTGAAATAAAACATTTTCAGGACTGTACGAAGTCAATTCGATCAGTCAATTCAACAGTCAATTTACCGGTCAATTGAGCAAGGGAGATATTTGACCCGAGTCAATTGAGCGGTCCTGTACTAAAAGCGGGTCGTCCTAGGCAAAGCCCGAGTGAGCGGCCGTCTCGGATGGTAACGCACAGGAGAAACATTTTTAGCGCCAGACTGGGAAATAGTGGAAAGCTCCGACTGCAGACTTAATTTGATTCTTTTGTTGTGTTGCTCCCTGCCGAATTTAGTTCTAATCCATCGGATAGATTTTGAATAATTGAATGTTAAAGTTTTGAAATTTGATTTATTTTTATTTTTTACAGATGTCAGTTGGAGAAATAATTTTGACTGTTCTGGATACAGTTTTTCAAGTGATTTCAAATGACATATTGCAAGTCAAGTTTCGTGTGATATAGTTTCTGTCATTTAATAGTGACACTTCCGTTTGGCAGATGACAGTCAAAAACTAATGGTCGCATTCGGGGCAGAAACTGTATCTTCATACCAAATTTCAGCTCGATTGTCAAACGGTTCGGCACTTATCGCGGAAGATTACAGACAGACACAACCACACACAGACAGACAGAATAAAAACAAACATCAACCTCTTAGTCCAAATATAAAAAAATGACATGTAATGATTCATCATCCATTGAAATGTTTTGCGGTATGAGTATAGACGATTGTTCCCATTCGCTAATCGCAAAAAAATTGCGATTATTTGGATGACCAACATCTTTAAGGAGACTTAATGGGTTTCTTCCAGAACATATAAAAATGAGTAAATATCAAAAGGAATTTCGGGTGTTTTTAAAATGAGAAAATGGTGCTTGAAAATGACCCTCTTGACCTTTGAAGGGTTGTAATTCCGAAAGGATATGAATTTGATTTCAGAGTCGTGTTCAGGAGAGGAAAATACGTAAATACCACCAAACGAATTTTCTCAGGGAATATGTGTAGGGATACTAGACATTTACGACTATTTTTCTTTCTTTGTAAAGTAGATTACATATTTCTATTTCCGTTTTGAAATCGAATTTTTTTGACCATTTTCATTGTCAGAAATGGAAAAAATACTTTGAAATGCATTTATTTTCGGTTGGTCTTACCTTTCGATCGATTCCTGTAATGCCTCACATAAAAAATGAACAGGACAAACGGTATGAAGAAACTCGCTCCTACAATACCAATCACAAGAGGTGTGCCTTTACGACCTGAAATGACATTTTTGAATGTTCAAGTACTTGAATGGGATATATCGATAAACAAAATAATGATAACTAAAAAAGAAAAATGTCTTATACAGCTGACTACAAAATCCTATACAATAGGTGTATGTTGGTCGAATATCCATAAAAAAACAACTACTTCCCTGGCTAATGCCTCGTCGGACGTTGAATGACAACCATTTCAAAGTATTTGCTGGGATCGAATTAGCAGAATGGAGCTAACGCCATCTCAACTCAACTATTGCAACTAAAACATTACCAACTTTGAATGTCATCCTGAATCTCAGGATCCTGGCATTAGCCAGGGAAGTACTTGGTTTTTTATGGATATGCGACCAACATACACCTATTGTATAGGTTTTTTAGTCAGCTGTCTTGGGGAATAAGATATTATTTATTTTTAATGAACTTACGGCTGGCTATCAAGTATGTTACAGATTTCTGTATTGCAAAATAATGATCAGGCAATATTATTTATCATGTACATGAAATAAAAAAATTTCAAAAATAGTCTGAATCCTCTGTATAAAACTGATTTTCAGTCTTAAGGTAATGTTTTGGACCAGTAACTGAGATCCTTTGCTCAAAGCACCCCAATGTATTTATATTCAAATTTGACTATAAGAAAAATCAGCGGTAGCATTATTATACTCACTTATGTGTAGTTTTGGGGTGAAACTTTTCAGACAAGTATCTTCTGGGCACTCTTCACTGATAACAGACACAGCAAAGCAATAGTAGCCCTCTTCATTGTAAGTGTTATATTCGAAATCAAGAACCGATTCAAGCCTCGCAGGTATCAAACGGACATCCAACAAAGTTGATTTATCTTCTCTTTCTCTGAAAACTTCAACTTTGTAATGAGTTACAGCGTAATGTGCGGGCAAAGGCTGTATTTTCAAAACGATTTTTTGGGTATTCGTGAAATCCACATAGGAGAATATTGATCTCTTCTTCGGGGGAACAGAGTCATCTGAAATAACAGAAATGTAGATACCGAAGAGGGACAAATGTTGGAATCTTACTGAAATGTATAGAATTCGGAATGTTGAACAGGATTTTCTTGTGAGCTTCATCATTTTCAGAGTCGATCTCCATAAGAAACGGTTCCGCAGGAAGCAATTTGTCCTGTTCACAGACATATTTCAAGTTGTAGGCGTTATCCTTTGCTTTTGTCACTGTGAAAACTTTGCACCAGTCTTTTTTATTATATTCGCTCAGTCTTATCTTGGTTTCTAAAAAATGCAGTTTATGGTCATCCGATTAGCTTGAAATTTGGCAGGTGTTACATAAAGGAAAATATAAATGGAAATGGGATGATACAAATTTGGCAGTGGGTGCAGGAGATGAATAAAAACTTTCATTTGAAGCAACAAACATTTACACGAAGGCAAAAAACTGGTTTGAACAAAATAAACTTATTTTTAACACGGATTAAACAAAGATCAAGATTTTCAGTAGGGAAAAAAACAGAAAATATTAAATTGGAAGATCAAAACTTGGAAATAAGTCATCATACAAAGTTGTTAGGCATTATAATAGACAGCTTTCTTGATTGGAAACAACACATAGAACTTATAACTAGTAAACTAAGCAAGGTTTGCTATGCAAAAAAAAAAAATGACTTTATTGTCTAAGAATAATTTTTCCTATTGACAAAGCATGAGACATAACAAGTGTCCATTTGTAAAGTTATAATATAAAATATAGATGATAAGAATACACTTACAGGAATATAAAAACAAATACAAAATAAAAGTAAGAGTATGCCACAAAACAATAATAACATGTATATCACATTTAACACCAACTAGATATCTAACATAAGTTGAAAGCCTAGAGCTAAAAGATACATGACTTTAGAACTTTTCATTGTAGTATTCCTGCAGGTCATAGTACGCTTTTGGGATGAGTAATTTTTTAACTTCCTTTCTTATTTTTTTTATACTACCACTTGCTTTAAAATGTTCTGGCAAATGATTGTAAATTTTGTTGCTTTCATATACAGTGATTGTCAAAAGTCCCCTCCCCCCCTCTTATTTTTGGAACGATTATACATAAACGAGTGAAATTTGGAAACTGAATATTAAAGGTTGTAAACTTCCCTACTAGTGATGATAGATGACGAAATAGTCAAAGATGACGTCACAAGGCCATTGTGACCAATAATTTTGAATGGAACCCTACGGCAAGCGACACCTCTTTTAAAAGGTATCGAAAAAACCTATTCAATGATACTAATTCTGTTTCTGTTTATGGCAGTTTGGCTTTTAAAAAACGCAAAGCTGTGATGAATTAAATCAGTTAATACTAAAATTCAAAATTCAAGCTCCGCCTCTGGATAGTTGTCAAATAAGCTGACGTTTTTGTTAGTCTCCCTAATTCGAGGTTTTTGTAATTGTCCAAGTTTTTGTACATTTAATAATTTGTGTATTGTTGATCGAACGTTTAACTGTTTTAGCAGCTTTTGGTACTTTTAATATTTTTGTACATTTTAATAATTCGTTAAACTGTTGTGAGCCGAACGTTTAAGTGCTTCAAGAAGCGAAATGGTATGTGCTTTAGGTGATAAAGTAGCAGCAATCCTAATTCTTGGTGAAACTGGACAAAATATTCATGCAGCAGAACGCATTTTTAATGAGAGGTTTCCCGATCGCCCCGTTTCGAGGACTTATTTAAGGGAGTGTAACGTAAATAAACTTAACTTGGTTTAAATAATTTATTTCACACTGAATCTACAACTTAATTTATATTACTACGCCACTGTATAGCTCGATGGTATGGGCTCGTTCAGACTGTCCTACTCCACTTGAGGTTTTCCTATTTATCTCCGATACAGCATTCTCGATGTTTCGAATTCGGACGGTTGGCGACGGCATGTTCCAATTGTTTCCAATATTGACCGTTGTTTTCCGCGGAAGAGCGCACTGGATGGTTCTCGAATATCTCCGGGGATGATCTCATCGCTGTCGATGGCAACACGTGAGGCGACAGGTCCGGCCTAGGTTCGTTACATTGCCCCCTTCTTAAAGACATTTCGTCCCGAAATTTCATCCTTGGAGTGTGACGATATCTGCATGACTCCCCATATCTGCACCGTGAAGTTCGATGGAAGTAACACTCCACGGTCTTCATGATCGGTCGTGGAAGAGGGTTACAGCAAACCAAAATCTTGACGCCGCTGGATCTGAATATCGCCTCCAGCATACTTCTTATGACTCTCCAGTCCAACCCATCAATACCACAGGACAATTTTGGAATTGCTAGATCCACCAGATTCTGGTCCACCATAGTATCTCTTAGTTTGGTGAGACTCTTCCAGACATCTTCATAGGACGGTTTATCTTGGGAATGCCTCTTGGTAACTAGGTAGTAGATGTTTCTCTGGCCTTTCTTCAACTGTAGTACCCCACCAACTTCTGGATTCTGCTCCCGCAGTGTTTGAGTTGACCAAATTTCTTGGAGAACACTACGGCGATGCCCCTGGACATTTGAAGATCTTCTGCCACACAGTGCGCTAGTGCGTAGTCAGCAGGCACCTCGAAAAGGTCTCGTGACTCCTCTCTAGTAACCCCATGTAGAACTTTCTGCCCGTTTGAATACAAGGACATAAACTTCTCGAACGTCATATCATCCTCCGGTGGCTTGAGGGTGCGAACTTGGTCATGGTTTCCAGCGTAAGGGGCCAACCTGTTGAAATGGACGACCCTTGGTTTCCCTCGGGGTGGCTTATGGATTCGGTACACAAGGTCGTTTATCCTTTTCACGATTTTATACGGGCCTTCCCACGAGTTCCGCAACTTTGGTGATAGTCCACGACGACGTTTGGGGTTGTACAGCCAAACCAGATCATCGACCTTAAATCCTCCGGCGTCGGCCTTGATGTCATAGGTCTTCTTCATTTTATCGCTGGCACTCTGGATGTTCAACCGGACTCGTTCGTGGATGTCGTCCATTCTCTGCCGAAGTTTGCTGACGTAGTCCTCTCCCGCAGTGTCTTGTCCTGGCGGTATCCCAAACTTCAGGTCACAAGGCAGTCGCAGTTCTCGGCCCATTATAATACTAGCAGGAGTTTGACCGGTTGACTCGTGTACTGCGGATCGATAGGCCATCAGGAACAAATGAAGATACTGGTCCCAGTCTCTTTGATGGTCAGAGACAACCTTGGACAAGTGGCGGTTGATCGTCCTGTTCATCCGTTCCACCATTCCATCGGACTGCGGATGTAGGGCCGTGGTTCTTGTCTTGCGGATGTTCAGCAGTAGACATATTTCTTGGAAAAGGTTGGATTCGAAATTTCTGCCTTGATCCGAGTGCAGCTCCATTGGAATACCGAATCGACATATCCATTCTTTCACCAAGACGTCGGCGACGGTGATGGCTTCCTGGTTGGCAGGGCATAGGCTTCCGCCCACTTACTGAAGTAGTCCATTGCCACAAGGATGTATTTATTCCCGTGGTCGGATACGGGAAACGGGCCGGCGATGTCAATGGCGATTCTCTCGAACGGGCTGCCTACGTTGTACTTACGCATCGGGGCCTTGGGTCGTCTTCGAGTTCCATTTCTAGCGGCGCATACAGCGCACTTTCTGCACCAGTCCTGACGTCAGCTTGACAATTGGCCCAGTAAAACCGTTGCCTCACTTTCTGCAGGGTCTTCGTCACTCCCAGATGTCCTCCGGCGACTCCATCATGGATTTCCGCAGCACTTCCTCTCTTCTGTTCCTGGGAACAATTATTTGGCGTCTGTCTTCCCACCAATATCGGCCTCCCACACACGTTTCAGGATCCCATTGTCCAGAATAAGAGAGTTCCATTGTGCCCAATAGGACTTAACAGCCGGCGAGTAACCTGCGACTTCCTGCCATGATGGTCTTCGATTGCCCTTCTTCCAGCTGACGACTAAGCCAAGGTCGGGGTCTCTCTCTTGGTCTTTCTGGATCTTGCTGTCATTCCAGTCGTCATCCATTGCCGCGGTTCTACAAAGTGTTGCTTCTTTCTCTTCTGCTCGTCGGCAATGTGAGCAATCATCTGGACATGGTCTTCGCGACAAGGCATCTGCATTCTTATGGCTAGTTCCGGCTCGATGTTCGATCTCGAAATCGAATTCTTGGAGTCTCTCGATCCAACGTGCTACTTGACCCTCAGGATTTTTGAACTGTAAGAGCCATTTGAGAGCTGCATGGTCAGTTCTCAACAGGAATCTTCTTCCGTACACGTACTTGTAAAAGTGTTCCACTCCCTTTACAACAGCTAACAGCTCTCGCCTGGTGACACAGTAATTGCGCTCTGGTTTGCTAAGCGTCTTGCTGAAATAACCAATGACCTTCTTCTGTCCCTCCTGGATCTGAGATAGGACAGCTCCAAGTCCCTTCGGGTAGGGGATAGCTCAGTACAGGTGCGTTGATCAAAGCTCCTTTCAGCTTCCTGAATGAGTCTTGACATTCTTCGGACCACTGGAACTTTGTTTGGCCCTCCGTGAGCCTGGTCAGTGGTTTAGCGATGTTGGCGAATCCCAGCACATATCGGCGATAGTATGTGCATAAACCAAGGAAACTTCGAAGTTGGTGAATGTCTTTTGGGATGGGCCAATCCTTAACAGCTTTGATCTTCTGGTCATCCACTGCTACTCCTTCCCCAGAGACAACGTGGCCGAGGTATCGCACTTCTTTTTGGAACAGATGGCATTTCTTAGGGCTCAGCTTCAATCCGGAGTTCCTCAGTCGCAGGAATACTTCCTCCAAATTTTTCACGTGGTCCTCGAACGATCTGCCGACCACAATTATGTCGTCGAGATACACTAGACACGTGTTCCATGAGAGTCCCTTCAGCACTGTCTCCATCAATCTTTCGAATGTGGCGGGAGCATTACAGAGCCCGAATGGCATAACGGTGAACTGCCACAATCCTGAGCCGATGGTAAAAGCAGTCTTTTCTCGATCTTCCTGAGCCAGTTCTACTTGCCAGTATCCACTCTTCAGATCAAGGGTCGAGAAAATCGTGGAACCAGCCAACGTGTCTAGGGTGTCATCTATTCTCGGGAGAGGGTAACTGTCCTTCTTCGTGACATTATTAAGTTGGCGATAGTCTACACAAAAGCGTGTCGATCCATCTTTTTTCTTCACCAGTACGACTGGAGAGGACCAGGACTGTCAGATGGTTCGATAACTCCTTCTTTTCCCATATCGCTGACTATTTTGTCAGCCTCTTCCTTCTTGGCAAGAGGTAGTCTTCTTGCTGATTGCCGGATCGGTCGGGCACCCCCAGTATCAATCTTGTGCTGGACCACATTAGTTCGACCCCTTTTCACTTGTCCGGTATCGAAGATGTCTTGGTACTTTTGACTAAATCTCTTAGTTTGGGCTGTTGAGCTGGTTTTATGTCTTTGGAAGAGATGGCAACTAATTTTTCTAGTTCTGTGGGCAAGTTGTTGGGTTGGCTAATCGTACCTCGTACGCTCCGGATCACTGAGGAAACTGACGAGCAGTGCCCCAATATTGTTCCTTTCTTCAAGGTCACTGGAAAATAATTGACGTTCATGACCCTCACCGGCACAAATTTGTCAGCACGCAACAAGGTCTTCCCTAGTGCAATCCCTCGTCCAATTTTCTCATCATGAAGTTTGGGCTCGAACATCACCACGTTTCCACTGCTCGTACTCCCGTCCAGGCGAGCCTCCAGAATGGTTTCAGCCCTCTCAGGTACGCTTACATCTTCAGCCAACAATACACGGATCAACTCCTCGCTTCTCCCATGAAGCACCAGCTCTTCTCCGTTGACACGTAGGACGCCGTCTTTGAAATCCAATTCAAACCCTCTGGAATTCATGATGTCCATTCCGATGATTGCATCGTCTTCGATGTCCGCTACAAGTGCCTGATGTTTCACTTTAGTGTTGCCCAAAATTATTTCCATCGGTAGCTCGCCATATACAGTAGCTGGCTCCCCTGTTGCTGTGCGTAGCTTCCAAGTTGTCGGTTCAATCCGTTCCGGTGTTCTGGCAAAGGAAGGCCCGAGAATTGTCCTAGTCGCACCTGTATCTAGCAGCATGGTGCAAGGCTCGTTATTGATGAGACCGTCTACGAAGACACCCTTGTTCTGTCGTTGAAGGATAGCGACATATGCGTTGTTAACCGGGGCTTGCCGGACACATGCCGACGATTGCCCCTTCTCATCGACCTTTCTTAGTTTTCCTGCATCGGAGTCGATGAATGTTGGACATTTGCTACGCACATGTCCAATTTTGCGACAATTCCGGCATCTTATATGTCTTTTCTCAGGCAACACTTCCTTCATCACTTTTCTTATGGCAGCTTCCAAGTTAGCAGGCCCTTGTGAGTCTTCCTCAATCGTTTGAACTTTACTTTGGCTTTTGCAGCATTGTTTTGCTGCCTCAAATTCCAAAGCTCGTGCCAGTGCGTCTACGAGATGTGTTGGACGAGCTAATATCAACGCTTGTCTGGTTTCTTGGTCACGGAGTCCATCCAAAAATGCTTGAACCGCTAGTCGCTCCATTACATTTTCTGGTGTGGCTGGATATGCGAGACGAACCAAGCGTGCAATGTCAGTCTCGAATTCTTGTAAGGATTCGCCCGATTTTTGGCAGCGATTTTTCAGTTGGGAGTGGTATACGTGTTCCAAATGGGCGTGGCCATATCGTAATTCTAGATGTTTAATCAGCTGATCATAGTCCTCCTGTTCTTGGGCGGTGAGAGTTTGTAGAATATTTGTCGCTTCTCCACGTAATGCAAGTGTCAGTGCTACAGCTCTTTCCCCTGCATTCCATCCGTTTGCTTTGGCCGCTGCTTCAAACTGCCGGCGGTAATTTGCCCATGGAGTTTTTCCGTCGAACTGAGGCGGCTTCATGGAAAGCTTCCCTATTTCTGAAATGACCTTGACATCTTTTATACCCTCTTGAACTTTATCCACGTTCAAACTCAAGTCCAGCATTGCATTTTCGTTAACCATCTCTGTGGAGGACGCACTATTAATTTGTTTTTCCAGCTTACTGATCGTTTCCTTTATTTTGTCCATTTCTGCCTCGATTCCGTCTTTGATTCCATCGCTGATTATTTCCTTCATCTTGTCCATCTCTGCCTCGACCCCATCTTTGATTTTATCTACCTCCCTGTTCATTTGCTCCCTATTTTATCTATCTCTGTCTCAACGGTTCCATCTTTTTTTTAGGCTTCTGTGTTTCCAGAACTTCTCTTCCAGGTTCTTGAATTTTCTAGAGCTTCTCTTCCAGATTTCTGAAGCTTCTCTTCCGATTTATGATTTTTGAGCTTCTCTCCAGTTTCTAGATTTTCTTCAAGCTTCTCTTCCAGATTTTTAGCATTTTCTTCCAGGCTTCTTGAATTTTCTAGAAGCTTCTCTTCCAGATTTTTAGCATTTTCTTCCAGGCTTCTTGAATTTTCTTCCAGTTTATTCATTACCAAACTTAAATCACCTCCGGGAACTTCGAATAAAAATGTTTCGCGCTACCTTCAAATCCGCAAGGCGCACTTTTCTTGAACACATTTTGTCTTTGACGAGGTATCAGTCTGTTTCACACGAAAAGTTTATCAGTTTGTTAAAAATTCACTTCACGAATTCTTTTCCACGGGCCACCAGTCTATTGTCTGTTTCACGCGAAGAGTGTATCAGTTTATATTCCCACGCACAATTGTCCACTTCGCGAAAACCGGGCCACTGTCTATTTTCTGTTTCACGCGAACAGTGTATCAGTTTATATTCCCACGCACAATTGTCCACTTCGCGAAAACCGGGCCACTGTCTATTTTGGGCGTACAAAAAGGTCTATCAATTTATTTTTCTGACTATCCACTCCACGATCACTTGTTTATTTTCAAAATCTCACTTCCGACACCAATTGTAACGTAAATAAACTTAACTTGGTTTAAATAATTTATTTCACACTGAATCTACAACTTAATTTATATTACTACGCCACTGTATAGCTCGATGGTATGGGCTCGTTCAGACTGTCCTACTCCACTTGAGGTTTTCCTATTTATCTCCGATACAGCATTCTCGATGTTTCGAATTCGGACGGTTGGCGACGGCATGTTCCAATTGTTTCCAATATTGACCGTTGTTTTCCGCGGAAGAGCGCACTGGATGGTTCTCGAATATCTCCGGGGATGATCTCATCGCTGTCGATGGCAACACGTGAGGCGACAGGTCCGGCCTAGGTTCGTTACAGGAGCTTCTTCGTAAGTTTGAAACAACGGGTAGTATTAATGATGCGAAACGATCTGGCAGACCACAAATTTCTGATGAGAAAAAAATTGATATACTGGCAGAAGTAATAGTTAATCCTACTTCTTCAACAACTCACGTTGCATCTACCTGTGAAGTCAGTCGAAGTACAGTACACAGGGTGTTGAAAAAAAACAAATTTCATCCATACAAATGGAAAATGGTTCATCAACTCTCAGACGACGACCCAGACCGAAGACTAGAATTTTGTGAAAATATGGAAACTAAAACTAACCAACAGCCAGACTATGTCAAAACAATTTGTTTTCGTGACGAAAGTACTTTCTATCTAAATGGAAATGTAAATATACAGAATGTGAGGTATTGGAGTGACGCAAATCCTCACCTGTTTCGTGAAACACATACCCAATTTCCCCAGAAGGTGAATGTTTGGGCAGGTATCCTGAGAAACCACATCGTTGGGCCTCTTTTATTTAAATACTAATTTAACTGGTGAGGTTTATCTGGAGCTGTTGCAAAACGCAATAGAACCGTTAATACTTGAAATTTCGGATGATAATCCAGATGAATTCGGAAATTTGGAAATAACATTGCAACAGGATGGTGCTCCTCCACACTATTACGGTGCAGTAAGACGGTATTTGGATAAGGAGTATCGTGGTAGATGGATTGGACGACGAGGTTCAACGGAATGGTCAGCTCGATCACCGGATCTCACACCTTTGGATTTTTTTCTGTGGGGGTACCTTGAATCGAAGGTTTACGCCACTGAACCTGACGATATTGACGTTTTAAAACAACGTATTGTTGCAGAATGTGAGGCTGTTTCCGCAGACACATTTGCAAAAGTACGAGAAGAGTTTAAAAATAGGATATTTCACTGTCAGGAAGTAAATGGAGGTCACTTCGAGCAATTTCTTTAAGTAGATACTGATTCTTAAATCTGTAATTAATATCATACTGAATGGAATTTAAATTTTAATGTTTACTAATGAGCCATTAAAACTGCCATAAACACAAACAAAATTAGTATCATTGAATAGGTTTTTTCGATACCTTTTGAAAGAGGTGTCGCTTGCCGTAGGGTTCCATTTAAAATTATTGGTCACAATGGCCTTGTGACGTCATCTTTGACGATTTTGTCATCTATCATCACTAGTAGAGAAGTTTACAACCTTTAATATTCAGTTTCCAAATTTCATTTGTTTATGTATAATCGTTCCAAAAATAAGAGGGGGGGAGGGGACTTTTGAGAAGCACTCTATGATTGAATGTTTAGTTTTAGTCGACTTGGGTATTGGCAGAGAAAGGTGGCAGTTATTTCTAGTGGATATATTGTCAAGTTTAAAAATATTACCCGATAGAAATATAGCAATCATTTCTTATTCAAAATTCAGAATTAATTTACCAGACCTGAAGATAAAATTTAAACATAATTAAGCCCAGAGTTGAAAATTCCATTGTTTATTTATTTATTAGTGATTCATCATTCAGTATCACATTTATTGGAATACAGTATTTCCTGCATATTTAAAGTTCATCACCATTCATCAACCAGGTATCGGATTTCAATTCAATTCCTGAGTACTGAATGGCAAGAACACTGATTCTGCAATAGGCAGCGCAATAAATCATGACTCAACGATATTTTTAATATGAATTGAAATTATTGTTTTTGATTCGGTTCTTTTTATTGTGCCTGTTTTTGTTGCCAGTCCATGATGACACATCTTCTTCCCTTGGTTTTTATAATAATGTAAGTGTTACTTTTATTTATTCTTTGGTACACATCCCATTGGTCATTGTTAACTTAGTATTTTTGTATCCACCATTATGCTATATTTGTTCTCCTATAATTTAAAAAAACCACAATAGTTTTTATCTCACTAGTAATTTTGTATTCACCATTATGTTATTTTTTGTATCTTTATATTTTTAATAAACACAATACTTTTCACCAGGGTTTCACAGGGTTTACCAAAGTAGGGCACGACAATATAATTCACAGGATTTTTATTCGATGAATGATGTCTGGTGTGAATCCAATATACTGTTTCCAAGATAAAGAGGCTAGTCTGAGTAAGAATTTGTTGACTGATATACAGTGGTATACAATGGTCCCTTGCTTTAGACTTACATAAATAGCAAATTACTCTCTTCTGTAAAATAAATATCGAATTTAGCTGATGTTGGCTACAAAAACCCCAGAAGGCTATGCTATGAGACTCTATGAGAGAAAAATATGCATTTCTAGCGATAGCAAGACCAAGCTCCTTTGATACAACTCTGATAGCATAGCAACCCGATGCTAGTTTCTTTTTTAACGACGTTATATGCTCTTCAAACCCTAATTTTCTGTCAATATGAATACCTAAGAATTTAGTACTTGTTCTGTTATCAAATTGATGGGTACCCAAGGTCAGATTTTCAAACTCAAATCTGAAGGTAATAATACTTGTTTTCTCAACATTGAAACAAAGCGAATTTGAATTACACCAAGCTTTGATAACATTGAGTTCCTGGGATACAACTGTTTTTAGAGTCTCTACATTCTTTCCATACCATAAGAGGGTGGTATCGTCCGCAAATAACGTGAATTTTCCTGTAATTGATAAGTGAGTTACATCATTCAGGCATAGTAAAAATAAAACTGGGCCGAGCACTGATCCTTGAGGAACTCCTGATTTGGTATGTGAAAATCCAGAAGTTACACCGGAAATTTTAACAGTTTGTTTCCTTTCAAAAAGATATGATTCAAACCATTTAAAAGCAATACCTCTAAATCCATAGTGATATAGTGATCCACACAATCGAACGCTTTTGAAAAATCACAGAATACTGCTGCAACTACTTGAATGAACACACATTGAGAACACTGTACCATGCCAATTTTGAATCGGTCATGAGATATGGACTGATATTTTGGGAAATGGGCACAACTGTAGAAAACATTTTCATTATTCGAAAAAAGGTACTGAGAATCATATATAGGTTATACTGTCATGCAGAGGAGTCTTCAGAGAGAAAGGGCTTTTCACTATATATGATCTGTATCTATATGAGTGCTTGAAGTTTTTACAAAGAAACAAGAGCAAATTGGGAATAAACAATGATTCGAACACCAGATATGAAACCACCCGTCTTAATGTGTATACGAATATTTGAGAAGCTGCCAAATTCTATCGAAACAATAGAAAACCAGAATCTGTTTAACACAAAAATAAAAAAAATGCTCTTAGATTTAGAACCTTACAATGTAGATGACTATCTGAACCGTGCTGCATAAAACCTTTACCAAATTTTTGACGTCATTGCTCTTGTGGCTTTGCGTATACATGCATATATGAGGTTAATTTAGAAATAAAGAAACGTTATTTTAATTGGAGAAAAAACAAAATGGCGACTCCAAGATGGCAGACGAAATTTGTGTTTATGGTCCTATTCGATTCAAAATTGGTATGTGGGGGTTTTCAGGGTTTTTAAAATTCATACCATCAAAATGGCGGCTCCAAGAGGCCGCGATCCTGTTATTATGGTCCGATTCTATTCAAAATTGGTAAGTGGCCCCAAGATGGCGGACGAGTTTTGTAATTATGGTATGATTCGATTAAAATTGGTATGTGGGGGTTTTGGGGTCGAAGATTATGAATTGGATGTAGCAACAGCTAAGGTGGTTTACCATGCACTAATTGAGTCGCATATTCAATATGGAATATCGTTCTGGGGCACTTGTAATAAAGAAAATTTTAATTCAATCTTCGTCCTGCAAAAACGGGCTATCCGCTATTTATCTAAAGTAGGATCAAGAGTATCATGTAGGTCACTGTTCAAGGACAATAAACTGTTAACTCTCCCTCTTTGTACATTCTTGAAACTGCCTGTTTGGTGTTCAAACACAAATCATTGTATCAAGTCAATGAGTGAATCACCCGCCAAAGAAACCACTTGAAACTCCCTATTCCCTCAAGTAGGTTAATCGTAAACTCTCTGATCTACAATGCTGCCAAAATATACAACAAACTCCCACTGAACATAAGAAACATCGAAAACTATAACCTATTCAGATCTGCTGTTAAAAAAATTCTCCTAGAATTAGTAATTTATGAAATAGAGGAGTTTTTCCATACTACCTTGATATAAGCACACCTAATGACATTAGTTTATTCCATAAACTGTTTTCAACTTCTAACTACTTTCACCTACTGTACTCTATTTTTACTTTTTTTCTAACTTATACTGTGATGCCTATTACCATTTATATAGTTCTATCTTAATTTTAGTGTGTATGTACATGTAATTATACAATTATAACACAACTCTATTCAATGTTTTACATCTGTTCAATGTTTTATATATATATTTTTATAATTATCTGTGAAATCTAGCAACTTTGTATGAGTATGATATTATAGCTTTGTCTATAAGAATTTTTGTTCTTCCGACAATAAAGCATACTTTTGATTGATTGATTGAATTTTTTGTCAACATTCATAAATTCAAGATAACGGACAAGTTTTATATTTACTTCGTTAGGGTCAAATCTTGCAAGTAAATTTTTACCAACTTCTACCTAGTCGTCCGATTCATTTAAAATTTGGCAGGTATCCATAACTCCGGTGACAATGCATTATGAAATTTTTGTTGGAGAAAAAAACAAAATGGCGACTCTAAGATAGCAGACGAAATTTGTGTTTATGGTCCGATTCGATTCAAAATTGGTATGTGGGGGTTTTCATGGTCGAAGATTATGAATTTTTCGTCAAAATTCATATAATTGAAATGGCGACTCCAAGATGGCAGACGATCTCTGATTATGGTCCGATTCGATTCAAAATTGGTATGTGGGGGTTTTTGGGGTCGAAGATTATGAATTTATTGTCAAAATTCATAAATTCAAGAGGGCTGCTCCAAGATGGTGGACGAGTTTTGTGATTATTGAGCGTTACTATTCAAAATTGGTATTTCGGGAGTGTGTGCAAAATTTCAAATGATTCGGGGTAAAAATTAATTTCAAAGATTCCGATACATGCATATAGGGGAAGCTAATAAGACATATGTAAAAAAAAGAGAAAAACATAGATAGATACTTTATTAATCATGCTATGTACACAAAATACATTTATGACAGGTCACAGTTACAAAAATAGTAAAATTGTAGTTCACAAGTGGTAAAAAAGTTTTTGTCAGAATATGTGTAAATAAATAAATAAAATAAAATGAATAGAATAGAGTAATACATGAATATGTTATTCCAGACATAATGGACATCACATACAAGAACTTGAGCATAAGTCGATCAATCATATCATCAATTATTTAAAATAATTATTGACAAGTCATGATTCCCTGAGCATAGTTACACCTTGCCTTACATATTTAACATATTCCTCAAGAGAGTAGAAGGGGTTTTCGAGCAAAAATAATTTTATTGTTTTATTGAAAGCAAATGTTCCTAATTTTCTAACTTCCCCTGGAAGAATGTTGTAGACGTTCAAATTCAGTGAATTATTTTGGGATTTACTGAGCCAATGTCTAGGTCCTCTTATTATATCTGCACCTCTGGTGTTGTGTTGGTGAATGTCTGATTGTGTTATTAATGTGGGAATTCTTTTGTGAATTTCTATCAAAGTATTCCAAATGTAAATGGAAGGAAGAGTCATGATTTTTAAATTTTTAAACAGTGGTCGGCAGGTTTCTCTATATTTTGCATTGCACATAATTCTAATAGCTTTTTTTTTACTGCAGATGAGTTTTCCCAAACTACAATGCCATAATTAAGATGAGAATGGAATAAAGAAACATAAACTGATCTCAGGGTATTTATATTTGTGCAATGTCTGAGTTGTCAAATACAGAAAAGAGAGCGGGACAGTTTCAAATTAAGTTGCCTGACGTGCTCGGTCCAGATTAGCTTATCGTCCAAAATGAATCCTAGTAGCTTCACAATTTTATCCTGGTAGAGATTATCAAGTTTTGTGATTTATTGTTGTTTAATTTCAGCTTGTTAGCTATGAACCACTGTTCAGCTTTCTCTTCAATTTCTTCCGATACGGTTTCTAGGGAATTATATTCCTCATGAGAATAAATTAAAGTAGTGTCATCTGCATATAGAACACTTTTGTTTGGGGCCAAGAAGGAAGGAAGATCATTAATATAAATTACAAACAACAGTGGGCCCAGAACCGAACCCTGTGGGACACCAAATTTAACGTCTCTAAAAATACAGCTTGGAAACGATTTGTCAAATACGATTCAATAAGTGTGAGAGTAATACTCTGATTCCGTAGTAGCTGAGTTTTTCAAGAAGGATTTCATGGGAAACACAATCAAAAGCTTTAGATAAATCGCAGAGAGTGATACCCACATGATTTCCCTGTTCAAGACCCGCAACTATTTGCTCAACCACCCTCATTGTTGCACTTGTTGTTGAATGATTTTTTCGTTAGCCAAATTGTTCATTACTAAAAAACTTGCTGTCTTCAAAGTACTTGGATAATCTTTGCTTTAAGATAATTTCAATCAGTTTCAAAAAAATACAGATGATAGAAATGGGTCTATAATTATCAGTTCCATCCCTATTCCCTTTTTTGAAAAGCGGAATGATTTTGGAGTATTTGAAAATATCTGGAAATTTACCAGTTTCGAAAATTTGATTAATTAGGTTTGTTAGAGGCTCTGCAATTGTATCAATAGTTTCTTTTAAGATTCTGCTACTAAGTTCATGGATATCTAGGCATCTTTTTCAGAGATAAGATAGCTTCTCTGACATCAGAAATTGTTACAGGCTGCATGAAAAATGAGGAAGATGGAGCGGGAAAATTTTTGTAATTTAGGAATGTTGTGGTGGGTACCTGTGGTAAAGATTTGATTATATCTTCGGCCACGTTGGAAAAAAAATCGACGAAATCGTCAGACGATAGTTTGTCCGTTGAAGTGTCGCATTTACACGAATTGTTCCTTTCGAAATTTATCAAGCGCTAGCTTGCTTTCGATTTATTTTCAGCATCTGAGAGATACTTATGTTGATGTCTCGTGGGTTTTTGGTAGAATCACATAAAGTTTTTAAACTCATCAGTGTGTTCCTTTGTGATCTCAGATCGTTGTTAAACCAAGGCACCAGCTGACTGTTTTTATTAAATTTGTTCTTTTTTAGTGGAAATATTTTCTCAATTAGCCCATGAAAACATGAGATCATAAAGGAAGCTATAAAGTCAACATCAGAATCTAATTTCATATCACTCCAATTTATCTGAGATAATTCCTCATTGAATAATTTGAATCCAGAATTTGTAATATTCCTACTGTAAGTGTGATTGACTGAATTATTGGGTATTACATCAATTATTATATATTGACCAGCATGATCTGAGAGGCAGGGTTCCAAGATCCCAGATTTGTAAAGGCTTGAGCTCAAATTTGTAAGAATATTGTCTAAACAACTCGATTTTTGAATGGAAATTCTAGTATATTCTTCAATTGTAAGTGATAATCCATACGAATTTACAAGACATAATAACTCATTTGTAGGTAGAGTTAATTTTGAAATCGATATTAAAATCGCCTAGTAATATGATTTTGCTGTCACGATGAACAAATCTGTCTAACAACTCTAAATTTTTCATAAAAATATCAACAATTGAACCACTGGGTCTATACAGGGTTATGATAAATAATTTTGAATCTACTAATTCGATACCACAAAATTCAGCATGTAGCTCTTCGCATAGGACACAGTCAAATGTCTAGCTTCACACTGGAGATTTTGGAATAGTCTTTTTTTCAAAATCAATTAAAAATAGAAAGCAGCTTTGAAATTACAAAATGGTGAGGGTGCCGAGGGACAGTTTTAAATAGAGCAATTATTAATGAAGACAAATTGGATATTGCTACATTACCAGTCCATAAAACTTCTGGGTAAATACTGGTAGTGAGGTGGAAATTTGTAGCTCCTGAGTGAATTTGTAGAACTACATCGCCAAAATTACTTTTCAGGTTTTCGATGCCAGGTAATCCTGATTTTGAACAGACATTCGAATCGCTAACAGCAGATTCTATTACACATCTGCTGGTTCTGTTCAGGTTCGGCTGAAAACGATTTTACTTTTACATACAGTACAGTACTGAATCTGATGTTTACTAACACACCTGTAGACAGTATAAATCTTCTTTGGTATCACAAATATAGCAGGAATGTTTTCCACTGAAAAGGAATAAAAATAGGAGCGTGAGCGATTTCATGATGTTTAAGTTTCACATTTTCCTTATCGGTTACATCTTCGCGTTATCTTCTAAAAGAGCCCTTCGAAAAATTCAGAATAAACAACAGGTTTGTTTTGGTTCGCAGTCAGAATGGTTCTGAATCGGTTCAAAGCAGTGGGACAGTCGTGGCATGGAAAACTTCGTGCGAGCCCACTTTGAATATACGAGTGTGCGACTGTTTTGAACGGTTCAGAATCGCTAGAACTGTGAAGCAAAACAAGCCTAACTTTCTCAACTTGCTTTGCTCCTTTCTTTCAATCTGAGCATGAGCAAGAAGTGTCTAATATTCCACATTCCGTAAGTTATCAAAACGGGAAAAGCCCTAAAGAATAGGGAACACGTATGTGCCCCTCTTCTAAAATATTTTGATTTCCAGATGAAGATTACCACATAGAAAGCTCAGCAACAAATGAAGAAATTTTTATTTTATTTTTCATAATTCGAAATTGAAAACGCCAGTTTTTTCATTACATTCTGAAACGTACTCCTAGCGCCTCTGATGGACGTATGCATCGTTACTTCACACAGTTCAAACTTTTACCTTGCTCGAACAGGGAACACACATTTGCCCCTTTTTTTAGACTATTTTGATTTGCACATGAAGATTACCATATAGAAAGCGCAGCAACAAACTTGGGAATTGAAAGAAATGTTCAATGTTGTCAATAATTAGAAATTGAAAACGTCAATGTTTTCATCACATTCAAAAAAGTACTCCTGATGGACGTATGCATCAATACTTCACACAGTTCTAACTTTTACCGCTAGTTGCTCCGAACTGTCAACATAATTTTGTCTGTCTTCGTTTATTTGCTGTAGAGCTCGTCCAGTATTGAAACAACCACTTTGGCCTTCCCCTACCTAACAACCAATTTTTCTCGAAGATGTCCGAACTATGGCTAGTAATAGAAATTCCATAGGCGTACCAAATTATTTGGTATAGGCGATACAAGAGAAGTAGAGAACTTACACTCCTAAAACTTCTGAACGGAAAAAATATATTTCGACAAATCTGCCAGAGTGATATAGATATATTTGTATAGGAAAATTTGAATAAATAACAGCACTACCTATTTATTAATCAAACAAACCTAACCTTTCAAACGCTGCATGCCAAGACACTGGTGAATATTTGCCGTAGCACTGCAAATCGTGTCCAATCGTGTTTTCCCCCTCTCTACCTACCAAACGGTCGTTTCAATACGAGCTCTACCCATATTTTGATATCATAGAATACTAATTTAGAGTATTCTGTGACTCAGTGACAAATTGTCAATTTGTTTTTTTTTCAAGAGTTGGAAAAGCGAGGAAAGCTATCATAACAGGTTGACAACAAGTAGTCATTGTGTGTAAGCCAGAATTCCCAAATAGGCAGCTTTTTGGCAAATCTGGGGTAAGATTCTGTGTACCGTAGAATTCCGTAAACGACAGTTATGTCTGCGTCACACCCATCAATGCAATCGTAATTCCATCTCACTCATTTGATAGAAAGTTGAATTCTTCACCCTTGATCGACTGATATAATAGATAATAGCTCGAGTTCATATGACAGCTTTCTGTGTTTGAGCTGGTTATTGAATGATTCAGAATGATAGGTTTCCAATCCGCAGCCAATCAGAGAATAGTACACATGAGCTGTTATGTGTATCCAGCATAACTCAGCAGAAAAAAAAAGACTTTCCCATTGCTTTTATTCGAACAAAAGCAAATTATTCATTTATCTGCTTACCAGTTTCCTGATAGACGAAACCAATCGATTTTTCAGTCGATAATGTAGATCGCGAAAAATTTAAATTTATGTACACAATTTCTAAGTATAATTTCTAAGCACATTGTTGACATTGTTGACCATCTCGATCGGTTTGTGGGGATTTAATAGTTTTGTTACCTTGTTTAACGCACTGTCTCAATGCGTATAACATTTCTTATTTCACTCGCTTCTCGCTTCGTACTTCCTATAAATCGAAAAGGGTTAAGAGGACGTAACCTTTGGATGTAGCAGAATTTGGATCGTTTGATTTTTGTGTATATTTTAAAATAAAATGTGAATAAACTCAGTTGGAACGCTTAAATTATTAGAAAAACCTAAGAAAATGGATGAAGATAGAAACGAAAAGTTGGAGCCTGAACAAGTCCCGGAAAATGTAAATATAATTTTAGCACCAAGTTTTGTGTGTATTCTAAAAATACCTACTCTTTTTGATAGGTTTTATAGTGGAAGTAGAAGAATATATCATACAATGAAGAAATATACTTTAGGGAATAGTTGTCACCTTTTTTATTATGGCACATACATCAACTTTAACTCATAGTAACATCTACAGAGTCATACAAATTTAAGTTCACAATATCAACATCCCCCATGATAACTTATAATTATCATCAACCAAGCCCATATTCTACAATAAAGATGAATGTTTCATTTTAAACAGGGGTTTTGTTAATAAATCAGCCACCATTTCTTCGGTAGGAGTATGGCATGAGCCAATTTGACCATTCTCTATATTTTCTCTCAAAAAATGGTGACGGACGTCGATATGTTCAGTTCTTTGTCGGTAAGCTGCAGTTTGCGCTAATTTAATAGTTCCTCTATTGTCGCAGTGTATAACTGTAGCTTTAGACACTAGGTTAGGTTCTTTTCGAGTGGGGCAATTACCTCCATTCCACTGCGACCTTCTCAGATTTATTGTGGCCCGATCCTAATTAAATTAGAGTTCACCTTCAAGTCCCGCACTTCTGACAAAGTCGATGATGACTCTCGGTGATACCTTTTCCAGGTCTTTGAGCTCTAGCTACCGTAATCCATACGGTAGAATCTTGTTCGTTCCAGACCCTTGCATCTGCATAAGTCCGATTTTTTTAAGATGCTTTTGCAGTTTTTAGTGACCTGTCAGCAGTCCTGTTATAATCCTCAGGTTTTTCCTATTCAGTTCTTGCAGGGCTGCTGTTATTTTCGAAGGGTTTGGTAAAAATGCCTTCAAATGGACTGTCTCACGGTTTCATACCAGTACTCGCATTTTTTTTGCTCGGTCTAGCCTGAAAATACTTCTTTGGTTATGCTATTTGATATATAATCCTTTATTTAGTCCAAGACTAATGTGTACATATATAAATAAATCAAATATTACATATAGATAAATACCCTAGAAACATGCAGATAAAAAAAAATGCAGGAACATAAAATAAATTAAAATACATTGAGTACAGATAGCAAGTCAACAAATAAAAGAACAATAAATAAGTATCACTGTCAAGGGTTGCACTCATCCAGCATGAGGTTCTTTAATTTTGTCTTAAATATATGTAGCGAATTTGAATTTTTCAGTCCATCCGGGAGATCATTAAAAGTGCTCAACCCTTTGAAGAAAAAAAAAACAATTTTGTGATTTCATCGTTTTAACATGCCCAATGAATAAATTATTTCAGAATCGCGTGTTATAATTATGGTGTTCAGAAAGAGAAAATATTTTTTCTCGCAGATAAGATGGGGCATCACCTGTTCTTATTTTGTAATAAAAATCATTGTTTGATACATTTCTTCAATTACTGAAACTGTATGGCTTCTACTTTCCTTTTTCTATCCAATGGTGACCTGGGCCCATAACCCTATAGGTTTTATAGTGGAAGTAGAAACATATATCATAAAATGAAGGAAAATACTTTTGGAAATAGTTTTCACCTTATTTATTATGATACATACATCAATCTCAACTTCATAGTAACATTAATATATAATGGATGCAAGATAATCAACCACTTGCCAGAAAATATAAAAGGAGTGGTATCTGGTGTTATTTTTAGAAAAGAAGTCAAGGCATTGCTTTCTGATAGACCCTATTATAGTTTAGAGGAATTTTTTAACTATCGTACTATTTTATAGATAGAGGGAACTCAACTTTTTATATAATTTTAACTTTCTACTTTATATTTAATTTTAACATGTCCTATTGGTTTTTATTAGGCGTTTTAAATTGTGATCTTACATTTGATAGATATAAGATATCCAACTTTTTATTTAATTTTAACCAGTCTAATTTGTTTTTGTTTTTTATTTTTTTGACCATTTGTGTTTTTCACAGATTAACAATTAGTGATTTAACCATTTTAACATTTTAATCTTTTACATTATTATTTTAGGTGTGTGTGTACTGTTTTGTTTATTTACTGACCTTTTTGTTATTTTAAAGCTGACTCCACACTGGGCATCTGTAATAATTATAATGATGGTAGTTATGATCAAATGCTTTTGATTATGATTTTTGGACAATAAAGTATATTTTGATTGATTGATCTACAGAGTCATACAAATTTAAGTTCACAACATCAACTCTTTTCTTCCAGAAATATTCGAAGAGGGCACAAACGGAGTCTGATGACTCGCTATCGTTATCCCTAACACCACCCATACTGGAAGACAAAAAGAATGTTGAAAAATCTGAGGATATATCCGAACACTTAACCTCTAACAGTGAAAGCATCGAAAATGACCGTTCCTATCAGGAAATTGAAATTTCCAATAGACCAAATATCTTGGATATGTACCTTTCTGATGATGGCCACCACATTTCCCAGGAAGAACCATGTCAATTGGATACCGGCGTTTACAGTGAAAATAGCATCGTCAGCCTGAACTATCTCAAAAACCTCGAACTAGGAGAAAACGTCCGTAGCATCCTCGATGAAATCCTTCAGAATGACCAACTTGAGACCGATAAAGACACGACCTTGAGCAACTCGAAGGAAGAAAGCTTAAATATCTTCGCCAATGTTGACTTGGACGATAAGAGTTTGTCGAAAAACAGACGCTGCGAGGACATAAGCGTGGACGAGAAAAATTTGTACGCCAGCAATTTTGGCCTATTAAGAAATGAGACTGAGCTCGAGAAACGTATCAAAGATTACGAGGAGTTGATGGCCATTAAAGACAGCACGATAGCTGTGTTGACTTCGGAACTGGATTCTGTCAGAGATATGAGCAACACAAACACAGTGAGTACACTGTCCACAACGGAGTACAAACAGTTCCAAGAAGAATGTCACGGAAAGGTAAAAATAATTCCAAATTCCCTATAATTTGTCAAAAAAGTTAGTTTTGACAAGGCTTATACATTATAATTTTCTTTATATTTTGCAGCTACTGGAGTACAATAACGTCATAATTTACAAAAATGATCTGATACAACAGCTCACTGAATCCTTGGACCAGTCTGTTAAGGAGAGAAAGGATTTGTTAATACAAATTGATGGGTTTAAAGATGAAATTCTAGAACTACACCGACAGTTGCAAGATACAACAAAAATGGTGCAGCTGCATCAGTGCAAAGCTCCAAACCAAAGTGGTGATGAAGTAGTTGGTATCAATCCTGATGATGAAAATACAGAAGTTATATCGGAAGAGGTACGTACTAAAAACCCACCCCAATATTTTGCAGCATTGAAAAATGTTTGTCTTAGCAAAATGTGTATATTTTTAGAGATATCCTGAAAAACCGATTTTATGGCACCTTTCTGGTCTGCACATAGCCATTAGCTGGTCATTTTTCTAGACTTTAGGCTTCTAAAAACCTATGGGTAAAATTTGTAAGCTCAAATCCTTCGGCAGTGGATTTTGTTTTATTCACAGTAAAACACTTATTTTTCACTTAAACTTCTCATTATTGATAAGATTTTATCTCATTATATCAACTGACCCTGGTAATATTCCTATACAAGGTGATGATGTTCAGACGCGGCAATGATAATGTTCCCGTTTTTTCTTCAACTGATCCTGGTAATATTATATAAGGTGATAATGTTCTGATGTGGCAACTATGATATTCCCATTTATTTCTTCAACTGACCCTGGTAACTTCCCATACAAGGTGATAATGTTCAGATGGGCAATGATAATGTTCTGTTTATTTTCTTCAACTGATCCTGGTAATTTTCTCATACCAGGTGATAATGTTTAGTTGCCTCAAAGATAATGTTCCCGTTTTTTTTCGCTGCTCCTTGTAATTTTCCCAAACAGGGTGATAATGTCCAGATGAGGCAATGTTCTGATGTTATATTATGTTTTTTTTGCGAGGTGATAATGTTCTTGTTTTTTTTGTTAAATTAATGAAATCTGCTGCAACTGCAATTATTTTATTTATTAAATGGGAAATACCCAAAAATAAATGGGAAATACCCAGATGTGGCAATGATATTCTAATTTTTTTTAACTTCAACTGATTGATTATGTTCAGATGCGGCGTTGATAATGTTTCCGTTTTTCAACTGACCCTGGTAATATTCCCATACAAGTTGATAATGTTCAGGGCGGAAATGATCATGTTCCCGGTTTTTCTCTCGATTTACCCTGGTAATATTTAGAAGGTATAAGTTCTAATGCGGCAATTTTCCTTTTTTTCCTTTATAAGGTATATTTAGTCGTTATAATGTTCCCGTTTTTGTCTGTCCTAGTAATTTTTCCATACAGGGTGATAATGTTCAGATGAGGTAATGTTCTGATGTTATATGATATTTTTTGTGAGGTGATTATATTGTCTTGTTATTTTGGGTTTTTGGTTAAATTAATGAAAATACCCAGAAGTGGCAATGATGTTTTAATTTTTTTAACTTCAACTGACCCTAGTAATCCCATAGAAGGTGATAATGTTAACGTGAGGCAATGTCCTGATGTCATATGATGCTTTTTCACAAGGTGATAATGTTCTTATTTTTTTGTCAAATAAATGAAAACTGATATTTAATATAATGTAACTGCGATTAGTTTATTTATTAAATGGGAATACCCAAAAAATACAAATTGCTCAATTGTAAGTGGGCGAGATGTTGAGATGGGGCAATATTCTGATGTCATATGATGTTTTGTTTGCGAGATGACAATGTTCTTGTTTTTTGGTCACATAAATGAAAACTGCCATTTAATCCGATGGAACTGTTATCGTCATTTTTTATTGAAGTAAAAATAGCAAAAAAATAAAAATTGCTTTATTGAAAGGATTCTATATCAAAACATCAACTGACCAATATTCTCAAACTGGGAGGTTATGTTCATATGTGGCAGTGATGTTTTAATTTTTGTTTCTTCAACTGACCCTAGTAATATACATAATGTTCAGATAAAACAAATCAGTTAATAACCACTTTTTATATGATCGATCTGAGACAATTTCTGAAAATAGATGTACAAAGACTACCTAAAACAATGGCAAATCGCTCAATTGATAGTGAGAAAGATAAAAAAAATCGATTGAATGTTGGAGATATTCCTTCGATTTTTTTCTGCTTCAATTTTCTTATAAAATTATTGATTTTATCTCAGAACATTGTCAACTGATTTCAGGTGTTAATAATATCTATAATGTTATAATGTTCAGATACGATAATGTTCTGATGCCATCTGATAATGTTCTCCCATGTTTTGGTAACAGTTGATGTTTTCATAAAATATTTTATCAGAAAAAAATATTAATAAATTGTGTGATGAAACTGAGACATAAATCGGTATAGAGATTAAAAATGCCAAAAAATACAAATTGCTCACAGGAAAGTAAAGAAAATGTATTAATGAACATATTCAATTTGATAGATTTTTTCTTCTTCAATTTTCTCATGAATTTTATCCCAGAATGTTATCAACTGACAGTAAGTGTTCTGATGTTATGTAATAATGTTCGTTATTTGAAACAAATCAATTAATAATAACTTTTTACGTGATGGAACTGAGATGATAGAAAAAAGGAATACCATAAACAATAACAGATCGCTCTATTGACAGTGAGAAAGATAAATTGTCATTTCTTAATATAGATAAATATGATTACTTACTTGAAGAACAAATATTTGAATTCAACTTAATATTCAATAGTAATTTGAAACTATATATTATTTGTGTATATCGAACAAATAATAACGAATTTACACCTCACACTAATATTGAAATGTTCCTGAAGAAATTGGAAGAACTGCTCTCACTGCTACCAACAAACTGCCATATAATCTTAGCAGGTGATCTAAATGTTAATTATGAGGATCAAAATAGTAAATCTTGTCAGGCACTTACTAATATCTTTAATATATTCAACCTAGTAATGCATGTGAACTCATATACTCATATAAATAAAGAATCAAGATCAATAATAGATTATTTTTGCACAAATATGGATCAACAAAATGTTAGTTGCACGGTGGTATCACCGAACATATCAGATCACGAGGGAATATGTTGTGAAATTTCTGTTACGGGATTGAAAATAGCGCGTCATCCAAATATAGTAGAATATATTCTGAGCAATTATATTAAATTTCACCAGCTATGTCTGAACTCATCGTGGGAGAACATGAATGAATTTTACGACTTTCATCTCAAAATACAAAATCTACATAACTCTGCATTTCCTATAAAAAATTAAAACCCAAAAAATCAAATCCTGGCTAACTAAAGGCCTAAAACTTCTGGTAAAAATCTAAGGTCATTATTATACATAAAAAAATATATTAGAGATGATAGATTCGAATTATTCGTTAATAAATACCGCAACTTATACAACAAACTCAAAAAAATTGCAAAATCAATGTTATATGAGCAAAGAATGAACAGAGCCAGAGATAAAGGTAAGGAGAGCTGGAATATTGTCAATGAACTCAGAGGAAAGAAAAAGGGTACCAACGAATCTAAACTGGACTCGAACACTCTCAATAGTTTTTATTGCTCCATAGCAACTAAATTAACAGACAAAATTAAATCGACTAAGGATCCAATTGATTATTTAAAGAATATGAATGTAACCCAGTCCTTCTTTATGAATCCTACAGATATTACTGAATTAAAAGAAATACTATCGGAAATCAAGAACAAAAATAGCTCTGGGCTGGATGACATCCCAGCCAAGCTAGTCAACTATATCCCAGATAACGCATTAAATGTACTAGTTCACTTAATAAATGCATCGTTTGAATCAGGAATATTTCCTGAGTGTCTAAAAACAGCACTAGTCATACCTATTCACAAAGGTGGAGATACTGTTGATCCAGGAAATTTTCGCCCTATATCACTACTATCTACTTTTTCAAAAATTATAGAAAAATTAGTGAAAAAGCGGCTTGATTCCAACCAATATGGATTTCAAGCAAAACGAGGTACACAAGATGCAATCTTCTCCTTCTTGGAAAGGATATACCATAGCTTAAATGAGGGAGACATGGCAGGAGCCGTATTCTGCGACTTCTCCAAGGCGTTCGATTGCGTGATTCATGACATCTTGCTAAAAAAGCTTCATTGTTATGGAATTAGAGGTAATACTCAGAAGTGGTTTTCTACGTACCTAGCTGACAGGCATCAAATTGTGAAGCAAGGTAACCAGTATTCAGATCGTGGAGTCATTAAAACGGGTGTACCTCAAGGCTCGGTTCTGGGACCAATACTATTCCTCTTGTTTATAAATGACATTACCCTCCTACCGATTACTGGTATATTTACACTATTCGCTGATGACGCAACAATAAGCTGGTCGGACAGACACCGTGATAACCTACACCATAACATGTCTAAAGACCTCGCAGTGGTTACAGAATGGTGTGCAGCCAATAAAGCCACATTCAATTTTAATAAAACGCACACTTTGACCTTCAAAGGCGGACAGCGGGACATTATTGTAAATGACCATACCATTGAATCCAAACAGTGCAACAAATTCTTGGGAATAGATAGATAGATAGATAGATACTTTATTAATCATGCTATGTACACAAAATACATTTATGACAGGTCACAGTTAAAAAAATAGTAAAATTGTAGTTCACAAGTAGTAAAAAAGTTTGTGTCAAAATATGTGTAAATAAATAAATAAAACAAAATGAACACAATAGAGCATCAATATGCTATTCCAGACATAATAGACATCACATACAAGAACTTGAGCATAAGTCGATCAATCATATCATCAACCATTTAAAATAATTGAAAAGTTATTGACAAGTCATGATTCCCTGAGCATAGTTACACCTTGCCTTACACATTTAACATATTCCTCAAGAGAGTAGAAGGGGTTTTCGAGCAAAAATAATTTTATTGTTTTATTGAAAGCAAACGTTCCTAATTTTCTAACTTCTCCGGAAGAATGTTGTAGACGTTCAAATTCAGTAAGAATTGTTTTGGGATTTAGGAGACGTTCAAATTCAGTGAATTATTTTGGGATTTACTGAGCCTAGGTCCTCTTATTATGTAAATGGAAGGAAGAGTCATGATTTTTAAATTTTTAAACAGTGGTCGGCAGGTTTCTCTATAATTTGCATTGCACAGAATTCTAATAGCTTTTTTGTTGTCGGAAAACGCTAGAAACTGCAGATGAGTTTCCCAAACTACAATGCCATAATTAAGATGATACTGGAATAAAGAAAAATAAACTGATCTGATGGTGTTTATATTTGTGTAATGTCTTAGTTGTCTAATACAGAAAAGTGATCGCTGACAGTTTCAAATTAAGTTGCCTTACGTGCTCGGTCCAGATTAGCTTATCGTCCAAAATGAATCCTAGTAGCTTCACATTTTTATCCTCTGGGATGGGTTTCCTGGTAGAGATTATCAAGTTTTGTGATTTATTGTTGTTTAATTTCAGCTTGTTAGCTATGAACCACTGTTCAGCTTTCTTCAATTTCTTCCAATACGCTTTCTAGGAATTATATTCCTCATGAGAATAAATTAAAGTAGTGTCATCTGCATATAGAACACTTTCATTTGGGGCCAAAAGGAAGGAAGATCATTAATATAAATTACAAACAACAGTGGGCCCAGGACCGAACCCTGTGGGACACCAAATTTAACGTCTCTAAAACTGGACAATTCGTTATTGAAAAATACAGCTTGGAAACGATTTGTCAAATACGATTCAATAAGTGTGAGAGTGATACCTCTGATTCCTAGATAGCTGAGTTTTTCAAGAAGGATTTCATGGGAAACACAATCAAAAGCTTTAGATAAATGCGAGAGAGTAATACCCACATGATTTCCCTGTTCAAGACCGAACTATTTGCTCAACCACCCTCATTGTTGCACTTGTTGTTGAATGATTTTTTCGAAAGCCAAATTGTTCATTACTAAAAACTTGCTGTCTTGAAGTACTTGGATAATCTTTGCTTTAAGATAATTTCAATCAGTTTCGAAAAAATACTGATGATAGAAATGGGTCTATAATTATCAGTTTCATCCCTATTCCCTTTTTGAAAAGCGGAATGATTTTGGAGTATTTGAAAATATCTGGAAATTTACCAGTTTCGAAAATTTGATTAATTAGGTTTGTTAGAGGCTCTGCAATTGTATCAATAGTTTCTTTTAAGATTCTGCTACTAAGTTCATGGAAATCTAGGCATCTTGAGTTTTTCAGAGATAAGATAGCTTCTCTGACATCAGAAATTGTTACAGGCTGCATGAAAATGAGGAAGATGGAGCGGAAAATTTTGTAATTTAGGAATGTTGTGGTGGGTACATGTGGTAAAGATTTGATTATATCTTCGGCCACGTTGGAAAAAAATTCAACGAAATCATCAGACAATAGTTTGTCCGTGAAGTGTCGCATTTACACTTAGAATTGGTCCTTTCGAAATTTATCAAGCCCAGCTTGCTTTCGATTTATTTTCAGCATCTGAGACATACTTATCATAAGCTGTTTTTAGTTAAAATTAACTGTTTTTCATAGTGTTTTTGTAACACTTAAATATGTTGATGTCTCGTGGGTTTTGGTAGAATCACATACAGTTTTAAACTCATCAGTGTGTTCCTTTGTGATCTCAGATCGTTGTTGAACCAAGGCACCAGCTGTCTGTTTTATTAAATTTGTTCTTTTTAGTGGAAATATTTTCTCTATTAGCCCATGAAAACATGAGATCATAAAGGAAGCTACAAAGTCAACATCAGAATTTAATTTCATATCACTCCAATTTTTCTGGGATAATTCCTCATTGAATAATTTGAATCCAGAATTTGTAATATTCCTACTGTAAGTGTGATTGACTGAATTATTGGGTATTACATCAATTATTATATATTGACCAGCATGATCTGAGAGGCAGGGTTCCAAGACCCCAGATTTGTAAAGGCTTGAGCTCAAATTTGTAAGAATATTGTCTAAACAACTCGATTTTTTTATGGAAATTCTAGTATATTCTTCAATTGTAAGTGCTAATCCATACGAATTTACAAGACATAATAACTCATTTGTAGGTAAAGAGTTAATTTTGAAATCGATATTAAAATCGCCTAGTAATATGATTTTGCTGTCACGATGAACAAATCTGTCTAACAACAACTCTAAATTTTTCATAAAAATATCAACAATTGAACCACTGGGTCTATACAGGGTTATGATAAATAATTTTGAATCTACTAATTCGATACCACAAAATTCAGCATGTAGCTCTTCGCAATATGCAGTAACATCTAAGGATTTCGCTTTTATTGATTGTTTTAGATAAATTGCGACACCACCATGCGCTCGTTGTTTTCTACAAAATTGACTAGCTAATATGTAGCCAGGAATATTGATAGTTTTCAGATTATTTTCCGATTGCCAGTGTTCAGAGACACAAAGGATATCGAAATCGTAATCGACTAGAAATGAATCAATTTTCAGTAATTTATTTGATAGGCATTGTGTATTTATGTGAAATATACTCAAAGAATCATTACCTCTCAAGTCTCTTGGGTGCACATTAATAAGATTGGACAAATTGACAGTAGACTAAATTGGGATGATCACGTTGTGGCCCTTGGAAAAAGAATTTCAAAGGGTGCCTATGCTGTAAGAGTTATTGTAAGTGAGCTAGGTACAGTAGCAGCTAGACCCGTGTATTTTTCACTTGTAGAATCTCACCTTGTATATGGTATACCTTTCTGGGGAGCATGTAGTCGATATCATTTCAACATGATATTTGTTTTGCAGAAGAGAGCACTCAGATATCTCTGCAGAGCAAACTACAGACAATCATGTAAACCCCTTTGTGTTAAGTATAAAATATTGACCCTTCCAGCTCTTTTTATTCTTGAAACAGTCTGCATCATATATAAATATAAAAGTTCATTCCCTACTAGAGTTCATGTCTATAACACACGACAGGATAACAACATAAGATTGCCAATTCCAACATCAACTCTTGTTAAGAATTCTTTCATTTATAATGGTTTAAAAATGTTTAACCACTTGCCAGAACCAATTAAAAGAACTGAAGCCTATTGTAGGTTCAGGAGGGCAACAAAAAAACTACTTGTAGAACAGCCATTTTATTCTGTCGAAGAGTTTTTATCTTCTTCTCTCTGAAATTTATTTTTCTTGTTGTTTTTTATAGATTTATATATACATATATGTGTGTAAGTGAATACGAAATAGTATTGTGTCTTAATTAGGTTTTTAATTATAGCTTTTTATTTTTATGTTCTATTGACTGCTCTGCTGGAAAAATGTATAAATTTGAACAAAAACTATGAGGTATAATGTTTTAATTATGTTTTATTTAAGTTCTTTTGTCATGCTTTGTTACAAAATTTATATTTTTAAACAATAAAGCTATTTTTGACTTGACTTGACTTGACTAAAACAAATAGATTGAATGTTGTTGAAAACATACCTCCGATTTTTTCTGTTTCAATTTTCCTATAACATTTTTCATTGGACATTGATTTTATCTCGGAACATTATCAACTGATTCCAGGTGATTATAGTACCTATAAGGTTATAATGCCAGATATGATAATGTTCTCCTGGCATGTGATAATGTTCTCGCTGGGGCGAATGTTTTTGTGACAGTTGATAATGTTCTTATATAATAAATTTCAATTATGATGTATTATTTTGGATGATATAATAATGTTCTGATGCCAGGTGATACTTTTACGGTGTCAGGATATAATGTTCATATATAAAAATTCTGTCAATGGAGAATCAGATAAAAGGTAATTTTTCCCGGTTTAGTTTTTTATTTAAATATTTCTCAGGAAAACCATACAGACATTGATCCAAGCTTGGCAGAAGAATATTCCCATTTGGAGAAAACGCTAAATTCCCAGCAGAAACCTCTGCTCAAAGATTTGAAGACAAAATTCAATGTAGCACTTGAACAAAGCTCTTCAGGGCACAAAGACATCCACAAAGAAGAAATTAAAGAGTTGAAGGTGAGTCGAGGGTTCTTAAAATCATTCAGCTAAAGTGCCTTTTCCCAAGGTTAAAATGGAACAAGAAAAGAAAGAATTAGAGAGTGAAATTGCCAGATTGAGGGAAATGTTGGCAAACATCAAATGTGGCTCTACCGAATTGATGGATTTGAAGGAAGAATTGGAGGCCAAACACGCCACGGAAATGGAAGAGTTACGCACGTACTTTGAGAGAAAATGTGCCGATCTGGAGAAAAAGTCAGTAAAATATTCTGTTTGTAATGCCAAAACTTATCAACTACTTATTTATAATTTATTTTCCAATGTCAATTCATTTTTAGTTATTCGGAAGAAATATTTAGCCAGCAGAGCAGAAAAATGTCAGGTTCGACCTGCTCCGAAGCCGAACTGAACTCCGATCCCGTTTTCTCCCATCCCACGGGCCCCGACGGCGACATACACTACGACTTACAGCCCAACCTCACCAAAAAAGACATATTCAATCTGCAAAACGAACTGAGCAGCCTGATCGCCAAAATCGCCAGGTACAACCTGGATAATCTGGCCGACGACGATTTGCAAAACTTGAAATCGGAAATCGGCAAATCCGATTTGAACAACCTGCTCAAGTACGATCTCTCGGTCATCAGAAACGATCTGCGGAAGAAGTACCACGCGGAGTTGGAGGTACTCAGGGAAGAGAACGAGAATAAATTGGACGAGCTCAATGTACAGTTCGAGAACAAGCTGAGGGGTGCAGAGGAGAAGTATTTGGATGAAATCGAAGGTTTGAAGGTGCGGCTCGACGAGATGGGGAAGCAAGTTAGCGTCTGTTCCGCCGTGCAAGAAGTGGTGAGTGTTCTCGTAAATGTTTCGTTGGGGTTATATGTGGTTATGGGTATTTGTTCTGTGATTTGTCTCAGTTACAAGTCTAGGCATTGCGAGAAAACAATTGCAGGTGCTTCTGAGACTGACTATTTTTCTGCAAACTAACATATGGTGTGGGTGGGTTTGGAAATAAATATAATGATTTTAAAAATCTTTATCAATTTTCAAAAATCTCCTGAAAAAACACTTACTTCGCAAAAACTGCTACACCATAGAAGAATTTTTTAATTAGGAAACTTAATTTTAAATGTAATATGTAGTCCATATGCTTTTCATGTATGTGCGAATAAATGTGTACTTACGTGTGTAAATATATGAATATGTGAAGATAACAATTTCTTCAATCAAATGACTTGGCTGTTATATTACGTGTATATACTCTCACCCTTTGACATTTTTCACAATTTTCCTGTATTTTTTTCACAAGTTAATTGCTGAAATAAAAAAAATATTATTATTATTATTATTATTACACAAGCATATGTCTAACAGAATATTACTTTTTGTCTTTTCAATTCATCGATAATTCATAATCATCGACTAATAATCTGTGAAATTAAACCACTAATAACAAAATTCGTTTGCCATATTGGATCCGCCATGTTTATTTATTCAATTTTAACAAAAAATCCTGATCGACTCCAAAAACCCACAGTTGCCAATTTTTTTATGGAACTGGACGACAAATAACAAAACTAGCCATATTGGATCTGCCATTTTTATTCTTTCAATTTTCATTAAAAAAAATCATAATCCCCGGCCACAAAAACCCATAGATACTAATTTTCTATAGAATTGCATCATAAATACCAATTTTCGTTCGCCATATCGAATTCGCCATTTTTCCAATTTTGACAAAAAAAATCATAATCCTTGAACTCAAAAAAGCCAATTACCAATTTTTAATGGAATTAACCACAAAAAATAAATTTGTCCGCCATCTTGAAGGCACCATATTAATTTTTTGAATTTCGACAAAAATTTCACAATTCCCGACCTTAAAACTTAAAAACTTCAGACACAAATTGTTGATACATATAAGAGAACTAAATTAGGACTATTTTTTATTTGCAATGTTACTCTTATTATCCAGTTTACTGTTCAATCTTATAGGATTAATAATTAAATTGTTATACTATTCTTTTTTACGCTGTATGGTATTATAACTGTTTTTATATTTAATTGTAATAATTTATTTTATTATAATTAATAACCTATTTAACAGATCTTCATATAGGATGAATCCATACATTATGATACATTATTTTTATTTTTTTATTTTATTTATATATTATATATATATATATATATATATATATTAGAGTTTTTGTATATTAGGAAACCTACTTAATAAATATTTCTTCTTCTTCTATTAAATCAACCATGTTTATTTTAATCAATTTCAATCAAAATCAATCCTAGATCCCAAAAACACACAAACACCAATTTTTCAGAAAATTTGTCCATAAATACCAAAACTTATACGCCATCTGGCAGCTGCTATATTGGTTTTCAAAATTTTGCCAAAAATATCATAATCCTTGACCTCAATAAATTACAGATACCAATTTTTCATGAGATTTGACCATAAATAAAAAATAATTCGCCATATTGGATCCGCCATGTTTATTTTTCCATTTTTGTCAAAAAATTCTAATCCTCGACACCAAAAACCCACAGATGACAATTTTATATAGAATAGACGACAAATAATAAAATTTTCATATTAAATCCGCTATTTCTATTTTTTCAATTTTGTCTAAAAAATCATAATTCTCGGCCCCAAAAACCCTCGCATATCCGTTTTCCATATAATTGGATCATAAATAACAAAACGTCCGCCATCTTGGATGTTTATTTTTCCAATTTGATTAAAAAATAATAATCCTTGACCTCAAAAACCACTAGATGCCAATTTCATATAGAATTGGAAGACAAATAACAAAACTCTTTTGCGGTATTGGATCAGCCATTATTCAATTTTCAATGTTGACAAAAAATCATAATCCTCGGCCCCAAAAATCCCCAGATACCAATTTTCCATACATTCTAAAATAAATACCAAAATTCGTTCGCAATATCGATTTTTTATTTTGATAAAAAAATCATAATCCTCGACCTCAAAAAACTGAATTACCAATGTTCAATGGAATTGGATCACAATCTTGGGCCACCATATTGATTTTTAGAATTTCGTCAAAAAATGCATAATTGTCAACTTCAAAAACCTCAGTATACCAATTTTATATAGAATCTGACCATAAATAAAAAAACTCTTTTGCCATATTTTGATAAAAAAATCATAATATTTGACCTCAAATATCCCCACATATCTATCCTCTATAGAATTGGACCATAATTAATAAAGTTTGTCCGCCATTTTTTCCAATTTGATAAAAAATAATAATCCTTGACCACAAAAACCCCCCTGATGCTCATTTTCTACATAATTGGATGACAAATAACAAAACTCCCCAGATACCAATTTTCTATATAATTGGATGATAACACAACCACACAATCGCCATATTGGATCAGCCACTTTTATTTTGTCAATTTTAATTGAAAAATCATAATTTTCGACCCCAAAAACCCCAACATATGTATTTTCCATAGAATTGAACCATAAATAACAAAACTTGTCCGCCATGTTTATTTTTTCCAATTTGATAAAAAAAAACATAATTTTCGACCCCTCTGATTCTCATCCTTGACCTCAAAAACCCCCACATATAAGTTTTCCATAGAATTGAAACAGTAAATAGGTAGTTGAACTAAACTAATAAGAATTTTTTTTACACAATACAAGTAAACCAAATTTAGTTTAAATATAAGGCAATGGATCCTCAATGATGTTTTAATAACTCGAAACTTTAGTAGGGATATTGATAATTAATATTAATATTTCAAGTCACTCTATACTGTTTTATAATATATGATTATTCCAGAACCAATTTGGAGGACTCAATCACTTTGAAGGGACACAACAACAATACTTTATTATTCACACCTTTTACATGCTACAACTACAGAATACAAATTATATGTGTCACATTATCAATAAAGATCAATCCTCATCCATTTTTTCAATTCAATAAATAACATATTCTTCAGACATTATATTTTATCAAACATTTTGGATGGATTCCAATAGCTGTTTTTTAAAAATTCTTAATCATGGACTAGATTTAACTATGTTTGGTAGTTTATTGTAAGTAGCAAAGGCTTTGAAAAACAAAGAATTCATGACACTTCTCTTATTCCTACTATATACATTAGGGTGTGCCAAAAAACGACGATATTTTTTTTTTTTGCTCTCAGTCCAAAATATCTTAGAAGATGTCCCAACAAAGCTCCTGTTGAAAGCGGAGCTCAAAATTCCAATTCTAAGAGGTCCTCCATCGAACTTAAAGTTTTTCCGTTTAAATAACATGGGAAACATGATTTTTTATAAGTTTTTTGTCCTGCAAACTGTGATGAAATTATTAAAGAAAAAAACGAATGAATGGACCTTGTTAATTATTGAATTTGGTACAAAAAATTCTATTGAGTCGAATTTCTATCTTCAATATTTGATTTGTTATATGGCTTTAAAATTTAAATTTCCGGTTTTTTGCATTTTCAAATAAAAAATTTACAAAGGTAAATTTTGCCGTAAATTGACTAAGGTTTTTATATTTTAATGAAATTTAATATCCTTTATCAATATATTTTATAATGTAGTTGAAAAATCATAAAAATTTACTCAGTCTGTAAATTTTATGGTTTGATACTACGAAACGTCTTACTAACCTAATTTTGTTGCAAGTTTGATGTGTTAACAAATTTGCACCAAATTTTTTGTTTAATTATCGATATTTCAGTTCGTAAAAGCAAAAATTTGAAAAAATAAATATACATGAGCCTGTAAAAAATTGACATGAACTTTTTTATAGAATATCAAAATTAACATTTTCGTCTAACTCTTACAGTTTAGCTAAAAAATGCAAAAAACCAGAAATTTAAATTTTAAAGCTATATAACAAATCAAATATTGAAGATAGAAATTCGACTCAATAGAATTTTTTGTACCAAATTTAACAATAAACAAGGTCCATTCATTCGTTTTTTTTTAAATAATTTCATCACAGTTTGCAGGACAAAAAACTTATAAAAAATAATGTTTCCCATGTTATTCAAACGGAAAAACTTCAAGTTCGATGGAGGACCTCTTAGAATTGGAATTTTGAGCCCCGCTTTCAACAGGAGCTTTGTTAGGACATCTTCAAAGATATTTTGGACTGAGAGCAAAAAAAAAAAAATCGTCGTTTTTTGGCACACCCTAATATACATACAAATTGGCGTTGTTTCTTGTGGCATATTTATGAACAACTAAATTCAAATTAATAAATTCACTAAAGTATGAAGGTGCTAAGTTATTTAGTATTTTATATATAAAGATCATTGTTAAGTAATACAACTGAAAGCCACTGCAATGTTTGTAACATGATTCCTATTTCAGTGAATCTACTCGCTTTTAGAACTATGAGCATACCTCGATTTTGAAGTTTTTGTAGTTGTGATGTTTGATTTAGATTAAAAAGGAAAATAATAGAAGCACAGTAGTCAAAGTGGGGTTGAATAATCGCATTATATTCAGTGATTTTTGTTTAAGTGGATAAACTACTCGAATTTCTTGAAAGAAAATATAGTTGATAGATAAGTGATTGCCAAAGAATAATAGATTATCTAAGTGGAAATCAAGATACTCAATACATTCCACAATTTACATTTTTTCATTATTAATTTGCAGATTTACTTCATTTAAATCGAGATTGTTTAGCTTATATTTGGTTATTATCAAACAAAACTTGTCCGCCATCTTGAAGCCGCCATGTTTATTTTTTCCAATTTGATGAAAAATCATGTTTGTCCACAAAAACCCCAGAATACCAATTTTCCATAGAATTGGACGACAATTAACAAAACTCCTCTACGGTATAGGATTAGTCATTTTTATATATTCAATTTTGACAAAAAAAATCAAAATCCTCAGCCCCAAAAACCCCCAGATAGCAATTTTCCATAGAATTGGATTATAAATACCAAAACTCGTTCGCCATATCAGATCCTAATTTTTTTTCAATTTTGACAAATCATAATCCCCAACCTCAAAAACCCAATTACCAATTTTCAATGGAATTGGAACACAATTAAAATTCGTTATGCTTAAATGATGTTTGAATATTGAGTAGTTTTTTGTGATAAGGATCTCACATTCTTTGGAAAACAATTTATAATTAACTAAGATTCTTAGTTTTGGTGGCAAAATATTGAATAGTATTGGAGCAAGACACTTGCAAATTCTTTATGACAGAATGGCTTTACCTGTAACTTGTCTGGTATTGTACTTGTGAGAGACAAAAGTTTTCATTTCTTGGTGTTTGTAAAAATAGGTACAGTAACTGTGAAAGTGCATCGCAAACAATTGAGAAAGAAATTAACATATACCTCAATTTTTTGTATGTACAATATATTTACTCAATACTAAATAATCCAAAACTAATAACTAACAAAACTCAAGTTATATATTTACAGTATGGTATGGTACTATATGGAATATCAAAGATTATTTGTTCGAGACTTAAATGACAACGCTGTACACTACTGACTCACATCCTAGGGCATCCCAATCTCTGGCTCTGCCTTTCATCAACTAACGTGTATCAGCACCGAATGCGCTGTTGCCATACATCAACACTATTGATGTACATTGCAATGGGTAATCTTTGATTTTCCACTAACCTGCAGCTCAACTTTATAAGTATTTGTTGTTGTATACCTAGACTTGGAACTGTAACCTGTACCCGTGTCAATAATATTGTGCTAATATGTGGCGTTTCTTTGTAATCGCATGAAAAATTAGGGCAGTTCCGGCGAGTTTGAGATCAACGAGGTCGTGCAAAGCTACGAGAGACGCCTTCAAGAACAAGTCACTCTAGCTAAGATTGACATCATATCGGCACTCGAAACTCAAATACAGGTATTTTTTCCTCATAACTATTGCGTTTTGAAAGCAAGCGAGAGGTAAAGTGCTTGAACTTGGCAACACTGTCGGTACGGACAGGTGGCGTGGGTAAACGTACTTCATCCATTATCAATTGCAGAAGCATAAAAACAAGTTTCCCAGTCTTGAGGCGCAATCCTTTGAGCAGCCGAGGCGAAGATAACTAATTTTATGTAGATATTTAAATATTTTAAAAATACGTTAAAATAAAACAATATGCCATAAACGAGGAAGTATGTATTAATAGGCAATTGGATCCTAATAATTTCATTTTCCCATGGCCGAAAAAAAGCCATATTTTCCAACAAAACACATCACAACTATAGAATATTTTAAAACATATTTCGATCCCAGACCTTCTGAAACTGGCGATTTATTAGTTATAGACACACCTACAAGCATTATCATTGGCTTGCGGTCACTCGAAACAGCTGTCACTCAAACCCACGTTGACTATCAGCTCGTTTGATCTACCGTTCGCCGAAGGAGAATGTTTACGAGTTTTTGATTTGCGCCCTATAGAAACAGCTTCTGCAATTGAAAATGGTTAAACTATACCTTTGCTTCCTTAAAATAGCCGTTGGACTTTATCCTACGTGTTTTTTGCTTCTTACATATTTTTGGCTCTCAACGATTCATCACGCTATGAACAATTTGTAATATATTTTCTATTGGTAGTCCGAATGTATCCTCCAAAAGGATTCCTTGACTCTCATGTTTGTGGTGAACTGTCATTTTTAGTTGGTAATAAATGGGCTACGGGTAAACACTGGTTTCATTACTAGAACCTACGAGTAAACTACCTAATTTTCCATCGTAGCAAAGTATATAACAGATAAAGATAAAAAAAGTGGTTTGAAAACTTTCGCACATTTGTTTGTAGCAAGAACTAACACGTTTTTCAACTTGTGAACCAGTCTAAACATGCCGAAAATGACATTTACTAAAGTTTGTCTGTCAGATGTGAGAGGTTAGGTTGTTTGTAACTGTTGGAGGATTTTTCCGATATAACCGGCTAGATTTTGTGCAAAATTGTGCTGAAAATTAGTAATTAACCGACGAAACCAAAAAGGAGGAGGTTCTCTATTTGTCGCGTATATTTAATTTTTTTTATCATTTTTTTTTAATGTATGATCACGCATAACTTTTCACTGAGGCGTCCGATTTCTAGAGAGATAATATGTTTATTGTTGCTAAGAGTTATCTCTTAACAAACACAATGTTATACAGTAAGATTATCGATAATCAGTCAATTTACAAATTTCGTACAGCTTATTTTAAAATTATAACAGACATTAGCTTATTGTAAATACTTAAGTTTTCACAATAACATTAATAAAATGTAATATAATACAATAAAAGAACATAAATAATATAGATTAAACAGATAATATAAAAAGATGAAAAGATTGGTATACTTAATAAACTAGGATATCACAGTGTGTCATTAAAGTAATCTTGTAGATTATAATAGGCTTTATCACTCAATATGCTTTTTGTTTTTTTTCCAGTGGATAGGGTTTTCTTCGAAGTTGGTCCCATTCGAATTTGAATGATGAAATCCACCCCTAAGGGTGGCAAAATGAAGAATATTGATCACTCGCCCTCTGAATTCTGCTCCGTTAATCGATTCTATCAGGCATAACTTTGTACTGGGATCTTTGATTTAGATGATTTTTCTTTTATCAGATAGGGTATACCTCATAGTTGATCATATTTGGATTTCGAATGGTATTATCCACCCTTACGGGTAGAAAAATAGGGGATAATTGATTTTTCACTTGTGAACATTGGCACACATATGTAGTTGACAATGACAGATCGCTAGTGTCATTATCACAATAAATATATTCTATGAGAGGATGGAATGATATAC
Organism: Gonioctena quinquepunctata; assembly: GCA_018342105.1. NCBI lineage: Eukaryota > Metazoa > Arthropoda > Insecta > Coleoptera > Chrysomelidae > Gonioctena > Gonioctena quinquepunctata. The sequence continues at coordinate 1,482,084 of JAFIRS010000052.1, read as the reverse complement.
AAAGTAATGAAATAAACTAACCAGAACAACAAAAATAATTTATATTACAACAAATAGTAAAAGTAGATAATCATATCATTTAACTGGTAATAGTTGAAGTAAGGTGGGTAAGTAAGTATTTTGGAAGTAATCAAAAAACAAGTAGGTAGTAATTAGTAGATTTTAGCCACAAAAAATTGAAAAAGAAAAACTTTTTAACAGTAAAAAATAAAATAAACCTTTTTATTCTCAATAACTAAGCTCCTAAACTAATGTAAGTAACTAATTTTGAGTCGGCGCCAAACAAACAATCAACGAAGATCATTGAATTACTCCAAAAAAATTATCAGAATGTCATCGCGCAACTCGATGCCATCATTTCACGCCTTACCTAATTCATTTGCTTGTTTGTTTGGCGCCGACTCAAAATTAGTTACTTACATTAGTTTAGGAGCTTAGTTACTGAGACTAAAAATGTTTATTTTATTTTTTACTTTTCAGTTCTGTATTTCATCGGTTTAATTTTTTGTTAAAAAGTTTTTATTTAATGTTTATAGTTTATGCTGGTAAAAGAAAAAAACTTTTTAACAAAAAATTCAACCGACGAAATACGGAACTGAAAAGTAAAAAAATAAAATAAACCTTCTTAGTCTCAATAACTAAGCTCCTAAACTAATGTAAGTAACTAATTTTGAGTCGGCGCCAAACAAACAAGCAAATTAATTAGGTAAGGCGAAAATGATGGCATCGAGTTAGGTGACATTCTGATAATTTTTTTGAAGTAATTTGATTATCTTTGTTGATTGTTTGTTTGGCGCCGACTCAAAATTAGTTACTTACATTAGTTTAGGAGCTTAGTTATTGAGACTAAGGTTTATTTTATTTTTTACGTTACAGTTCCGTATTTCGTCGGTTCAATTTTTTGTTGAAAAGTTTTTATTTTTCAATTTTTTGTGGCTTAGATCTACTAATTACTAACTGCTTGTTTTTTTATTACTTCCAAAATACTTACTAACCCACCTTACTTCAACTATTACCAGTTAAATAATATGATTATCTACTTTTACTATTTATTGTAATATAAATTATTTTTGTTGTTCTGGTTAGTTTATTTAATTACTTTGTATATCATTCCATCCTCTCATAGAATATATTTATTGTGATAATGACACTAGCGATCTGTCATTGTCAACTACATATGTGTGCCAATGTTCACAAGTGATAGGTTACAACCCGGACCTGTTGTTCGTGAGTGAGCGAATAACCCCTCAGTGTCTGAAAGCTATTTGTTCACCAATACCAAACACACAACATCGACCAATAATGTGTCAAGTTATTGCCGCGATCCAACCACAGAAAACAAAATTCAGGCGAATTAAACTGGACACTTTTTCAGAAAATACTGGTGGAAGATGCAGTCACTGAAATAATACCAACATCTCACCACTATAATGAATTTGTGGAGGCTGTAAAAAAAGTGCTCCAGACAATCAATTCCAAGAGGATGCAGAATAAATTACGTTCAGGGCCTTTTACTATTTGTTGTAATATACATTATTTTTGTTGTTCTGGTTAGTTTATTTCATTACTTTGTATATCATTCCATCCTCTCATAGAATATATTTATTGTGATAATGACACTAGCGATCTATCATTGTCAACTACATATGTGTGCCAATGTTCACAAGTAAAAAATCAATTATCCCCTATTTTTCTACCCGAGGGTGGATAATTCCATTCGAAATCCAAATATGATCAACTATGAGGTATACCCTATCTGATAAAAAAAGAATCATCCAAATCGAAGATCCCAGTACAAAGTTATAGCTGATAGAATCGGTTAACGGACCAGAATTCAGAGGGTGAGTGATCAATATCCTTCATTTTGCACCCTTAGGGGTGGATTTCATATTTTGAATTCAAATGGGACCAACTTTGCAGAACACCCTATCCACTGAAAAAAGAATTATCGGAATCGGATGTCTCAGTAAAAAGTTATGCGTGATCATACATAAAAAAAAATATATGCGTCGACTAGAGAACCTCCTCCCTTTTGGTTTCGTCGGTTAAAAAGGCGATTTTTCGCAAGAAAACAGCTTGAAATTACGCGATTCAGAATTTTAGCTAAACTCTGAATGGGTAAGAGAGCGTATCATCCGGATTCGTGTTCAGGAGGCAAAAATACGTAGGAAAAGTCAAACGGCTACTTTCAGGGAGCATAGGCGTACATTTTCCGTATCTTTTCACAACTCGCTCTTTTTAGCGTTTGGCCGCCAATGAAGCGGATGACGAAGAATGGCCCTCGGAACTGCTCCGTTTGCGCGATAAATTCACCGACAAGTACGAGGCGGAGATGGAAGTGTTGAGGAAGGAACACCGAGAGGAGATCGATAGACTGAAAGAAGAGCATTTGAAAGTGCTTAACGGCGCCCTGGAACGGGCTAGGCGCAGAAGTCTCAGGGACAACGATAGCTTGAGCAAAGGAGAGTTGGAGATTTTGAGGGAAAGGTTGGGCGTCGAGAAAAAGCGAGCTACGAGAAAACTGTGTTGATTTTTCTCCGTTTTGCAGGGATAGTCTGAAGAAGCAAGTTTCGTCGCTCAGGAATCTGTTGGGGGAGCTCTTGAAGTATTTCACTCAGTGCGAAGACGAACTCAACAATACTTTGGTGGACGAGCTTTTGAAGCAGGGCTTCGATAAGAACCTTTCTCAAATAGAGGACGAGCTGAACTTGACACATTCTAGTCCTAGCAGTTCGAGTAAGACGAGGTATTCTGTCGATTTTTCAGGAAATATATTTGTCGTTATTATATTAACTTATGGCTGTTGCGCAAGTCTACATAGGCCAAACAGGCAGAACATTTAAAATGCGATTATCAGAACATAGGAACTGTTTTGTCGATGGGAAAACAAATCCAACTTTTGCTACTCACCTATATTTCGAAAGAGAGGTTTTAAACTAGACCTTCTGTTACGCCACTGGCCTTTTATGGAGGAAACACTCCGTCAAAGAAGACCAATAAACGCTAAGGAATTTTCAAATATTATGAATTAATCAATTTACTTGATCACTCCTTTTAGACCAGGGCTGAAGCCTTTAAAAATGGTAAAAAGTGAAAAAAAAATATTGTAGGATGAAACCCATTGGAAAAGAAAGATAATATAAAAATTAAAGGAAAAATAATTTACGGGCGATCTGAGGTCGGGAAGTGGAAGGGGGTGAGTTTTTAAGGGTAAAAACGGGTAATCTCGATTTCCGGCAAAACTACAAGTCCTATGGAAAAATGGCAAAGTTGTTGGTAATAAATAGATCTACAACTTTTGTATTCACACTTTTTTCACATAACCTCAAAATTTATGTGAAAAATTAAAATAACCAAGTTTTTAGTTTTTTATTTTTACCTTTTACAAAAAAAAATGTTTCACGAAATTTGGTGAAAACTTACTTTTTTACACACACACACACTGTAATTTATTTGATTTGAAATATTTATTTTTTCACCTTATTTTGACTTAATATCGAAAAACCACCCTAATTTTCAATCGAAAATTCTCGCGTCAAAATATCAGCTTTTTTCAAAAAGTCGGTGGGCTTTTTATTCGTTGAAATCTCTACTTTCTGATGGTGAAAAAAAATACATTACTATGGTAAATGTTCTCAGAAAATGCAAAGAAATAACGGAGTAAGGCCAGCCCTCCCCCCTCCCATCCTTGAAACCTTTTGGGAAAATATTAAAAAAAAACATTAGTAAATGTTCAGAAAATACACAAACTTTCTCAAAATATTGTAGATGTCTTATTAGGTATTTCTGACCACGACGCAGTTTTATGTAAATACTCTTATGATTCTATAAAGAGAACAGTAGCTACTAATAAGTATGGCAGGATCTACAGTAAAAACAACTTCAAGAAGTTTTCAGAAATTTGTTTTGTTTCGACTTGGGACCATTTACCAAAAACAGATAATCCTCTTAATGACTTTCACCAACAATTGATGTCTTTGTTTAATGAGGCTTTTCCTATACAGAACATTAGAGTAAAAAAAAAGAAACCTTGGGTTACCAAAGGCATAAAAATCTCTTCTAAAAATATGAGATGTCTCCATTACATCCGAAAATATTTCATGGAAAATGCTTTTTTCATTAATTACTTTAACTGTTACAGAAAAATTTATAGGAGTATAATTAAAGTTGCCAAAAAAAGACATTTTAGTGAACTATTGACTAACGCGAAGAATATGCAAAAGGAATCTTGGAAGATTGTTGATGAAATCAGAGGAAAAACAAAATCTGCTCCGGTCAAAAGCAGTCTATTTTCTGAAGAACTGAATACTTTTTACTGCTCTATGACTGGTAATCTAACTGACAATATACCGCGGGAAACAAATCCTACAACTTATCTTAATCATATTGCTATATCAAATTCATTTAGTTACTCACCAACTTCTGCAAATGAAATAAAAGAGATTTTAGCCGAAATTAAAAATAAGAATTCTTCAGGATGGGATGATATTTCATTGAAAATATTTTTCCATTTACCGGATAATGTTTTGGATATTTTGGCAGAAACTATTAACAAAACTATATTAAATGGTAGTTTTCCATCTTGTTTGAAAATTGCTACAGTCATACCATTATTCAAAGGTGGTGATCCTGACATTCCAACAAACTTCAGACCCATTTCTCTACTTCCCACATTAGCAAAAATTATTGAAAAACTAATGAAAAAAAGAATGCTGAGCTTTTTGGAAAAAAATAATATTCTGCATCCCAAACAGTTTGGATTTAGAGCTACAAAAAGCACTAATGATGCAATTTTTTCTCTTCTGGATGACCTCTATCTCCAGATGAATAATGGAGAGTTTGCTGCAACAGTGTTCTGTGATTTGTCGAAGGCATTCGACTGCGTAAACCATGAGATTTTGTTAAAAAAACTTGAATTGTATGGTTTTAGAGGTAACATATCACTGTGGTTTAAATCGTATTTATCAGGCCGAACCCAAAAGGTAACTTTCAATGGTATAACATCTAATGAAATGGAAATCACCTGCGGAGTGCCACAAGGGTCTGTTCTCGGCCCACTGCTCTTTTTACTGTATATCAACGATTTGGCAAATATATCTTTTGGTGGAAAGTTCACAATCTTCGCAGATGACACGTCCATTCTTTGGCATAACAAGAATCTAAATACACTGCAGAACAATATTGAACATGATCTGAAAGAAGTTAAAAAATGGTGTGATGCAAACCTATTAACATTTAATGTCTCCAAAACTAACATTTTAACTTTCAAATGCAACATAGAACCCATTTTTCTTGATAACCAAATCATTGAGTCCAAACAAGTGAACAAATTTTTAGGTCTACATATAGATAAAAATTTGAAATTTGATAATCACATCAATTATTTGTGCAAAAAGTTATCATCAAACTGCTATGCCATTAGAACCATCTCTAGTTCTCTCGACCTCAATTCAGCTAGAAACGCCTATTTTGCACTATGTGAATCCCACTTTCGTTATGGTATATGTTACTGGGGTACAGGCTCCCAAAATATTATCAAACCTGTCTTCACTCTCCAAAAGAGAGCTCTCAGATATATTTGTCAAGCTGGAGTCAGAGATTCCTGTAGAGCTCTTTTCAAAACACAAGGAATTCTGCCTCTGGCATGTCTATTCATCTTGGAAACGGTCTGTTTGATCCGCAAAAAACACTTAAATAACATTATGTCTCAGTCAGTCTATGCAACCCGCCTTACTACTAACATCAGTCTTCCTATCCCCTCAAAAACACTAATTAAGAATTCAATTATCTATAATGGAAAAAAACTATTTAACCATCTTCCACCTACTATAAGAAAATTGGAAGGAGAAAATAAATTTCGAAAAGATGTAAAAAAACTGCTGCTCCAAAAAGTATATTATAATTTGAATGAATACTTCACGGACAACCTCACAGCTCACTCCTAAATATACAGAAAACTTTATTTTATTTTATATTATAAACTATTTTAATGTGTTGTCTGAATTGTTTTTATGCTTTGTGACAAACTGTACTGTGCTCTTTTATATATAACTTTAACATTATGTATTTACTGCATTAAATTTTATCCTATTTTTATGTATCTTAGATTTAGGCAAGCTTTGTCAACATAATTGATATTATATGACAATAAAGCATTTCTGATTCTGATATTAAATTCGGATTCGAGTTTTTTTCGTTTCTTTGCATTTTCTGAGAACATTTACCATAGTAATGTATTTTTTTTTCACCATCAGAAAGTAGAGATTTCAACGAATAAAAATCCCACCGACTCTTTGAAAAAAGCTGATATTTTGACGCGAGAATTTTCGATTGAAAATTAGGGTGGTTTTTCGATATTAAGTCAAAATAAGGTGAAAAAATAAATATTTCAATTTTTCACATAAATTTTGAGGTTATGTGAAAAAAGTGTGAATACAAAAGTTGTAGATCTTTTTATTACCTACAACTTTGCCATCTAACTCTTTTCCATAGGACTTGTAGTTTTGCCAGAAATCGAGATTAACCATTTTTTACCCTTAAAAACTCACCTCCTTCCACTTCCCGACCTCAGATCGCCCGTAAATTATTTTCCCTTTCATTTTTATTATATTTTCTTCCTTTTCCAATGGGTTTCATCCTACTATAATTTGTTTTCACTTTTTACCATTTTTAAAGGTTTCAGCCCTGGTCTAATTGCCATGTTTATTCAGATTATATTTCGAAAAATTTGTCACTACTGCATAAATTGTATTGATTTAAACACGAATAAACGTCATTATTATTATTATTATTCAAGAATATTTTCGCTAATCTTCATAGCTCATGTTCATAGAGTGTTCCATGAAACTAGTTTGTACAGATTGCCTTGTTTGCCCAACAATTTTATTGACAACTTTCTATTTCGCCCTGGATATCCTTTCGTTGATAAATAACAGAAATATGATGAACCATTTTTGTTGTTGTGGTGTAGTGATAGCCTTGCAAACGTCACCCGAGTCCATCTCACCCCCAATTTCAACGACCTGATCAATCTGATCGAGAGCAGCTCTCAGGATGATTGCGATTCCAAGGACATCTCGCTGGATTTGAAAAACGAGCTGAGCGTCTGTTTGGAGAAGTGAAGCACGACGCGAACGCCATACTTGCCCTGACGACCAACATCCCCAAACAAGGTGAGAAGAATGTGTAGCGCAAGGTCCTGATTTGCGGCCTGTTTGTTTTCATTAAAAGGGGTTGGAGAGTGGGGGGGACTTATTCGATTTATTGTTGGTGTTCCACAAGGTGTCGATAAGGGGCCAGTCATTTCTTCATGTATAATCGTCTACCTTCAATAGCCTGGAATGTATGATAATGCGTTTTTTGAACAGGTCTTGTTGTTGATGCTCCCAAGAATTATTCTCTGGAAGAAAAACTGACGTCACTTACGAGACAGCTGATCACCGAGAGTCAGGCCAAAGAAAAATTGAAGGAAGAGCTGGAGGATGCTTCGAGGTGATTATTACAGGGATATCTGAGAGATCATAAAAAAACATCACGATGTACCCTCTTTCAGGTATGCCGAGTCCTTGGAAAGGGAAAAAGATCAGTTGGGAGCCCAACTGGACCAGGTTATTGCAAGGGATAATATTTTAGAGGCCGATCTCGCTCAGGCCAAAACCAGGATTGCGCAGCTCATCGAAAATGGCCACAAAGAGATAGTCTCGGAGGGGTATGGCGAAGATGGTGTCAATGTACATGGATTGGGTGAGTGTATGTGATTGTTTTTTTTAGTATTATTGAATTGAATGGAATATTTTTACTGTATACAATGAATTGATGTCGAGCATCGCGCATGTGTATGTGTGCTGTATTGACTGGTCTATCTCTGATGAGGGTGAGCAAACAGTGAAACACATTGATGCCCACATGGTAAACACATACGAAACTCTTGTGAAACAAGCATTTCCTCTGCATTGCATACTAAGGTCAACCAGGGACACCCTGTAGATCAGAAATTGAAAAAGCAAAAAAACAGGCCCATGATGACTGCTTATTAAACTCTGAAAATTTTCCAAAGCATCTTGTGGATCATAAACCAGGAGCGCAATCTAAGGGCAAGAATTCTGACATTTCCCCAGACAGCTTCTTTGAAATGACTGGGATTTGTCAATATGTTTTAACAAAACAAGGTTACCTGGACAATTTCCTGAATAAAAGTACTCGTGTGGAAAATCGATCGGAGCAATGATTTTTGATAAAAATGCATTTTTGTTGGACGACATCCAACCTGAGATGTCTACCATTATTCGAAAAGATTAATTTGTAATGAAAATAGAAATGATAGGTACAATGTTCATAACGAATTTTTATCATGCAAACACGTTTACCTTACAAAACTCATGGTGTAAATAATCAATCAATCGCAAGCCTCAAGAGCAAACATAAATGCAAAATCCGCTACAAAAACTGCTCGATATGACCCCCGTCTCTCTCAATACATTTTCTTAGTCGGCGCAAACACCCTCTCTGCACTTGAAATAGCATGCCAGGGTCGTTTCGTATGGCTTCACAATGTAATGTAATTCTATTCAACAAGGCATCTCTGATGTGAGTTGGTGTAGCGTAAACGAGGCTTTTTAGATGCCCTCACAGAAAGAAATCCAATGTATTAAATCCGGAGACCGCTGTGGCCATGAATATGGCCCACCTCTACCAATCCATCTATTGGGGAAAATCTGGTTCAGATGGTCCGCACAATCAAACTAAAACGAGGAGGAGCGCCATCATGCATAAACCACATAACTCTTTGGGTTTGCAATGGAACATGTTCCAAAAGTCCATTCAAATCGTTCTGAATGAACTCCAAATAACGTTCTCCATTCAATCGGTCATGTAGAACGAATGGTCCTATAAGATGGTTTCCTATGAAACCAGCCCAAACATTCACGTTGAATTTCCGTTGGTGTTTGGTTTGCAATATCCCATGGGGAGGATTTTCTTCGGCCCATATGTGGAGATTATGATAGTTGATTACTCCATCTCTACTGAAACCTGCTTCATCAGTGAATAAAACTCGAGTAATAAAAGTCATATCCTCTCTTTGCTTATCCAGGAACCAATTGGCATATTCCAGTCGTGCTGGAAAATCTTCAGGTGTCATGGCATGTACCTTCTGGATGTGATATGGGTGGAGCAGTTGTTCCCTAATTATTTTATGAATAGTGAACTTGGATGTATGGACCTGTTCTGATAGGTTTCTGTTGCTCATGCATCTAAAAAGCCTCGTTTATGCTACACCTATTCACACCAGAGATGCCTTGTTGAATAGAATTACATTACATTGTGAAGCCATACGAAACGACCCTGGCATGCTATTTCAAGTGCAGAGAGGGTGTTTGCGCCGACTAAGAAAATGTATTGAGAGAGCGATATCGAGCAGTTTTGTAGCGGATTGCATTTATGTTTGCTCTTGAGGCTTATGATTGATTGATTATTTACACCATGAGTTTTGTAAGGAAACGTGTTTGCATGATAAAAATTCGTTATGAACATTGTACCTATCATTTCTATTTTCATTACAAATTAATCTTTTCGAATAATGGTAGACATCTCAGGTTGAATGTCGTCAACAAAATGCATTTTATCAAAAATCGTTGTCTCGATCGATTTTCCACACATACTTTATTCAGGAAATTGTCCAGGTAACCTTGTTTTGTTAAAACATATTGACAAATCCCAGTCATTTCAAAGTTTTGGGGTGTGGACCATCGGGGGTAGTCCGTTCCTGACTTTGTAGCAAAACAACTGACTCCTGCATGAAAGCTCATCGAAGAAATTCATTTATTTAGTCAATCACCAAAATTTAGATGATTTTGAATATTCACTTTGAAAGGGCCCGTAACTTGGTAACGAAGACTTTTAGGAACAAAAGTTATATGAAGTACTGGTGATATTTTGGCCCCATCTATACATTCCCGAGAGGAAAAGAGGGAGTCCAGGGACACCCTGTAGATCAGAAATTGAAAAAGCAAAAAAATAGGCCCATGATGACTGCTTATTAAACTCTGAAAATTTTCCAAAGCATCTTGTGGATCATAAACCAGGAGCGCAATCTAAGGGCAAGAATTCTGACATTTCCCCAGACAGCTTCAACCAGTTTTTTTGGAGGGGTGGCAGGAAACATGCATTTATAAATAAATAAAAACCTAATCAAAGCAGTACCAAGCATAAATTGGAATCAAATAAACAGTTACAAAAAAAAATCAGCACCCTGTGACTTGTTTTTCCTAGAACCTGTAGTGGAGTGGAGGCAGAAGTCTCAGCAGTCATCCATAATTTGAAAAACTCTGTCACCTGTTTGCCGTAACCTGCACAGTGGTATTATTAAAGAATCCTCAGATATCTTAGTAGCTCCATTAACTTCCTTAATAAATCTCATATTGTTACGCCACTGGCCTTTTATAGAGGGTACTCTCCATCAAGAAGACCAATAAACGCTAAGGAATTTTCAAATATTATGAATTAATCACTTTACTTGATCACTCCTTTGTTGTTAGGTTGAGAACTTGAGTAATAAGAGCATCGACTGTCTGAGGATGGTCGCACCGAGATTATTTCGCTGGAGCGACCTGCAGGGAAAATATCTCTTTCTTTTAATAGAGGGAATGTGGGGCGTTTAGATAGAAGCACGTACCGATCTCAGAAAGATTGTTAAATAATGAACTTGGAAAAGCATTAGAATATACATATATATTTTATAATAGTTACATAGCATTTCCATCAGTTCTATATACTGATAAAATGATAAAATAGTCAAAGAACGGTTGAAATTTTACTTTAGGTCAGTTTTTGGCATTCTCTCAGTCAAGTGGACTGAATATAAGTAAAAATGCCATCAATTGTTAAACAGACTGTTGATAAATATTATTTGAAAAATATAGGAACATAAAATGTATACAAATTATAATTGATTCAAATTGACCAAACATAAATACAGAAAAATATATGAACTTACTCCAGACCATCAGGTTTCAACACTTATTCACTCGATATTTGTTTTACACGATATTAGTTTAGTTGTATTACTATTTTATTTAGTTCCGAGAAAGTTGTTTATTTACTTTTATATCGCACTGTATATTAGACTAGTATTGGTAATGTTTTTCTATGAGAGCATGAACTATAGGTTAGAGGTTTTCGGTGTCTTATCTCGTTCTTGAAGCATTGATAACATAATTTTTATTAATAGTAAATACTGTTTAACTGGGTATTCACTTTGTGAATTCATTACTCGTGCAGTTCCTGTTTGACTTGATTGGAATTCTCTTTCTTAATAATTTCGCAATTTCACTGCAAGATGATTACTTGTCAATGAACTCATGACTGATGACTGTCTAGTCAAGAGCTGTTACTTGGTTGATAGCTACCGCACTTCTATATATTATATTGTTATGATTACTATGTGAAAGTTTGAGCACTTCTCATCTTTCTGCACTACATTTAATCGTATGAAAGTTTAAATACCTCTGAGCCTCGTTCCGCGTGGTCTCGCGCTTTTTATATGATCTACCCTTCCATGGATTGTTCTTTGTTGAACCCCTTTGGTCACATTCCTAACGTTAATTATTTTCATAATAAATCACCGCCCGAGTAAATAATGTTACTGTAGCCGAAAGAATGTATAAAAAATGAATGATTTATCTATTTTGTGGTTGTATTGCATTTAATGAGCTGTCAAAATCTATAATTTATAGTTTCTTTGTTTACTATGAAAATTCCTTAGATGTGCGTAACTCGGAGGGTGATGATTTGTTAATAACTCCTTTGTGAAAGGGTGACTTTTTTTGTATGCATTCCAGGGCTAGACGGTGTCTATGTAGTTTTAACGTGCCCTTGTTTATCAGTTGGGTCGAGTATTTGATTTCAAAATTTATTTTCATTCCGAGTGGATTATATTTTCTGGTCATGGAGTTCATATTTTATTAATAACTTGTTTTATCTTATGTTTGCAAGTTTTTCTGTACTTATGGGGTTATGACAATATTCTACACAGGCCAGTTCCCTGATGTATCAAATTATCAAAAGTTATTCCTATCTTCAAAAAGGAGATATATCAGCACCAGACAAGTATAGTTTCAATATTTTCCAAAATTAAAGGGTAACTGTATAAATATTTCGAAAACAAGTTTTTAATAAAAATCAATTCGTTTTTGTTCAAAGAGAAATACCATTCAAGCGGTGCTCAAATTAGTGAGTGACATAATCGAGGGCCTGGAACGGGGTAATCACACTGTCACTCTTTGTGATCTCACCAAGGCCTTCGACTGTGTCTCTCACGATATTCTAATTGCAAATGTTGACCTATGGAGTCAGAGGGGCACCTCTCGCATTAATAGGGAACAGAGGTCAATATGTCTGGGCAAATAATACAAATTGGATATTATCCCTATCAAGCATGTGGGGTGCCCCAAGGCTCAGTTTTGGGACCTGTTTATAATCTATACAAATGAGCAATGGAAATACCGTAGTACAGGAATTTACAAAATCAACTCTATTCTTAAATAAAAATCAACTCTATTCTGAAATAATATTTCTTTAAAAGAGTGTTCATTTAGGCAATTTGACCTTGACTATTACTGGAATTTGGCGCACTATGGTATTTTAAGATACTGTGTGTGCGATTGTTTCTGAGGTACTAACTGTGTCAATGTTTAGATAAGCACAATATATAAAATAGTAAGTACTTTAGTAGAGAAAGGAAAGGAAAAGTAGTTTGATTTGTGTAATTTAGTTTTAGTGAATAAATACATTGGGTAGCTTATTTTTTATTTATTTTTTCATCCATCAAGGTAAACAAGGGAGAAGTTTGTTTGTATAATACATTTCATAATGTTTTAATTTTATTATTGGCATTCATCTAAAGTTCTGAGGTAGATCATTGTACACTTATATGTTTCTGGCAAGCAACACGTTTGGGGTTTTTCAGAAGGACATTTAGTTGAGATGTTTTTCGTGTGTTTAAGTTATGACAGATATTCTTTCTATAATTTTCAACATAAATCTCGCGACTGCTTCAAGATAAAGTTGGTTTGGAGTGAGTAATCCACTTTTTTCATATACTAGATGGTTAACGCTTTTTTTTAAATAGAATTATTTTTATTATCCATTTTTGGGATACTTCAAGCTTAGACAAATATATACATTTCCCTGCACAACGATGCCATATTTATGATAGATTCTACAAGTAAAATATATTGCTTTTATGGTTTTATGGACAAAAAGTTAGCAATTCATAGAATTATAAATGAGTTTTCTTATTTTTTTTGTAACAAGTTTATGTGCTCCTTCCAAGTAAAAAGTTCATCTACAAAAATGCCCAAGTATTTAACACATGTCTCTCTATCAATTTTGTGTGTGCATGTACATTGTTGTTGTTCTAAGGTGCAATGTTTTGTACATCGGTGGGTAGGGATCTGATTGAGAGAGCGAAGATCATAAATTTTGTTTTACCTACGTTCAGGGAAAGAAGGCTACTATCTCACCACTTTTTGGCTTTTGCCATTGATATTTCTGCATTTTCCACAGTAGCTCTCCATGTGGGACTGCTTATTATGACCGCAGTATCATCGGCAAAACATAAAATAGAATCTTTCTCAAACCGTGATAGGAGTCCATTTATGTAGATATTAAATAGAAGCGGTACCAGTACTGTGCCCTGTGGCATACCAAATCCTACCTTTAGGCGGCTACTTAAAACATTGCATATCTTCACACATTGCGTTCTTTCACTTAGATAAGATCTAAATAAGTCGTTAGCAATACCTCTAATACCCATGTTGTGAATTTGTTTCATACTTGCATTCTTTAAACAAACAAAAAATACAAAATTTATTTTTTTCTTGGCGCAATTGCATCGATTTTGTGCCGAGGAAATTAGACTTTAATGTGATTATATAAATCTATCTATCTAAAGCGAATAGGGGCACTAGAAGTATGATACGATAATAGAAATAAGTAAGAAAAGAAGAATGATTTGTAATATACGCCGCTATAAGGAAAGTGCAGATTATTACAATCTCGTTAGGGATATGGAGATCTATAATCCCAATAATTATTTCAATTTCTTTAGAGTAACCTGCTCCCAGTGCTACAAATTATTGTCCATAGTGGGGCCGAAATTGAGAGGTCGTATTCAAGTACACCAATTCGATAAAATGCATAAACCTATTACCTGCTCTCCTTTCGAATTCATGTTAGACTGATTGGAATATTTGAAAATGAAAAAATTTTGCAAATATCAACACCAAATATCGAAAAATGACATATTATGATTCATAATTATTCACAATTTTTTTGTAGTATGAGTATAAATGTTCATGCGGCGTTTTTTTCTTGATTTGCGAATCGCAAAAAAATTGCGTTTATTTGGATGAGTATGTACGAGCCTTATAACGCATAATTGAATAATAGGGAACACGCATGATTTTATTTTAATTTTTTCTTTGCCTCAGTTTGGTCCTCAAAAATTACATTTTGTGAAAATAAGTTCTCAAATCCCAAAATGTTATCGAAATTTTCAAGTTTAAAGGTGCTCAATAGGGGAGTGCCACACAAGTTGCCAACTTCAAAAAAACCTTCCTGCCCCTCCAATTGTAATAATTTCATCAGGGTCACAAACTGAATATGCTGGATAATTTATTTTTAGTACCAATGTGTTTATATTTTTTAGTTATATTAATAGGGTATTTTGTCTCTATATCTCGAGTGTTAGTGCGTGTTCCAATTTGATTCGTACTTTCGTGCATTATCGTCTGTCATCTGTCAATATTTTTTCCCAGAGTAAATGTACATTTTTGAATGTGATGAAAACATTGGCGTTTTAAATTTCGAATTATGAAAAACAATGCAAATTTTTTCACTTTCTAAGTTTGTTGCTGAGCTTTCTAGTTGGTAATCTTTATATGCAAATCAAAATATTCCAGAAAAGGGGCACATGCGTGTTCCCTATTGATCAGAGCAGGGATGATCGATTCTGTGTGTTAGGTTTGTTGTCTCGGGCAGACATCTACACATTTGCTACGCCATCTTTTGGTAACTGACTTTTCCCTATTGGAAGTGGGAAAAGAAGAAGAATGTTAATTCGGGACCGCCATCAACACTAGAGAGCGTTATCTAGCACCACCATCTTATTACTTCTAAGTTTAAATCATAGATGTCGCCAAACCCCACCAATTTATGTGCATTCTGTCATATTTCATTAAATGAAATCAGAATAAAAGTAATTTAATTCTCCACACTACACCTACAAATAAAAAACTGAAAAAACAATCAAAATACCAATTTTAAAATGTATTTATAAAAATGCTATAATTGATTTATTTTTTAAATTGAAGCTAGTCATTTAAGTTTTTTCTACAAATCAAGTTCATTATTAACATTAAATATTTTATGGTTCAACATTCTTCAGAATTAAATTACACCATTTTTCTATTTGTCCCTCAGAATTTCCACAGAAAATAATTGACGATCTATTTTCGAAATGAAATTTCATTACTTTTAATATAGAAGGACTGATAGGGGTTTGTTTACCTGTGAGTCATTATGTATACAAATAAATATTACTGTTTTGACTAATTATGTTTATTCAACAGTTATATTCATTTTGTTTCCATACTTCAGTTCAGTAGTGTTGTTTTGGTTCATTTTTAGGAGTTTTTGGGATATTCGGAATTATCGACCCATTTCTATCGTTCCCATTTTTGGTAAAATTTTCGAAATTATTCTCAAAAAACGGCTTGAACTTTATTTTGAGGAGAACAATCTTCTTAACTCGGACCAATACGGTTTCCGAAAATCATGCTCCACTGTTCAAGCGGTAGCACGAGTTGTGAGGGACATAGTCGACGGATTTGAAAAGGGTCATCACAGCTCTGCAACACTGTGTGACTTGAGTAAAGCGTTCGACTGTGTCTCTCATATTAATATGTCACATAAACTGGAAGAATATGGAGTTAGAGGTCTGGCACTCTCACTCTTTTCATCCTATCTGACGAACAGAAAACAGCTTGTTGATCTGGGCAATAACAGAACATCTGATCTACAGCCAATTGAATTTGGTGTTCCCCAAGGATCCGTTCTGGGGCCTCTTCTGTTTATTGTCTATATCAATGATCTCTTCTATGAACTACAACCCTACAAATGTGTCATCTATGCCGATGACACATCTATTTTATGCTCTGACAAGAACTGCCAGACTCTGCTTGCCTCCATGTCACATGCCGAAAAACAAGCTGAATTGTGGTTTAACTCCAATCTACTGAAACTCAATAAAGGAAAAACCCAACAAATCATATTTTCAACTAATCATAACATCTCAGTGGGAAAAACCGTCAACTTATTGGGAATTACACTTGATGACAGTTTGAATTGGGCACCTCACGTAGAAGCACTGAGTCAGAAACTCTCAAAATATATTTTCTTACTCAGGCAATTGAGAAACTTTGTAAGCTTGGAAACGCTTCTCGCGTACTATGCATTTTTTTCATTCCCATGCTAGCTATGGAACTCTGCTCTGGGGCAACTCCTCCAATGCTACAAAGTTTTCACGCTCCAAAACGCGCAATTAGAACAATTTCGAATGCAGGTTACCGAGATTCATGTAGGCCCCTCTTCATAAATTTGGGCATCATGCCATTACCATCTATTTTCATATACCATACTCTCTTGGAAATACATAAACATAAAGACGGTTTTCCGACCAACTCCCATTTTCACGAGTATAACACCCGTGGGGCTAAGCTATTGAGACCTTACCGGTTTAATTTACAGAAATCCTCAAAGAACTCACTTGATGTCAACCTTTACAATATCTTACCGTTCACTACCAGGAATTTACCCTTGCCAATGTTCAAAAAACAAATCATGGAATATTTAATTAAAAAATGTTTTTATAGTACAGAGGAATATGTTGCCTTAACCTCAGTGCTTGAATTTCTATAACATTTCTAATATGTACCTATTATTAAGTCTGTATGTATGTACGTTTGTGTGTTTATATATCAGATCTATTTTACTCAATGTTGTACATTAACTGTTTATATATATATATATATATTTTTCTTTTTTATTTCTAATGTTCTAAAGGATCTTTGCGCAGATCTGCTGTTTATATTATCACTCTGTACTACTGACTTGCTACTAATGTATCCTTATATACCGTAGTTAATAAACATCTATCTATCTATCTGAAGAATGCAGGTAGGTCACTTCATATAATATAGCGTTTTTGTTATAAATATTGATTGATCAGGATTCAAGTAAAAGGTTTTCACGGCGTCAATCAGATATGTACCTTAATATTAGACGTTGTTTATTTTTATTTGCAAATAAAGTTTACAGGATGCTCAGAAATAAAGAGTGCCATATGGAATTTCCTGACTATATTCTGCTTAATTTTTCATATTTTTTTTTTCGCTCATTCATTAAGACTGCCTGTTCCTGAATTACCCGTCCTCATTCCCAATTCCTCGAGAGAAATATTTCAAATACTTAACTTTTTTCTGTTTTCCAGGATTCTGATAATTTCGATTTTTATCATATTTGTTTCCACTCCTAAAAAGCATTTTTACAATTATTGTTTAGAAGCTGATTTTCTCTAATTCTCAGATTCCTTGATCTTTGGGAAGATTATCTCAATCAGAAAGTTTCCAGGGTTTTCTACATTCCGCTTAATTTTTCATAGTACTTTTTTTCATGTCCTTGAAAGGCATATTTCCAATTCTTCATTGGAAATTCCTTGACCTTATCCCCGATTCCTTGAGGAACATTTTCGAATTCCCTGAATTTTTCCTGACTGTTGCTTGATTTTCAAATTTAAATTTTTATGTTTTTTTGAACACTGAGAATCCTGTTAGCGAGTTTTTCTTGATTAAGAATGTTGGCCTTTCTCAAATGCCTGTCGTCATCCCTGATTCGTTGTCTTTGAGGAAATTCCTCCAATTCTTATTTTGTTTTTCCAAGTCATTGAAAATCTTGCTTGATTTTTCTATCTTAGATTTTTTCCATTTTCTAAAAACCCATTTTTCTAATTTTTGATTGAAAATGTTGGTTTTTACAGGTTTTTATTTACTTTCACCAGTCTGGATGTATGTAATCAAATATTACAAGTTAAATTTGACTCACTTCTAGTTGTCCGATTAATGTGAAATTTGGCAGGTGTTCATAGTTCCCGTGACAATGCATTATGGAATTTTTGTTAGAGAAAAAACAAAATAGCGGCTCCAAGATGGCGGACGAGATTTGTGTTTATGGTCCGATTCGATTCAAAATTGGTATGTGGAGGTTTTCGGGGTCGGAGATTACGATTTTTTTGCCAAAATTCATATAAACAAAATG
Organism: Gonioctena quinquepunctata; assembly: GCA_018342105.1. Taxonomy (NCBI): domain Eukaryota; kingdom Metazoa; phylum Arthropoda; class Insecta; order Coleoptera; family Chrysomelidae; genus Gonioctena; species Gonioctena quinquepunctata. The sequence continues at coordinate 1,463,712 of JAFIRS010000052.1, read as the reverse complement.
GCGGCTCTAAGGTGGGACGAGATTTCTGTGATTATGATCCTATTCGATTCAAAATTGGTATGTGGAGGTTTTTGGGATCGGTAATTATGAATTTTTTGTCAAAATTCATAAAAATCAAAATGGCGGCCGGCTACAAGATGGGGGACGAGTTTTGTAATTATAGTCCAATTCGATTCAAACTTGGTATGTGGAGGTTTTTGGTGTCGGTTATTATGAATTTTTTGTCAAAATTCATAAATTCCGGATGGCGGCTCCAAATTGGTATGTGGAGGTTTTCGGGATCGGTGATTAGGAATTTTTTGTCAAAATGTATAAATCAAGAGTGCGGACGAGTTTTGTAATTATAGTCCGATTCTATTCCGAATTGGTATGTGGAGGTTTGAAATGAAGGGTCCATACGCTACTGAAGTACATATTTTTGGAATCTCCACTTCCAACTAAGTCTCTATGATGTTTTCTACATTCTGTTTCTGACCTGAAGGCGATCGGACGATTTAGTTTTTTTGGTGACTTGCGATTTTTTTCTGAGAATCGTCTTGAAACTATGAGCATATACTAAATCAACCATTCTGAATCGAATGTCGTTCGCAGAATTACTCTAACTCTTTTCGTTCTTGAAATACGACCCACTTCCAACTAAAACTGAAATAAAGGATCCATACACTACCTATATTTGAAATGAAAGATCCATATATTATCTAAATGTGAAATGAAGGGTCCATACACTACTGAAGTACATATTTTTGGCATTTCCATGATGTTTTCCACATTCTGCTTCCAACCTGAAGGCGATCGGACCATTTCGTTTTTTGGTGACTTTTAGGGGTATACCCCTTGTGCGATTTTTTCGAGAAATCTTTTTTTCTGAGAATCGTCTTGAAATTATGAGCATATACTAAATCAACCATTCTGAATCGAATGCCGTTCGCAGAATTACTCTAACTCTTTTCGTTCTTGAGATACGACCCACTTCCAACTAAAACTAAAATAAAGGATCCATACACTACCTATATTTGAAATGAAAGATCCATATATTATCTAAATTTGAAATGAAGGGTCCATATACTACTGAAGTACATATTTTTGGAATCTCCATGATGTTTTCTACATTCTGCTTCTAACCTGAAGGCGATCGGACGATTTCGTTTTTCTGGTAAATTCGTATATCCAAGATGATGGACGAATTTTGTGATTATGGACCGTTTCTATTCCAAATTGGTTATGTCGGGGTTTTTGAGGTCGGAGATTATGAATTTAGTCGAAGATTATTGATTTTTTGTAAAATTCATAAATTGAAGATGTTAGCTCCAGGATGGCGGACGAGTTAATCTTTAGATGGTCTCTTCATTGAAGAACTAGATAGCTCAGAACGTACAGGAAAAAGGCCTCATAATAACGATGCTTTAACAAAAATGCATAGATTAAGGCGTACTTACTAAAAAGCACAAAATAAAATAATAAAAAATCGTTTTTAAAGACTTGCTCTTATTCATATGAGCTAAAAAATAATTGCTTTAGATGTGTGACGTAGGTGTGAGTTATAGATTCAAAAGCTTGTCGCTTTTATATTCCAACTGAAAATTTTGCGCGACAGGCTCTTGAATCTATAACTTACGGAATGACCTACGTCACACATCCAAAGCAATTATTTCTGACTTTTTTGCGCATTTGAATAAAAGCTTGTCTTCAAAAAGGTTTAACACGAGCGTATATGCGAAGAAACGGAACGAAAAATAATCTGTACTACTTGTATACAGTCTCCGTTGGCACAAAGAGCCCGCTGGTCAACGTGGACTTGAGTGACTGCTGTTTGTTCTACAACCGATTCGTCTGGGCCAATCAAGTCGGACATCAATGCTGGCAGGTGTGTCTATACGATGGGAGGTCATAAATCACGCGTTATATTTGTGTTTTAATAGCTCTGAAAGATTAAAAACCAGTAGCGTCTGTGGTCTTGGTGTGTGCCGATCGAAATACGTTTTAGGATATTCTACATCAAACAATGAAAGAAATTATTTTTCTTTCTTAATTAATTTGTATAAATAAAAGCTTGTTTTTAATTTTTTTTCATTTTTCATTATTTATGAAGTATTTTTAAAATCTTAAAATATCTAAATAAAATTAGTTATCTCCGCCACTGCTGCTCACAGGATTTCGCCGCAAGACTTTTTTATGCTTCTGCAATTAATATTGGGAAAACTATACTTTTGTGCACCGAGGCCACTGCAGGTATAGTAGTCGTCAAAGACTTGTTTAGGCTAGAGGCTTCAATGAATGGGGGTTATTCATGAAGATATGTTGGTATTCGCGGATCACCCAGTACGGAAAAATATCGTTTTGCTTGTTCGACAGAAGACGGACGTAAAAACTTGAGTGTCAATTTTTGCGTGTGAATTCTCGAGATTGCCTTTTGGAGGGACAAGCAAAACACAAATACGAACGCCATTGCGTTAAAGGCGGGGCTGTAAGAGAACATTGTTAAAAGGTGGGCCTTTTTGGAAAAACGAAAATTGGTATTGAGAGGTTTTTTGAGGTGTCAAATTCGAACCTGTTGTTATTATTGCTCTTACTAGGTAGCGCCACCTACACGTATTTTTCTTTTTTGAAGATCCATAACCTTTTTGAGCGTACTTCTAGCACATTTTTCGGTAAAAAAATCAATTCCTCTAACATATCTACGTAAAAAAGCTACCCTTGTTACAAGTCGCTATAAGCAACCGTTTTCTAGATGTTTTGACTTGAAAAGGACCCCGCAAAATCCTTATGGAAAATGACTCTCGGCTAAATTCGCTGAAACTCTGCAAAAATATAGTATTCGGTATGCTGATCAAAAGTCTTAATGGGCACAACCCTCCATTTTCAACCCCAGACCCCCAAAGCCCCCAAAGTTATATATGTTGATTAGACAATAAACCCTTGATATCGCACTTGACAGATCTATTGAACTATTTGTCAATTGTGACAGATATCATATTTTATACAGAGTGACCCATTTGAAAGCGGGCCACCCCTCTAAAACTGTTATTTATTATACGATTCAGAAGTTTTTTTTTCAGTAGCTAGAGCATCGATAGTTCTAGTAGAATACCATAAATTCGAAATAAAAATAAAAATTTCACGGCCTACTTCGAATTTTTTCAAGGTCAAAAATCCAAAAAACATACTAGCGATTTTTTTTTAATAAAATTTGACGACACCACTGGATTAGTGATGCTTCCCAATGGGTGTGACCAAAATTTCACGATAAAATTATGTTTTCTAACAGAAATATGGCATAAGTAAAATTCATATCACTTTATCAAAATATTTCGAATAGTCGTCATATAAATCACAATCTTGTTAAAAATATCGTTTAAAATACTCTTTCGGGTCGTTAGCAGTCGAGTTTGTAAACAGCAGTTATTCAAAATAACCTGATCGACAACACTTTAGGGGGCTGTAGGGGGTCTGGGGTTGAAAATGGAGGGTTGTGTCCATTAAGACTTTTGATCAACATACCGAATACTATGTTTTTGCAGAGTTTCAGCGAATTTAGCCGAGAGCCATTTTCCATAAGGATTTTGCGGGGTTCTTTCAAGTCAATTATTTGATAATCGATGCGTGTTGAAGTTATTACCATTATTTTGCATTTTTCACAATAATGCTTAGGAAATGAATTTGACGTTTAAGTAAGTAGTTTTGGTAATTAGATATTATGTGACAGTTAAACGTTTTGTTGAAGTTTCTGTAAGTTTTAAAACACTAATTTTGAAAAAATGGATTATTTAAACAATAATGCTCATGTAGTCGATATGCATTTCGTTTATGGCGTTGAATGGCAATGCGCCAAGCAAGACGTATTTACCAGGAGCGATTTCCTAATCGAGTACTGCCTTCAGCTCCAACATTTACCAGTCTGCACAGTCATTTGGCAGAAACAGGTAGCTTCAAGAGGGCAGCTGATATTATTGGAAGACCACGAGCAGTCCGAACCCCAGAATTGGAAGAAGCTATTTTGAACGCTCTCGAGGAGATTCCGGAAACAAGTACAAGAATAATTGCTGAAGCTCTCAATTCTACTCAGTCCACAGTTTGGAGAATTATCCACGATCAACAATTTTATCCATACCATATTCAAAGGGTACAAGCTCTTTTGCCACGAGACTTTCCCCAACGCATTACTATGTGTCAGTGGCTGGAAATCCTCAATTTTTAAGATATGTACTCTTCACGGACGAGGCAAACTTCTCCCGAAATGCTATCACAAACTTTCATAACAACCATGTTTGGGCTCTGGAAAATCCGCACGCAGTTAGTGAAAAACATCAGTATCAATTTTCTGTAAATGTATGGGCGGCAATAATTGATAATTACTTGATAGGTCCTTTCTTTCTTCCGTTCCGACTGAATGGCGCAACTTACATAGACTTTTTAGAAAATGAATTGCCGGGACTACTTCAGAATGTACCATTAGAAATTCGTATCCGCATGTGGTTTATGCATGATGGGGCTCCCGGCCAGGGAATTACTTAACACTGTCTATCCAAATCGATGGATCTTTAGGGCTGTAGAAGAACCTAACCAGGCGTGGGCACCAAGGTCCCCAGATCTAAACCCGCTAGATTTTTATTTTTGGGGACATTTGAAGTCACTAGTTTATAAAACTCCAGTAGCGAACGAGGAAGATCTAAGAAACCGAATAGTAGACGCCTGTGAAACAATAAGAAACACACCAATAATTTTTGAGCGGGTACAAGATTCAATGACTAGAAGACTGAATGCCTGTATCTTCGCTGAAGGTGGACACTTTGAACAATTTATTTAAATACAATTTAGTTTCCTTTATTTTATTCTACATATTCAAAATTTCTGGAAATAAAATGTTGATATTTCTTGCAAATTTTATCAAAACAAATACAGATTTTGCACCCTTGATACAAAAATAACTATTTCAAACGATCAAAAATAAATAGAATAGGTGGCGCCTCCTACAAAAAACCAAAACTACTTACTTAAACGTCAAATTCATTTCCTAAGCATTCTTGTGAAAAATGCAAAATAATGGTAATAACTTCAACACGCATCGATTATTAAATAATCGACTTGAAATTTTCAAGTCCAAATATCTAGAAAATGGTTGCGTATAGCGACTTGTAACAAGGGTAGCTTTTTTACGTAGATATGATTTTTTTTACTGAAAAATGTGCTAGAAGTACGCTCAAAAAAGTTATGCAGCAATATAATAATAATAATATTTATTCATTCCTCGTTTGAAAGTACAAAATAAAAAGAGAGATTTATATAAGTACAATGACAAGGAAAACGTCAGAGGGTTCGCACAATTAAGACAATTAAAATCTTTTAAAAACATTTTTTATCAGTTAAAATTCGTCTAGTGAGTAGCAATTTTTTTCCAATAAGGATTTCTTTAATTTTGCCTTAAAATGTCTAAATTTGGAGAACTTTTTATCCCATCATCTAACTTGTTGAAAAGTTTAGGTCCGAGATAAATAAAGCTTTTTTGATATAGAGTCGTTCGATGTATATTTGGCATTAATTGATTTTTGAAACGGGTTGCGTACTGATGTTGCTGAGATAGAAATTTTGATTTGTTTCTGTATACATGATTCATAAATATAAAGACCAGTGATAGTAAGTATTCTAAGATTTTTGAATGCATCTCTACAAGATTCTCTCCATCCAATACCGGAGATAATTCTTACTGCACTCTTTTGCAGAATAAAGACTCTTTCAATTCAGGATTCCGTAGCGCATATGACAGTTAATAGTCGCATAAAACAAGTTTAGTGGTATCCTCTTACTGCAGAAATTGGCCATAAATCTTAGAGCATAACAATTCCTTCTTAATTTATTACAAAGTGTTTCAATGTGAGGGGTCCACGTAAGCTTGTAGTCCAACGTTAGACCTAACATTTTAGCAGTTCCACTAGATGTAACTTGCATTGCCTCATTTTCGTAGATACTAAAGCTTTCTGAGAAATTTCCAATTGTGAACTTCATCAAGGACGTTTTAGTTTTGTTAAGTGTCAGCTGATTTTTTTGTGCCCGTATTTGAATTTGTTCAACATTAGGTTCGAATTCGTTACTTTAAAAAACCTCTCAATACCAATTTTCGTTCAATTAAGGTAATATTTCGTGAGTTATTTAAAAAAAACGTAAATAAAAATAAAACTTCAACACCCTGTATCTTGGAAACTAAGCGTTTCCGGACATATATGTATTCGGACAATTCATATTAGAATCACCTCCTGAAGTTTGTCAAAGTACTTTTGAATCACCCTGTAGAGGACGGGCGCGAAAAAGCCCGTCGGGGTTTTTTTAAAGTTGCGTTTGCCTTGTGACGGTCTGAATCGGGACAGTGGCAACTGATTATTCGATTTCTTAACAATATAAAGTTTCCTGGGTCAGTTTCTTTCAGGAATATTTTTCCAAAAAATGCCGTATTATGCGAGAAAACATTGATTTGTGTTCTCTCGTCTATCAATTTTCTCGCAGGATTAGTTGTAACAATTTTTCCTTTCCCCGTTGCCTTTAAGGCGATACAATGACAGTTTTGGCCGAGCTGCAAGAGAAAGCGAGAACGATGCTGTCCCAGTCGAGAGCCAGCGCTGATCCGACACTGCTTCACCTCATCGAAGAACTGTGTCGCGTCGGCGAGAGAATCAAAGAGGAATCCAAGAGGGAATTATGCGATTTGCAGCAACAGGTGAGTCGTTTCTGTTTCGTTAGCCCAAGGATCATGGCGCAATAAAATAATTTATTTCCACCTCTAATTTATCCTACTGCTTTATTTTGAATCATCATTTTTAATGATATTCGCGGTGATAACTCGAAAGAAAAGGGGAGGGTAGGAATTCCAGTTTTCCGCAATGGATTTTTTTTTGTCGTCATAATAAACTGTATTTCCGAAAATGCGCCATTCTATTTTGGAAGGTTTTGTGGAAACACTAAAGAAAAACCAACTCTCCTTTGTTTTAGAGCTCGTCCAATATTTAAACGACCACTTTGGCCTTCTCCTACCTAACAACCAATTCTTCTCGAAGATGCCCGAACAGTGGCTATTAATAGAAATTCCATAGGCGTACCAAATTATTTGGTATAGGCGATACACGAGACGAGGTTTTTGGCGGCGAGTTTTGTGATTATGGTCCGATTCGATTCAAACTTGGTATGTGGGGGTTTTCGGGGTCGGATATTATGAATTTTTTGTCAAAATTCATTAATTCAAGATGGCGGCTCCAAGACCTATTTATCAATCAAACAAACCTAACCTTTCAAACGTTGCATGCCAAGACACTGGTGAAGATTCGCCGTAGCATAAGCTTCCACAGCAAATCGTGTTCACTCGTGTTTCTCCCTCTCTACCTACCAAATAACGGTCGTTTCAATATTGGACGAGCTCTAACACGTCATAGCAAACTAAATTTCGAATCGACTGGTATAAGGTTTTTACGATTCGGGTTCCGGAAATATTTTTTATTGATGTTTGAAATTAAAAGTTCTGAAAAACCGAGATGACATGTACATCGTTACATTTTTTATTTTTTTCGGAAAAACTAAAGGAGTACCTTTTTTAATTTTTTTTATGTTAAGAAAATCAAATTTTCAATCGATTGGTTTGAAGTTTTCCACGATTCGAGCCTTGGAAATATTTTTTGTCGCTTTTTAAGTCGATAGTTCCGAGAATCCTACACGACATGTACATTAATTATTCCACTTTGAATTTTTTTGTAGGAAAACGGTAAGTACGCATGTCCATCTTTGGCTATGATATAGAAAATTGAATTTACCATCGATTGTTTTCCATGATTCGAGCCTCGGAAATATTTTTTAAAGTAGAAAAATTGCCCGTAACTCAGACGACATGTATACTGTTCCCATTTGGATTTTTTTGCATACAACTAACGAAAAAAAAACACCCTCGTTTCCTACCATGTTATAACAAACTAAATTTCAAATTGACTGGTATACGGTTTTTGCGATTCGGGCTCCGCAAATATTTTTTATCGATTTTTCAAGTCAAAAGTTCCCAAAAACCAAGCCGAATTTTTCTATACGCTGAATGTAAAAATTTGTTTTTTTCGTCGATAAAAGCAAAGCTAAGGGAGCTATGATGTCATAAAGGGTCGAAACGTCGCTTAGCTTTGCTCCGATCGAAGTGAAAGTAACTTTTTTGGATTCAGCAGACATTTTTACATAGGAATAAGTCATTTTCGGAACGTCTTTATGTTTGTTTTGTTGTTGACACACGTCAAATTCGACACTTGCGCCCTCTAGAGGTTTTTTGGAATTTCTCTCGGTTTTTTGCGTTTCACGGCCAGTCTGCCAGGATGGGCTACCACATGTACCACATTTTATGAATTTACACAAAATTTCCGACGTTTTGGTGCAAACCGGAGATCGAAGGACCACTTTGACCGGGAAAAACGCATTTTGGATAACACCCGTGTAGAATAGGCGAGATCACTGATTTCTGGAAAAAATACCACAATGTCCAGAACGATGAGAAAGTGGTTGAATTAAAAAAAAATCCAAGTAGTTAAAAAAAAACAAAGAAATGTTCCTGTTTGAACACTGCGGAAACCTCGCCAGGATGTGACGTAACTACTTCAGATCTATCGCCGAGAGCAAAAGATAATTACAGAGTGGCCAAGCGTTATTCATAATATGTTTTTACAATGTGAGCAGGCCGAAAAAATAATGACATAGCACTCGGTATACTACATTTTCAAAAATAACTAAATCAAGAACAGCTATCAAATGAGAAGTCTTCATTTCAATATAACACATGCTGACACAAGTTCTGTTTCATGCATAGGATGAAACAGAATAACATTTCCTCAGAAGTTCCTCAAAATAGTGACACTGGCAACTTGCCGATCGCGGAGAGTGCCAGGGATTACAGCGTTGCCAAGCGTTATTCATAATATTTCTTTATAATGTGAGCAGGCAAAAAAATTGCATATATATATAATGGCTTTTATGGTGACACAGCACTCGGTATACATACATATTAGAGAGATATTGCTGTGTCAAATTTTGTGTGACACTATTACAACAAACGTTATATTGACATTTGCGCATGTGCAGATTGAGTTCAAGGCAGGCGCTGCGGTAATACCGTTAGCGCACGACGTTATTTACGGGATATTACACCGTACGTTATCCGTTACGCTGTCCTATATCGGAAGGATTCGGAATCCGATCAGCCATGGCACTCTGTTGTTTGCCCGTTGCACTTGATGCTGGTTAGTTAGGGTTTGAGGTTATTAACCGACGAAACCAAAAAGGAGAAGGTTCTCTAGTCGACGGGTATATTTTTTTTAATTTTTTTTTATGTATGATCACGCATAACTTTTTACTGAGACGTCCGATTCCGATAATTCATTTTTCAGAGGATAGGGTGTACTTCGAAGTTGGTCCCATTTGAATTTAAAAGATGAAATCCACCCCTAAGGGTAGCAAACTGAAGGATATTGATCACTCACCCTCTGAATTCTGGTCCGTTAAACGATTCTATCATCTATAACTTTGTACTGGGATCTTCGATTTGAATGATTCTTCTTTTATCAGATAGGTTATACCTCATAGCTGATCATATTTGGATTTCGAATGGAATTATCCACCCTTACGGGTAGAAAAATAGGGGATAATTGATTTTTCACTTGTGAACATTGGCACACATATGTAGTTGACAATGACAGATCGCTAGTGTCATTATCACAATAAATATATTCTATGAGAGGATGGAATGATATACAAAGTAATGAAATAAACTAACCAGAACAACAAAAATAATTTATATTACAACAAATAGGAAAAGTAGATAATCATATTATTTAACTGGTAATAGTTGAAGTAACGTGGGTAAGTAAGTATTTTGGAAGTAATCAAAAAACAAGTAGGTAGTAATTAGTAATTTTAGCCATAGATAATTGAAAAATAAAAACTTTAACAAAAAATTAAACCGACGAAATACGGAACTGAAAAGTAAAAAATAAAATAAACCTTCTTAGTCTCAGTAACTATAAGCTCCTAAACTAATGTAAGTAACTAATTTTGAGTCGGCGACAAAGAAACAATCAACGAACATCATTCAATTACTTCAAAAAAATTATCAGAATGTCACCGCGCAACTCGATGCCATCATTTTACGCCTTACCTAATTCATTTCCTTGTTTGTTTGGCGCCGACTCAAAATTAGTTACTTACATTAGTTTAAGAGCTTAGTTACTGAGACTAAGAAGGTTTATTTTATTTTTTACTTTTCAGTTCCGTATTTCGTCGGTTTAATTTTTTGTTAAAAAGTTTTTATTTGTTATGTTCAATATCCAAGATTTTTTAAACTGTGAGCCTCTCAAAAAGGTTGCGATTTAATTCGGACGTTGATTTGTGCTTACACGTGAAGTTGTTGGTCAAGATTCAGAAAAGTGGAACATAGTACAGACTTTTAGGTCTGAAACAGGAAAGGAATTCATTGTACGAACACTGAAAGACTATTTGATGCTTCTTGTAACACTGTTCAAGAAAAAATATCTTTTTTTTTAATTGAAGTAATTCAAGAACGAACACAAACTCGAAATCGTTCTCGTTAAAGGTTTATCATGGGTTTGTTTATCATATCATACAATAATCTCTCCTCACCTATCTGACATCTGACCTTCTCAAACAATCATTTACAGTGCGTTATTAAAGCATGATGGTAATGTGGCAATACATTCGGAACAAAGACCATATACGTTATATTTTGCAATATCTCTTTATTATTCAAGAATAAATAAATCAAGAACTAAGTCTTCATTTCAATATTACACATGCTGACACAAATTCTGTTTTATTCATAAGATGAAACAGAATAAGATTTCCTCAGAAGTTCCGCAAAATAGTGACACTGGCAACTCGGGAAAATGCCAAATCAATGGACTTATGACGTCAAAAGAAGCGGAAATAACGAATTTATCATTGAATTTGAGGGTTTTAGAGCGGCGTTTATTCGAATATTACACAATATCTTCTAGGAAAAACTATGCATACATAGTATTTTATCACTATTTTTCAACTTCAAACACATATGAAGCAAATTTGTAAGTTTGTGATCTCGCCTATTTGGGTTTTTAAAAAAATGCGAAATAAAGTTATTCCGAAAATAACTTTTCTATACGTAAAGAAGAGAGGGGACATCAATCGAATTTCCAATCGATTGTTGTGAAGTTTTTCACGATTCTAACCTTGGAAATATTTTTTAAAGTGGAAACCTAGACGATATCAACACTATTCCACTTTGGATTTTTTGCGGAAAACCAAAGAAAAACCCATCTGCGCTACTCACCACATTATAGCAAACTAAATTTCGAATCGATTGGTATCGACTCTCTGAGCGCGCTAAATAACGACTTTTTGCGTACCTACCGTAGGCCGGGACGTTAGACACAATCTTTTTCGAAACGAGCCGAATTTTTTGCCGAGAAATCCATTTGAAGGGAGGAAAAACAAACAAGCTGGAGGATTTTTTGCAGTGCCAATGCTATTTGTCGTACATTTATATGATTCTGTGTTAGTAGTTTAGAAACTATAGGTATAAATGTTGTTATCGTTTTTATAGTTTAATTATGTTGAATTTTTGTTTCGACTACTTATTTCAAATAAGTAAAATTATGCTGGTGCAAGTGGATAATCATATGTATTTTCATTTCTCAGTGATATTTGGTTTGTTCATTTTTTGTGCGCTGCTCCTGAAAATGGTATGTCGCTTATGATTTCATTGTTGTTTTTCTTCGGTTGAGCTTTGCGAACTTATCAGGGCACAGTGCAAAACTTGATTGATTAGGAAGCCGACGCATTCACATTTTCAAAAGAATTTGTTGAACACAATTTTCAATGGTTATTCCATAATAGTGGGTTTATAGATTCAACTAAACTAACAATTATGAATTTATAATTAAGAATTATCATTACAGAATTAAGAATGTGTTTATATACATCAACTAGGAATTATGATGGATGAAACCTAAGCATTATATGAAAATTATATAAATAAAACTGTTGTAGTCACAATAATCAGATAAGCGCATGAAAATTATATAAATAAAACTGTTGTAGTCACAATAATCAGATAAGCGCCTATCATTTCCAGAACGTCTTGATCTCCACAATCCATATCAAATATCTAAAGAAACAATCAATTTAACACGAAAAATTATACCTAAAATTTCACCAAAATCTCACTATTTATACCAAGCCCGCCAAATTCAACAATGACATTGATGGCATTCTCAAATGTCACGTTCTGCGCGTTTCATAAAAAATTTTAAATTTAGTTGTTAAGTTGAAAGTTAACCAACTTTGTAATTATTAATTCCTAATTTAAATGACAGACGTAAATGACAGACGTAAATATACGTTCTTTTGTATTCAACATTCTTAGTTAGTTAGTTTCATTCTTAGTTTAATTGAATCTATAAACCTACTAAGTATAACGAATATAAATGAAATTTAATTGAATATGAAAAGGCAGTAATAGACTAATCAAACTATCCAAAATCATCACAGTTGAGGCCAATTATTTTTTAGCAACGAAATATTAATAATTTATAGCTAAACAAAGCATTTTAGTGGTTTTTGTCAAATAGTTAACGAAAATGTAAAGTTTTATAGAGAATAACATTTTCTTTGGTAGACTCTTTGAGCTAGAATATGCATAATATTGAAAAATAATTACACTGTTAACAGGTAGGTTGTTAAAAGAATGAAATTTTCAAAATTTTTCACGTTCACTTAAGAACTAAATTCTATCTGCATTACAGATTACAGGCCATGAAATATGTCTCATTCCTCAAGAGTTCTCTCGACTACTACCTATACAATAGGTGTATGTTTAGTCGAATATCTACCAGAAAACAACTACTCTCCTGGCTGATCCCTCGCCAAACATTGGATTACATCCAATGGATAATCGTGCAAAGTTCTACAAGAACAGTTGTAAAGTAACCTTAAAGGAGTTTGCACTTCTCTCTATCGGATGTTATCCAATGTTTGTCGAGGAATTAGCCAGGGAATTAGTTGTTTTTAACCGACGAAACCAAAAAGGAGGAGGTTCTCTATTCGACGCTAATATTTTTTTTATGTATGATCACGCACAACTTTTCACAGAGCGGTTCGATTCCGATTAATCTTTTTTCATTGGATAGGGTGTACTTCGAAGTTGGTCCCATTTCAATTTGAACAACAAAATCCATCCCTAAGGGTAGCAAAATGAAGGATATCGATCGTTCACCCCCTGAATTTTGGTCCGTTAACAGATTCTATCAGGCATAACTTTGTAGTGGGTTTTCCGATTTGGATGATCCTTTTTTTATTAGAAAGGGTATACCTCATAGTTGATCATATTCCATTTTGGAATGAAATGATCCACCCCTATGGGTAGAAATATAGGGAATGATTGATTTTTCACTTGTGAACTTTGGCACACATATGTAGTTGACATTGACAGACCCTCCCACATCCGTCAAAATGATTACATTCTATGAATGATCTTCGAAAATTGTTTGTTTGGCGCCGACTCAAAATTAGTTACTCACATTAGTTTAGGAGCTCAATTATCATTTAGACTAAAAAGGTTCATTTAATTTTTTGCTTTTCAGTTGATTTTTTCGTCGGTTTTTTTGATGGATATTCGACTCAACATACATATTGTGTAGGTGGTAGTAGAGGGTAAATATTAGGGTGCTTCATTTTTGGGCAACATTTTTTTTCTTCAAGTCCCGCCTGAAAATCTTGTAATTTATAAAAAACAAAATTTTTGAGCATATTGCGATCCCTTAATTTGAATTTTAACCCACTGCTAGACAATTTTGAATTTTATCCATTAAAATAACATTAAAAAATGATTTTTTATACGTTTTTGCTTCCGCTCACCCAGATTTTTTTTGAATTATGACTGGATTCGTGTTATAGGTATAATTTCCTACAAAAAAGCCTATTACGTCGAGTTTGTTACTCCAACGGGTTCGACGAAAAATGTCATTTAAGCTGAATTTTCATAAAAATAGCAGTAAATCGCGTTTATTTGCTAAACTATTGAAGATAGAAAGAAAATGTGGTAGTAATAGCTGTGAAATTACTGATTTAAAACATTTTTGCCGCCATAAAATTTCAAAAAATACAATGACAAACAAATTTTTCATTCAATTTTTTAACTTGGATTTCATAAATTAGTTTTTATTGAAAAAAATTGATTTTTTCGTTAATTTTAAGTTTTAAGTGGCTTTAACAGCTGAACTATGAGAGCTACGAAAAAATATCTCAGAGCAAAATTGTAGGGCATGAACCCCTCTACATTTTCTTTCTATCTTCAATAGTTTAGCAAATAAACGCAATTTACTGGTATTTTTATGAAAATTCAGCTTAAATGACATTTTTTGTCGAACCCGTTGCGTTTATTTGCTAAACTATTGAAGATAGAAAGATATATTTTTTCGTAGCTCTCATAGTTCAGCTGTTAAAGCCACTTAAAATTAACGAAAAAATCAATTTTTTTCAATAAAAACTAATTTATGAAATCCAAGTTGAAAAATTGAATGAAAAATTTGTTTGTCATTGTATTTTTTGAAATTTTATGGCGGCAAAAATGTTTTAATTCAGCTTAAATGATATTTTTCGTCGAACCCGTTGGAGTTACAAACTCGACGCAATGGGCTTTTTTGTAGGAAATTATACCTATAACAAGAATCCATGAGTCAAAATTCCCAAATTTTTTCTGGGTGAGCGGAAGGAAAAACTTATAAAAAATCATTTTTTTATGTTATTTTAATGGATAAAATTCAAAATTCTCTAGCAGTGGGTTAAAATTCGAATTAAGGGTTCGCAATATGCTATAAATTACAATCTTTTCAGGCGGGAAAAAAGTAAGTAAGTAAGTAGCATTTATTTTCTTTGTAGACAAATATAAATTTGTATAAGAATAGTCAATTGTGAAACTTAACCTAACTTAATCCTAGAGCTCAAAAGATTTAACACCAAAAATAAAATGTACCTGAACATTCGGTATAAAACTCGGACAGTAACTTAACCTAACTCAATCCTAATGCTTAAAAAATTAAATACAACAACACAACATACCTGAACATTCGGTATAAAACTCGGACAGTGAATAAAAACTTTTTTCTAGTAAAAATTCTTGTAGGTTCTTTTTGAACTCATGGAGTTACATTTTTTATGTTTTATTTCACATGGAAGCCTGTTAAAAATTTGCAGGCCAAGGTGTGAAGGAGCGTTTGAGGTTATTTTATATTTACAGTAAGGCACATAATAGTTATTATTTTGTCTAGTTTCTTTTGAATGAATGTTTCTTATTTCTTTAAAAGATTTCTTGTTGCTGAAAATATATAGGCAAAGTTCCATTATCAGAAGACACGCTACAGTCAAAATACGTAGCTCTCTGAATATTGTTCTACATGTTTCATTTTGTTTCATTCCAGCGATTATTTTTATAAGTTTCTTTTGTGTGATGAATGCATCATTGGATAGCGTAGAGTTACCCCACAAACATATACCGTATCTCAGAGTTGATGCTGCCAGGCTGTGATATACAAGAAGTGACTGATCTTGCCGCAAAATTGGTCTTAGGGCCCTAAGCATATAACCCAATGAATTCAGTTTACTAATGACGGCTTGACAATGACTCCTCCAATCAAGGTTTTCATCTATCATTATCCCGAGAAATTTTGTTGTTTTCGTATTCTGTATAGCTGAACCACTCAGTTGAATCTCCATTTGAGAACATGTTTTTTGTCGGATGTGGAAACGTACTAATTGGGTTTTTTTTATATTAAAAAAGAGTTCATTTGTCATGCACCACTCGGAGATATTATTCAGTACACTGTTACATTTGGAAATAAGGGTATCGTCATTTTTATTGGAAATTAATAGAGAGGTGTCATCTGCATAAATGGTAAAAAATGCTTCATCGGTTATCGTATCCATTCCGTTAATGTACAACAGGAACAAAATTGGACCTAGTACGGATCCTTGAGGTACCTCTGTGACATAGTACGTAGGTTCAGATTTTACTTTTTCTATGTGTCCATTCTCCACGGATGTCAGGCTGACATATTGTTGCCTATTTTCTAAGAAAGAAGCCACCCAATCACAGGCATTTCCACGAATTCCATACTGATACATTTTTGACAAGAGTTTACTATGACTGACACAGTCGAATGGCTGAGATCGCAAAAAATCCCAGCAGGACACTCGCCTGCGTCGATCATTTCAACTAATTTTTCAATGTATGCTAAAACAGCGGTGTTCGTAGACCTTTTTGAGCGAAAACCATGTTGGCTGTTCGTCAAAATTTTTTCGCTCTCCAGGAAGTCCATGAGGCGGTTCAAAAAACGAATCTCAAAGATTCTCGACATACTTGAGGGTACTGTCACAGGTCTATAATTCTCTATCTCTAGTATATTCATTTTTTTTGTGCAGTGGCACGATTTTTCCCATCTTCAGTGATTGTGGAAACTCTCCTACCAGAAATGAAAGCTTTACTAAAAAGGTAATGGGTTCCATCACATATTGTATAGATTTTTTCAGAAGAAAAAAAATGTTGCCCAAAAATGAAGCACCCTAGTAAATATACAGTTTGTTTTGCATCCTGAATACGAATCTGGAAGAAAAACTCGTTGGTCTCATACCGTTTCCGAGTTAGAGCCCTTTCTAGTTTTGAATCACGTGATTTTTAAGCACCATTTTCTCGCGCCAAAATCACTCACTCAAAAAGAAGGCATCTTTTCATCAGCATAATCTACAAATAGTCCAGTATATTGGAAAATAAAAAAATGGGATAAAATCGTCTAGCATATTTGATAAAAATATTTCCAGAATCACAATTGAAACTGGATAAAATTACCAGAATTCATGTTATATTCGAATTTTCAACAGGGAAAGTTACAATTCTTCTCGTTCCAAAATCGAAGGAACCGTTTTACGGATTCATTCATTCACAATGATTATTGATTGCTCTTGAAAAAGCTCAAAAAGCTAAAATACATGTAAATTAGCTGACCCGACAGACGTTGTCCTGTCCAAATTTCTTTATTCCCTATTTGTTTTTTCCTGAAAACTCTCGCCGCGTATAATTTCTTTTTTCTTGTTTTTTTTTGTTGTGTTCGATCTAGGTTATGCTTTTGACTCTGCCTGCTCGTTATCCATTTTCTCTGTTATCCCGTTTTCACCTCAGAACATTTATTGTCCAGGTCTTGTGTTGCGCATGTCGATATTATAAAAGACAAATCATCAGCATAAGCAGTAAAATGATTATCGTCGATTATAGATTCCGCCTGATTCGTATAAAGGATGAACAGTACTGGGCCCAAAATTGAACCCTGAGGGACACCCATATCAACTGTTAATACATCCGAATTAAATTTGATTATTTCATTGTCTATAGAAGCTGTAGGCAGATGGTGGCTTTTTCGTGATTCAATCTGAATCACTCCACTTGATATTTTACAATGTTGCCAAGTACATTTGAATTCGCAATAGAAATTCTGCAGTAGGTAAATATCTAGTTACATCACACATGCACTCTGAATATGGGGAAAATACTTTTCTTACGTGTTTTTGTCTCCTGAACACGAATCCGGCGGTCTCATACCGTTTCCGAGTTACAGCACTTGAAAAAAAACTAACTTCATTTTCAAGCACTGTTTTCTCGCACAAAAATCACTCAAAATGCCTCCTTCTTTTTACCAGCATAAACAATACACCCTAAATCACTTATTTTCGGCACAACTTTGCACAAAATATCGTCGTTTTTAGCGAAAAAATCCTCCTCCCAGAGCCGGATTAAGAGGGGGGCAAACGGGGCTGCAGCCCCGGGGCCTCCACAAGAGAGGGGCCTCCACAATATAAATTTGTAGGTAAAATTTCCTAACAAATACCGAAGGATATGCAAAATTATATATAAAAAATCTGACAACGAAAGAGCAGTTCTCCCACTTTTTCCTCTCATTTTTCGTTTTAAACATTCAAAAATATGTTTCGTATTCTTGTCAAAATCTATGGTTGATATTAATCTTCGATCTGATGATTCATGTGTATATGCGAGAACAATCACCAAGTAAAACATCATACTATTATACAAAATATTATATCGTATCAAAATTAGCTGTAAAAACAAGAACAATTGAATTTAAAAAAAAATATACATTTTTTTTATTAAATGGAGGATTTTCTGTCGATGTACTCTTCGAATGACACAAGCGATCTAGATACATAATGAAATTCAATAATCATAAGCAAAAGAAAATAATATTTCAATTTATGAATATGATTGCATCAAATTATTTATAAGAGCCCTGTGCGCATTCCATAATAGAACAAAAGTTCAAATTCTGTTGACTATTTTTCTGCCGATTCTACAAACACTTTGCCCGTCTATACCTGTTTTGCCTATTTATTGGCGTTGACAAGTGTCCGCTGAGTGGCGCGCTTGTAACAGAGAAATCCCCGAAATCTGAAAGTGTGAGTCTAAGAGAAGGATAACATTCTGCAACAAATGTAAATTCTTCTGAAAAAGGACTATCAAAGGACCATCAAAAAGACCAATCTAAGATGTTCTACTATCAAATTCTTGAAAACCAAAATTTCAGAGCTACATTCGCAAACATTGAAATTACAGTGATTATTTTTTGACATTGCTAGAAACCAATGGAAACGTTCAATTCAAATAATTCATATACGTTTTGGCCAATCAATAGTGGGAATATTCTACCTAGAAAATTGTCGCGGGAATAATTTGAGGTATTTTGTTTTTATTCCTATTTTTAATTTGTAATTAAAAAATGGAAGATATTATATAAGGAAATGTGTTTATGATCGTAACATCAAAAAATAATCTAAAGAATACCACACGAGAGTTCGATATAGTAGAAAATAATTATCTAGATTTCTTTCTCAAACTTGTTGGCAATATCCAGTTGGTCTCTCTTGTCTATTGCCTGGCAACAAGTTTTCGAAAATCTGTCGAATTATTTTCACTCTCTTGTGATATTACAACTGAGAATGTGATGTCAAATTGCACTGGAAAGCGCTCATTTTCCAAAATGAAAAAAATAGGTGAATTACGATGAGACAAAGCCGCCTATCAAAGTTATCGCTTCTTAGCATTGAGAATGATTTTCTCCGGATGCTGGATTTGACCGAAATCATCAATGATTTTTCGTCGAAAAATGCTCGCAAGAATCCATTCGTTTACGCTGTAATTTAATTTATTTCTTGTATTTTATTATACCTACATATGCTCGTGTCGAAATAATTTGATTTGTTCCGCAATAAATAAAAAGAAAAAAACTTTTTTGAAAAATAATTAGGGGCCTCCACTCCTTTGTTGCCCCAAGGCCTCCACACCTTTTAATCCGGCCCTGCCTCCTCCTTACACAGTTGCAAATGAACAATTTTCGTTCCTTTGACAGAAGTCATTCTGAATGTCTTCTGTCAAAGGAACGAAAATTGTTAATTTGCAACTGTGTAAGAAGGAGGATTTTTTCGATAAAAACGACGATATTTTGTGCAAAGTTGTGCCGAAAATAAGTGATTTGGGGTGTATTGTTTATGCTGGTAAAAAGAAGGATGCATTTTGAGTGATTTTTGTGCGAGAAAACTGTGCTTGAAACTGAGGTAAGTTTTTTTTAAAGTGCTGTAACTCGGTAACTTGTTTTTACAGCTAATTTTGATACGATATAATATTTTGTATAATAGTATGATGTTTTACTTGGTGATTGTTTGTCGCATATACACATGATTCATCAGATCGAAGATTAATATTAACCATAGATTTTGACAAGAATACGAAACATATTTTTGAATAGAAAAATCGAATTAAACGGTTTTCTTCACATAAAAGATTCAATATAAATTGAACAAGAAAATGGTAGATCTCAGGTGAAAAACAACTACTTTCCTGGCAAATACCACGCAGAACGTTGAATGATATTCACCTGAAAATCCATGCATACCTCCATATAAATGGACATTGAATGCAAATATTTCTTTCTGATAAGCTCGATTATGTTTAATTTATGTCGTGTTCACCTAACAATCCGCATACCGGTTCAGGCTTTTTTGGCAAATATTTCTTTCTGATAAGCTCGATTATGTTTAATTTATGACAACATACAAAACCATCATCGAGTCTATAACACCTATAGGTACGCCGGAAAGAAAACTTTCAACTGGCGGTACCTAGTGGTGTTATAGACTCGATGATGGTTTGGTATGTTATCTCGCTCAAACTCTTCGACTTTGCTGGTTACTTACGATGAAACTGAAACTAGCGACTTGAAACTGAGGTTAGTAACTCGGAAACTGTATGAGACCGCCGCATTTTTCTTCCGGATTCGTGTTCAGGAGGCAAAAACACGTGAGAAAAGTATTTTCCCCATATTCAGAGTGCATGTGTGATGTAACTAGATATTTACCCTGCAGTATTTGATTTTACGCGGGCTTCAGTCGAAGATGCTTTTTGGTTGCTTCGAAAATATCCGGGGTTTCGTTGTGATATACCTGGGGCTTTTTTTGTGTTTGGGCGCAGATCGAGGCGGCCGACAAGAAATACAGGACCACCCAAAAGTTTTTGGAGGAGCAGGCGGTCGAGCGGGAACAGGAGCGGGACGAGGCGCAGAAAAGGATGGAGGAGTTGCGAGCGCAGATGCGCGAACGGGATAAGGATAGGGTGAATTGCGAAAGGGCCGTCGCCGAGGTAAGATTGCTTGATCGTGTTCTGTCGAAATGTGTGGCTCTTTGGTCGCTTTGGACTTTCTTGTATTCTTGGAGTCTACACCGCACATTAATAACAGCTTGTAGATATTTGGGTTTCTTTGATTGTGATTGATTTGCGAAGCAACGGGTTTTTTACAAGGAATTTTTTGTTCTCTAAGAAGAACCATTCTAAATATAAAAATAGTTTGTTTCCAGTAAACTTATAGATTTTTTATCAATATTTGTTTATTTATCAATAGCTATACCTAATCTGGAAATGCAAGAGAGTAAAAACTCAACATAAATGCCAATCCTGTAAAAACGTAGTCCGGTTACTTACAAATAATATAGAGAGTGTAAAATAACTTGTTGCTATTGGAAAGAAAAGGAAAGAAAGAGTAAATAATAAATACCTACGTACAGTTAGCATTTGAATTAAGATTACAATTTAATTATTTGTTATATAATCACAGGCTGATTAGAAACAAAAAGAAAACAGCGTTTATATATATATATATATATATACAGGGTGGCCCACCACATTCGCCTCGGTATTTCTACGAGAAATGAAGAGAGTTAGGGAAAAACTTTTAGCACAGTTATATGTGGGTCCATGAGGAGCATATTCCAAAATTATTTTGAAATATATAGGGTGATCCCCAAAAAAATTACATACCAAAGTTATATTTTTTCTTATGGAACACCCTATATTTTTATATTTTAGATACTATAGACAAAATAAAGGTGAGTTACTATCATATTTCCCATACTTAAAACTGACCGTTTCTGAGAAATTTTGAGAATTTAAAATACAGACCATAATTTGAAAATTGTTTCACCCTGTAAAGTGTAACGAGCTGCTCGTGATTAAATGTACTGCTTAGCTCAAAGGTTAAAGTTAACTACTACATGAAATTTTTAATGCAATATTATACAGAGTGGCGAAAAAAATTGCCTCAAAATTTGGACACACATTTAATTAAATAACTTCTTAAAGTTGAATGGAACACCCCGTATTTAGTGGCGTAATTTGACGCAGAATTAGATTCCCTTCAAAACTATATTAGGGTTTCCTATACCTATCTCTTCTGCTTTTTACACAAAAGGCGTTTTTATATTTTACTTATGAGTAATTTTTTTTCTTAAAAATGAAACACACTGTATTGTGATGAAAGGCATTTTTGAAGTCATTTTATCGAAAAATTAAGAATCTTAAATAGTTTATTATTTTAATAAATGCTCAAAATGGTGTCCATTATTCTCGATGCATAGGCGAACTCTTTCTTGAAATGAGTGCTGAACTCTGGATAACAAATTTTGCGGTATGGAACGAAACGCATTTCTTATTCGTACTTTCATATCCTGAGGTGTCGTTGGCGGTGTATCGTGAACAATACTTTTGATATATCCCCATAAAAAATAGTCGGGACTTGTAAGGTCCGGAGACCTGGCTATTATTAGAAAAATATTATGATAGGTTTTATAGGAAATCGTAAATGTATGTTTTTATTGACCCCATATTGTAATTTTGGTATTCATTTCAATATGAAGTCTAATTTGCTAAGAAACAAGGGAATTTAACATATTTCGCCTCAATAATTAAGACACGTGCATCTTCTTATTTTGAAGAATGCTTTAATATTTCAGAAATGGCAATAAATTTGAGTTTTTACATTTGCCTGCATTTTACTTTAGATACACCGTATTTTCAAAAATTCAAACTTCTGCTTCTAGCGAATCTACGTATTCCTTAATGAAAAGGTTTTTAAAACGCTGTGTGTGTTTCATTTTTAAAATAAAAAAATTACTCATAAGTAAAATATAAAAACGCCTTTTGTGTAAAAAGCAGAAGAGATAGGTATAGGGAACCCTAATATAGTTTTGAAGGGAATCTAATTCTGCGTCAAATTACGTCACTAAATACGGGGTGTTCCATTCAACTTTAAGAAGTTATTTAATTAAATGTGTGTCCAAATTTTGAGGCAATTTTTTTCGCCACTCTGTATAATATTGCATTAAAAATTTCATGTAGTAGTTAACTTTAACCTTTGAGCTAAGCAGTACATTTAATCACGAGCAGCTCGTTACACGTTACAGGGTGAAAACAATTTTCAAATTATGGTCTGTATTTTTAAATTTCTCGAAATTTCTCAGAAACGGTCAGTTTTAACTATGGGAAATATAATAGTAACTCACCTTTATTTTGTCTATAGTATCTAAAAATATAAAAAAATATAGGGTGCTCCATAAGAAAAAATATAACTTTGGAATGTAATTTTTTTGGGGATCACCCTATATATTTCAAAATAATTTTGGAATATGCTCCTCATGTACCCACATATAACTGTGCTAAAAGTTTTTCCCTAACTCTCTTCATTTCTCGTAGAAATGTGGTGGGCCACCCTGTATATATATATATATATATATATAGTGTGACCCATTTGAAATGGAAACACCCCTGTAGAATACGCATTTTTCAATCAATCTCAAAAACATTTTGTTTTTATATTAAGCATCGAAAACTGTATCTTGACACAAAAAACTTCAGTTTTATTTCCAAGGCACACTATGGTTTTTTTTCTTTGTCATAAACGGCAAAAGTTTATTAGGCAATTTTTGTTTTCAAGTTTGACTACACTTTGGTTTTTTGTGGTAAGAATAAACTTCAAACTGACATTTGACAATTTTGACCTGGATATTTATTAGTGTTTTTTTAACATCATGTGAATTTATAACTTCGAAATTAAATTTACCATTTTTTTAAATTCCTTACCCATGTATTCGTAATAAAATGGCGTTATACACCCGTCATCCACGGGAGTGCAACAAGTTAGTTTACACCCTGTATATAGTTTTAGAGGAAGTTGTTTGGCACTACCCGTACTGTGGCATATCTACCTGTTACTCTCTTTCATTTCGAAATAGAGTATAGGCATATCAACTCTCTTTCATTCCCAAATAGGGTATAGACCTGTTACTCTCTTTCATTTCGAAATAGAGTATAGGCATATCAACTCTCTTTTATTCCCAAATAGGGTATAGACCTGTTACTCTCTTTCGTTTCGAAATAGAGTATAGGCATATCATCATGATTGAAGCGACAGATATTGTTTTGGCGAGGATCCAAAACATAGCTGCAATGATATTTTTTTAATTACCACAAACTTGAAAAATGAAAATAGATTAATTTTAATTATTTCAGCTCGCCGTTTGTTAGCAACGAATTTCTAAGTAACGTTTCTGAAAAAATTGTTGCCGGAAACGATTTGGTGGTTATTTTTCCTATATTACAAGTATTCCTATACAGTGCTTTTCAAAAGTCCCCTCCCCCCCTCTTATTTTTGGAACGGTTATACATAAACAAGTGAAATTTGGAAACTGAATATTAAAGGTTGTAAACTTTCCTACTAGTGATGATAGATGACGAAATCGTCAAAGATGACGTCACAAGGCCATTGTGACCAATAATTTTAAATGGAACCCTACGGCAAGCGACACCTCTTTTAAAAGGTATCGAAAAAACCTATTCAATGATACTAATTTTGTTTGTGTTTATGGCAGTTTTGGCAACTCGCTTTTAAAAAACGCAAAGCTGTGATGAATTAAATCAGTTAATACTAAAATTCCAAATTCAAGCTCCGACTCTGGATAGTTGTCAAATAAGCTGACGTTTTTATTAGTCTCCCTAATTCGACGTTTTTGTAATTGTTCAAGTTTTTGTACATTTAATAATTTGTGTATTGTTGATCGAACGTTCAACTGTTTTAGCAGCTTTTGGTACTTTTAATATTTTTGTACATTTTAATAATTTGTTAAACTGTTCAAGAAGCAAAATGATACGTGCTTTGGGTGATAAAGTAGCAGCGATCCTAATTCTTGGTGAAACTGGACAAAATATTCATGCAGCAGAACGTATTTTTAATGAGAGGTTTCCCGATCGTCCCGTTTCGAGGACTTATTTAAGGGAGCTTCTTCGTAAGTTTGAAACAACGGGTAGTATTAATGATGCGAAACGATCTGGCAGACCACAAATTTCTGATGAGAAAAAAATTGATATACTGGCAGAAGTAATAGTTAATCCTACTTCTTCAACAACTCACGTTGCATCTACCTGCGAAGTCAGTCGAAGTACAGTACACAGGGTGTTGAAAAAAAACAAATTTCATCCACACAAATTTAAAATTGTTAATAAACTCTCAGACGACGACCCAGACCGGAGACTAGAATTTTGTGAAAATATGGAAACTAAAATTAACCAACAGCCAGACATAATTTGTTTTAGTGACGAAAGTACTTTCTATCTAAATGGAAATGTAAATACACAGAATGTGAGGTATTGGAGTGACGCAAATCCTCACCTGTTTCGTGAAACACATACTCAATTTCCCCAGAAGGTGAATGTTTGGGCAGGTAACCTGGGAAACTACATCGTTAGGCCTCTTTTTTTAAATACTTATTTAACTGGTGAGGTTTATCTGGAGCTGTTGCAAAACGCAATAGAACCGTTATCCTTGAAATTTTGGAAGATAATCCAGATGAATTCGACAATTTGGAAATAACAAATATTTGGATGAGGAGTATCGTGGTAGATGGATTGGACGACGAGGTTCAACGGAATGGCCACCTCGATCACCGGACCTCACACCTTTGGATTTTTTTCTGTGGGGTTACTTCAAATCGAAGGTTTACGCCACTGAACCTGACAATATTGACGTTTTAAAACAACGTATTGTTGCAGAATGTGAGGCTGTTTCCGCAGATACATTTGCAAAAGTACGAGAAGAGTTTAAAATAGGATATTTCACTGTTAGGAAGCAAATGGAGATCACTTCGAGCAATTTCTTCAAGTAGATACTGATTCTTAAATCTGTAATTAATATCATACTGAATGGAATTTAAATTTTAATGTTTACTAATGAGCCATTAAAACTGCCATAAACACAAACAAAATTAGTATCATTGAATAGGTTTTTTCGATACCTTTTAAAAGAGGTGTCGCTTGCCGTAGGGTTCCATTTAAAATTATTGGTCACAATGGCCTTGTGACGTCATCTTTGACGATTTCGTCATCTATCATCACTAGTAGGGAAGTTTACAACCTTTAATATACAGTTTCCAAATTTCACTTGTTTATGTATAATCGTTCCAAAAATAAGAGGGGGGGGGGGGACTTTTGAGAAGCACTGTATGATACTTACTGCCTCAATTACTATGAAAATTTGAGATGGAGCCCTAGTCAGCGTTGGATTCTTTGAGCTAGGAACTATTTGAAAACAGACACTGTGTTTGCAATAAAAATTTTGGGGAGTGGTTTTCTTGGCGAATATTTTATGTGTTGACATTATATCACTGCCTTCTGATCACTACTGATGCATGTGTTTATTTTTTGGGTGCGTTGCAGGTGAATTGTGTTTGCTGTAGAGAAAATAGATGCACAAAATTACATCAGGTAAATTCATTGTACTAACGCTCCTGTCAAACTGAAAAGGAACACAATAGTTTCGTTAAAAACATCGGATTGGTCCATAAATGAATTCTAGATTTTGTCGAAGAACTATCGTGTTTTAATTCAGTTCGATTATTCGTTTCATCATTTCATTGTACCTGTATGAATGTTTAAGACTATCGCGACATTGATAGTGGCAAAAGAAGTGCTTCGGTTTTTATCGCCGGTAAAAGTTCAAATGATTTGCCGAATAAGTCTTAAGAATTCATACAGACTTTACTAATATTTAACAAACTGGTGTCTGAAGTAATATATTCACCCTGTACAAATATCTAATCACAGTTGAAACCATCAAACGGATTAGAAATTATTTGTTACCGCCTTTTTTTTTAGATGTGGCGAAACTTGTTGAAAGTTTATCCTGTATCTCGAAAACTAGTCGGTCGATTTTTTGTGCCCATGGACACTTTTGGCGAGGAAGTCAAAATCTACAACACACCAAAAATTCAGGGATGGTGCGGGGTCATTTAACATTTATGTCAAGGATTGCAATTAAATTGGTTTTCCAAGGAAAATATGAGAGAAAAAATAGTTCATTGCCTTCGAAAAAATTTTCTTTTTCTATTTAATGACTGAAAAATCAAACCTAAAGATGTTCAGGTGCGCGTTGGGATTTTTTCAAAAAAATTATTGAAAATATTTAGAAAAAACTGATGTTGGCTACGAATTTAGCCAAAAAAGTTTAACCAATTTTGCATCGAATTATGTCGACTTGAAATTGTGTAAAAAAGTCATTTTTAATTTTTTTTTTAAATGACAGATTTAATCAACCTAACACGTCACGTGATTACTTTTCATCGCACAATTTTTTAATAATTTCCAAAGCTGAAACTAATTTTATTGCAATCATTTAAATCACAAATAGGTCGTCAATAGGTAATTAACAAAATCAACGAAGAAAGTTAAATATTCTCCCACTATAAAAAACAGTTTAAAAAGGAAACCAATAAAATATATAAAAAACAACTTTAAAAAGTTGTTTTATTCTGATCTTGTACAGGGTGCACACTCGTAAGTGACGAGTGTATAATGCAATTTTATAACAATTTACAATGGTTAAAAATCTGAAAAAAAAATAAAAAATATGTTTTGTCCTTTGTAAAATTCGACAAAATTTTGGGTAGTGCCTAACGCCTAATTTCAGGTGACCTGCTCAGTGGAAAACATCAGCAATTGCCAAATGCAATAAACGTTTAACTCGACATTTGAATAAGGTAAAATTCAACTGATTGTGTGGTAAATGTACACATTGCAGGTTGCCTGAGATATATATTCGATTTCAAAGTGAAGAAAACAACTTACCTTTTTATAGCCAAACTGGTGATAAAGTCGGAACTAGTTGACTTCATACTCTGCTTTGAGGAACTTATCATAATTATCAGTCACTTGTCAGAAACAAATGACGCAGTATTAAAAAGGGAAACATTCGCAATTGAATATTGTTTTGGAAAATAATACTAGTGTTTTCTGATTGACTGGCGAATGAAAGATCTTAAGATCTTAATTAACAACTAATCTGAAAACAGTACGCGAAGTGCACGAAAATTAATTTGAACATTATTGCCTTTGTCTTTTAAAAAATTTGCCATTCTACTGAAAAATAATTTATATTATATTAAAATATCTAGTACAAAAACGCCCGCACAGTGATTGGCGACTACAGAATCCAACCAGAATTGAAATTTACTACTTCATTTTTAAATGCGACGATGATTAATCTTGTCTTCTACTCTTCAAAATACGCACGGAACAGCTCGGTGTTTAGTTTTGAGAGCCAGCAAAAGACAAAGACAATAATGTTCAAATTAATTCTCCTGCACATCGCGTATTGTGTTTCTATTTTGCTAATTAGGATCTCTCATCCACCAGCCAATCAGAAAACACTAGTAGAATCTAACACACTTTCGTTCGTTCGCGAGAATCTTACTTGGCAACATTGTTTAGTTCACGTGTTCTGAATCACTACAACGGTCGCGTAACGATTGTCAAAACAATATTCAATTGCGAATGTTTTTCCCTTTTCAATACTGTTGGTGTCGTTTGTTTCTTACAAGTGACTGTGATAATTATGATAAGTGCCTCAAAGCAGAGTATGAAGTCACCTAGTTCTGACTTTATCACCAGTTTGGATATAACAAGGTTAGTTGTTTTCTTCACTTTGAAATTGAATATACAGGGTGTAACTGAATAAGTGTAAAACATTTGAGGAGGTGATTCCTCATCGAAAAAAAGATAGGATCTTTCATATAAAGAAACTTCATTGGAGCATCCCTTGTTAAGATACAGCCCCTTAAAGGGTGTACATAAAATTTGTATAACAATTTTTTTCACAAGCACTGAAAAAGTTACAATATTGAAATTAACCTGACGTTTTGTACTACCAAAAAGACACTTAGCCAGTAATTTATTTGGTTTACCCATGGTTGTAAGGGTGAAAAACGCAACCCTAAAATTTATTTCCAATGTAACTTTTGTCTTATTATTTGTTTACCATTTAAAATTTATTTCCGATAGCCTGTTTCATTCTTAACAAAAAATGTCTCCTGGGTTTTTTGCCCAAAATAAACCAGTAAGCAGCAAAACATTATTTTACGAACAACTACAGAGATACATCGTCATAAATGCGAACTGGATTTATTGTTATTTTGTAGTTAGTACCTGCATTAAACGATTAAAGGGTAATAAACAAAACTAAGTTATTAATAACAAAACACACAACATGTAGAAATCATAGTGAATGTTCAATATGTCTACCTTCAAACATTACGCATGCGTCTAGACGTCGGCGCATTGAGTCACGTATTCGCTCAAATATTCCTGGAGTCTCTCTGATTACCCTGCACGCATCGATGATGCGGTTTCTTAAGTCCTCTACATCGCGAACAGGAGTACGATATACCAAATGCTGTAAATGGCCCCAAATAGAGAAATCGAGAGGATTGAGATCCGGGGATCGAGCGGGCCATTTATGTGGTCCTCCTCGACCTATCCACTGATTTGCATATGTTTCAGTTAAATGCTGACGTGCTACTTGACTAAAATGGGCGGGAGCCCCATCATGCTTAAAAAACATATCCCTTCTGACGCCCAAAGGAACTTCCTCCAGCAGTACTGGATGCACTTCTCTTAAAAATTGAACGTATGCCTCACCATTTAATCGAGGAGGTAGAAAATGAGGCCCAATTAAATCATCCCCAATAACTCGAGCCACACGTTAAGAAAACTGTTCTTGATGGCTAGTTTCGACAATAGCGTGAGGGTTTTCATCAGCCCATATGTGGTAATTATGAAAATTAATAATCTTGTCCCGAGAAAAACTACATTCGTCTGTGAATTCTATCGTCTTCAGAAAGTCACAATTTCTTCTAATCATTTCCAGCAGCCAATTGCAAAATTCAAGACGGTTCGGAAAGTCTCGCGGTAACAGTGCCTGTACTCGTTGCAGATGGTAAGGGTATAAGAGTTGTTCCTTTAAAATTCGAAATACCGTCATATGATCAACATTTAACTGGAAAGCAATCTTTCTAGTACTGGTAGTAGGTTGTTCTTCAATCAAATTAAGTACTGCTTCCTCAAGCTGTGGTGTTCGTATTTCTCGATGGCGACCACAATCCTGCGTTCTTTTGTCGAATGAACCATATTCTCGTAATCGTTGATGAAGTCGAGCAAATATTCTATGTGAAGGATGCTGCCGTTGAGGATACATTTCAGCATATCTTCTAGAAGCTTCTAACCCATTCCCCTGCGACAGACCGTAAACGTAATGCATATCAGCCATTTCCTCATTTGTGTATGCCATTTTATTAACAAGTGAATTATTAAAGTAACAAATTAAGAACAGAACAACAACACACAATTAGTATTAATTCAATTTCGAAAATTCCCAAACTGACAGCGTCATACCAATTTAATTGTCACTATCGCTAATAGCGACCTACTAGATAGATTAGTTTCGTATTTTCGCATTTATGACGATGTATCTCTGTAGTTGTTCGTATAATAATGTTTTGCTGCTTACTGGTTTATTTTGGGCAAAAAACCCAAGAGACATTTTTTGTTTAGAATGAAACAGGCTATCGGAAATGAATTTTAAATGGTAAACAAATAATAAGACAAAAGTTACATTGGAAATAAATTTTAGGGTTGCGTTTTTCACCCTTACAACCATGGGGTAAACCAAATAAATTACTGGCTAAGTGTCTTTTGGTAGTACAAAACGTCAGGTTGATTTCAATATTGTAACTTTTTCAGTGCTTGTGAAAAAAATTGTTATACAAATTTTATGAACCCCCTTTAAGGGGCTGTATCTTAACAAGGGATGCTCCAATGAAGTTTCTTTATATGAAAGATCCTATCTTTTTTTCGATGAGGAATCACCTCCTTAAATGTTTTACACTTATTCAGTTACACCCTGTATATCTCAGGCAGCCTGCAATGTCGAGTTTATTGCATTCGGCAATTGCCGAAGTTATCCTCTGAGCAGGTCACCTGAAATTAGGCGGGTGGCGCTACCCAAAATTTTGTCGAACCATGTTTACAATTTTTTTTTCAGATTCGTTATAAAATGGCATTATACACTCGTCATTCACGGGTGTGCAAGAGGTAAGATTACACTGTGTATTTTTTATTTATATAGATATACCGGGTGTCACAGGATATCGGGCCACTCCTGTAACTTCTGCATTCGTGAACGGATTTTTCTGAAATTCGGTACAGTTATATAAGCAACCATTTCGGATTTCATCACATTCTCAGACAATAATCTTTTGTTAAATGTAAATAAAACCCAAATTATGCATTTTGATAGAAAAAAAACCAACGCATTAAACATAGTAATCGACAATGCAGTAGTTGAAACATCCAGAAATATGTCTTTTTTGGGGGTGATAATAGATCATCGTCTAGATTGGAAATCTCATATAGATCAGTTGACTCGAGATCTATCAAAATATACATATGCCTTATATGTACTCTCTGAAAATATTAATGTGAATGCTGCTCTAATGTCGTATCACGCATATGACAGTCAAACTCCGTTATGGAATAATATTTTGGGAAACTCTTCCCACATACAGAAGTACTTATTCTTCAGAAAAAATGTGTGGGGAAAATTTTAAAGTTGCCCGTCACGAAAGTTGCAAACCCTATTTAGAGAAAATAATATATTGACAGTTATCTCTTTATATATATATGAATCAATTAATTTTGTTTTGAATAATAAATACTTGTTTAATGACAGGGTAGTATCTCATAAGCACAATACGCGAAGTAAATGTGATTTACGAAATGATAAAGTTAAATATACGTATATCCAAAAAAATGTGCAGTACAGTTTGGTGAAAATATGGAATAAGATACCAAATAACATTAGGTTAATGGAAAATGGAATTATTAAAAAAAGACTCAAGGTTTTTTTGAGTAAAAATGTTTTTTATAAAATTGAAGAGTATTTTCAACATAATATGGATTTTAATATGTGAGTGTTTCAATCTTAATGTATTCATCCTGCAATTTATTCTGGATAACTGGAATTAATTTGAGGTGAATCTCATAATTTTTTAAATGTATTAAATGTATTATTATGTATATAAATACTTACTTAAGTCATTTTACCCTAATGTAATATTTAAGATTATTTATTTGACATGTTCTACACCTCTATGAGGTATATTATTCGACAGAACGAATAAAGACAACTTACTATGTATGTGTATACACAAAGGTGTCTGTGTAAGTGTATATCAGTACCTATTAGAGTATGTTTATTTAGAAACCCATTATTTCGTTTATTCGACAAGTCTGGTAATTGGGATTTGATTACTTTCCCTTTTAATATCTTTGCAAGTTTCTCAATTTTATACATTTTCAATGATTTTATTATGACAGGCAGTATGAAACGACATACATGTAAATATTTTACCGTAATCATTGTAATTGTAATTATATTTAAGATTATTTATTTATTTGACATGTTCTACACTTCTATGAGGTATGTAAATTAACACAACGAATAAAGATATCTATCTATCTATCTATCTATCTATCTATCTATCTATCTATCTATCATTACAATCCAATATGGCGGACTTCCCGGTTTTTCTGCAAATGCCAGCAACTTTGTTTTTTCAAATAGAACACCCTGTATATTTTTACATATTCAAGTTCAACCGGTCAAAACAAGTCCAAACCTAATGTCAAATGTAATTTTTTTTAAACAATTGAAATTAAAATTGTTTTTTATTTTATCTCGTGGATAAATGAGATTTGGTCAAGGCTATTCACAATGAGTTGCACATAACAGAGACATAGGTATATTTCTTTCTGAAAAATAATTTTTTGTGTCATTTATTGATGAATTCATTCAGGTACATCACATTTTGATCAAAAATTATTTTTTTTCAAAAGAAATCCCTATGGGCCACCTACCTGTCTCTCTAGAACATTCATTAAGGAAAAAAATGACAAATCATTTTTGAATTTCGGTGCAGTAACAAATTGTATAAATTCAAAAATCTACAACTAGTTCATGAGTTTTCTGGCAGTTCGAATAATTTTTCAACTTAGTAAGCTATGGAAAACAACATTTCTGAATCTTGTCAACTAATTGTGTAAGTTATACTTATAACCACGATAATGCTGCTTTTTTTAAATTTTTCTAGCGTTTTCTCGACTGACATTGCATTGGTATTCCAATTCCCGCGTCAAAGCGGTTGGATCAAAATCAACATAAGCAAAACATTCATTTCTGCCTCCTCACTTACGATCATCTTCTCCATTGTTGGGTTCTTTTGAGAATCTTCTCCCCACATTTTTGAAAAAGGTTCTTTTTGGGTGTCTTCTGTGTGGGTATCGTTCAGCGTATAACTGACAAGCGGCGACAATGTTTTCAAGACATTCTCCGTAAATTAATAACATATCAACCTGTTCACTTCTTGTGAACCTATAATTTTGATTTTACATTTCTACTTAACTAATTCCCGGAAGTTAACTAATGTTGAGTTGAGATGAAAGATGACAGCGAAACACAATTAGTTGACAAGATTCAGATATGTTGTTTTCCACAGCTTACTAAGTTGAAAAATTATTCGAACTGCAAGGAAACTCGTGAACTAGTTGTAAATTTTTGAATTTATACAATTTGTTACTGCACCTAAATACAAAAATGATATGTATTTTTTTCCTTAATGAATGTTCTATAGAGACAGGTATATAGGTGGCCCATAGGAGTTTCATTTGAAAAAAAAAAATGTTTGATCAAAATGTGATGTGACTGAATTAATTCATCAATAAATGACACCAAAATAGTATATTATGCAATGAGCACAAAATGATGCCCATTTTGCACGAGTATGAAATTTGCAGCACGAGCCGAAGGTAAGTGCTGCAATTCACACGAGTGCAAAATGGCCATTTTGTTGCGAGTTGCATACTATACTTTTTCTATGACAACATATCGTTCACGTTTAATACATGCATACATTGCAAAAACTTTGAAAGAAATAAACTGATGATATTTCATTACTCCGAATTCGCCGCTAATGGGCTTTCTATCAGAATTAAAATATAAATTGAAGAAATATGTAATTATTTTCTTCATTGCTATTTCTAATAGGTACACAGAAATAGAAGCCTATAAATGAAATGAAATCTTTATTGAAATAGGAATTCCTAATATAAATACAATGGTTGTTCAGATTATACTAATTTGAATTAAAAAACAACATTAAAAAATAAAAATAAAATAAATACACAAAGTACAGTTGATTACATGACATGACATCACAGTTGAACACATTTTTGACCACATCTTGAGACATTTGAACACATTAAAACACATTACAGGCAGTTAAAAGAAGTTAAAAGAAAATATCTCATATAAAATGTATATCTAAAAACTGTATATCTAAAAACAAATATATCTCTAGAGAAAAAAAGTATATCTTAAAGACATTGAATATCAAATCTGCATCGAAATAAAACTACAATATGTTGATTCATGAGTTGAGTGACATAACATGGCTTTTTAGCTGGTTTTTAAAAGAATGTAACGTGGCTGAGTTCTTCATTGGTTTGGGAAGTTGATTGAAATCGTCCAATCCCTTGAAAAATAGCGAGTTCATTGAATTTTTTGTTCTTGTTCTAGATATGTGAAATTGATCAGTTGTCCTTGTATTGTGCTCATGGATTTGATTATTATAAGTGATGAAGGAATCGAAGTATTTTGGTAATAAGTTTTTGGTAATTTTGAAAATGAATACCATAGTTAAATAGAAATATCTTTTCGTTACATCATACCAACCAAGAGTGTTAAGCATATATTGAATCAGAGTATACCTGTTACACCTCAAAATAATTCTCATACCCCGATTTTGAAGTTTCTGTAACTTTTGCATATTGTTCACATCTAATAGATATAACAGGGTTGAGCAATAATCGAAATGGGGCTGAATGATGGTTCTATATATGGTAATTTTTGAAAATATTGAGACTTCGGATGATATCCTAGAGAAGAAAAATAGTTTTTTTGATATCTTTTTGCATATGTAATCACAATGCTTGTTGAGAGTTAACGATTCATCAAGCATAAATCCTAGGTATTTGAATTCAGATACCCATTCAATTTTGTCATCCTCCATTTGGAGTCTGAGGGATTGATAATCCACTAATTTTAGTTTGTATTTATTACTGATGATCATTGCCTTAGTTTTTTTCGTATTCAGTTTCAGTTTATTCACCTCTAGATATGCCTCAAACTTTGTCAGGACTTGGTTCAAACGCCCCACTGTTTCAATAAGGTCACCGCCGTAACAAGCAACCATAGTGTCGTCTGCAAATAAGTTGAGGAAATCGTGGCCCTGTATGTAATTTATATCATTTAGATATATTATAAAAAGTAGAGGTCCTAGTACGCTACCTTGGGGTACACCTATGTTATTGAGAACTTCATTAGAGAGCGATTTACCCACTTTGGTTGCTTGTGATCTATTAGTTAGGTACTCTTCAAAACACTTGAGGACAACTCCCCCAATACCATAATATCTTAGTTTACGCAGTAAGATACTCCTATCTATTGTCTCAAAAGCCCTTTTGAGGTCAAGAAATACAGCTACTATATATTTACCAGTGTCTAATTCCTGTTTCCATTTCGAAATTGTTAGCTGAAGTGCCGTTTCACACGAATGATGTTCTCTAAAGCCGGATTGATTTCCCATGAAAAGGTGGTTTTCATCAAAGTATTGAAATATTTGTTCATATATTACTTTCTCTAACACTTTTCAATAGTCGGCAACGTATTTATAGCCCTAAAGTCTGACATTTCACTTGCGTTACTGATTTTGGGAATGGGGGTAATTGTACTTTTCTTCAACCGTTCGGGAAAGTTTCCATTTGAAAGTGACGTATTTATGAGATTCAGCAGAGCAAAACCAATCGTATAGAAAGTTTCCTTCAAGAATTTGATACCCATAACTTCTTCAACACTACCTTTATTTTTTAGAGAGAATATGATGGATTTCAACTTAACTATGTTGATGTTTTGGAATTCAACAAAGCTTGTTTCTATTATTTTATTTGGAGTAGGCCATTCAATTTTACTAGTGATAGATCTAGAAATATCTTCAATGCTTTCAACAAAATATAAATTGAAGTTTTCAGCCGCCTCCATCTCAGTTTTAAATGATAGATTCAACGTTCATTAATTTTTCTTCCACCTTTATTAATATTTTCATAGTTTGTCACATTTCTTTTGCGTCGCCCCTGTTTGCATCAATTTCATTTTCAAAATATTGCGATTTCTGATTTTTAACATATTTACAACCTTATTCCGTTTTAATTTAAATTGATTCCATAGCTCCGCTTTTGAAGTACCATCATATTTAATGAAATTTTATATGCTCTGTCTCTATCTTTGGACGCTGCTTTGATTTCGTCATCATACCAGGGACTTGATTATGTTTAATTTCAAATTCAACTATTGGTGCCATTTCATCCAATATAAATCTACACTTCGATTCAATATCACCATAAATATCATTTACATCATTTGAATTACTCAACCATTCACATTCAATGAGTTTAAGATTAATATTATGAAAAATGTCATTATTTAGTTTCCGAGTAAGAATTTTTTTATTTGGAACAGCTTCATTATATTGTAAATTAACACTGATTATTGAGTGATCTGTAATTTTTGGTTCATGATGTACACATACTTTGACACTGTTTTGATTTGACAACACATAATCGATTAAAGAAGAACTAATTGAGGTTATTCTTGTGTACTCATCAACAAGTTGTTCAATTCCATGAGTTGTTATGATGTTTTTAATTTTTTTGTTGTGGGAGCCATTACCAAGAAAATCTATATTTACGTCACCAACTAAAAGACAATTTTTTTTGGTCATGAAATAATCTTCGCACCATTCTACCAGTTTTTCCAGGAACACCTCATGGCATGCATTTGGAGAGTGATAAGCACCAGCAATGGTCCATTTTATTCCATTCAGCTCAATATTAGTGAATTGACACCAGTAGTTTGTATCCGAGACAAACCTTTTTTCGGCTGAATAAGTGACATCTTTTCTAACATAAATGAGTACTCCTCCCGTATGTATGTATCTAATTGAAGTTGAATGTGCAATTATTGAATATCATATTTGGAGAACTTGATTCCTGAATACTTAATTCTTTTCGAAATTGATAATTTGTCGACGTTGAAGTAGACGGCTTCTCGCGATTTTTCATTTCTAAATTCGTTGGTATGCCTGATGGTATGCTCTGTATTGCATTTGCAATTTTATTTGCTATGTCAAGCTTACTTTTCTTCGATTCATCAATATATCCCTCAGCGACTGTAGTAGATTTCCAGCCACCGTGGCGTTTTAACGTGGTTATGTCACCTCCAGCATCAACAAGAATTGTTGCGGATGATCGGCGAAAGCAGTGCCCAGTATATAATTCGTAATTTGGCAATTTTAAATACTTGGCAATGTCTTTTCCCATAGCTCCAAACTTATTCAGACCTATTCTCTGAATGGTACACTTTCCTTTTTGATAATTAATGAAAAACCATAGACCATTAGCATTTTGAGGGCGAAGATTTGCGTATTTTTTATAAATTTCGTAGAATTTGCCAGTTACAGTAAAATTTCGTACTATTTTGGTTTTACTGTCTGGTATTGTTACTAAAACAGCTGAACCAAGATCATTGAAATGAGTAATTTTCATTTGATGTAATTCATGTCTTCTACATGCACCCATTACTCCCATAACTAATGCAACCTACAATGTAAATTAGTTTACTTAAACATATTTTTCATCAAATGGAAATATAAAACTTACTTTTGTTGCAAATATATTTCATCTGGAGCCTGTTCAATGAAATTATCGATGTCATTTGCTGTAAAGATCTTTGACTTTTTGGGTTTGTAGCCGTTAGACTGCCGCTTGAGGAATGCTTTCAGTTTCAAATATTTGGCAATATCTATATCATTATAGATACTAATCATTATAGATACTAAGTCGCCAAAATAAGTCATTAAAACGTTCTCGGAAAACGATTTTGTCTTTTGATCTACCTTCCATTCCAAAAAAAGGTTATAAGCGCGTTGATACATACTCTTCGACGTTTCCGGTAATAAATTCAGTGTTGTTACCTCCGCTGCTTCTATTATGTTCGGAGCTGTCAAATCTAAGTCAATATCACTATCAGTTTCCATTTTAATGAATAGTTTTTATAGAAAACAACTATGAAATTACTCGTTACCTACTGAAACTTTGACAGAAACGATCTGCTGACATTTCATCAATTTGTCGCTGGACGTCATAATTTGACAAGCCGTAGTCGTCGTGATTTTAGAGTGAACCTAGACCTAACACGAAATATTCCATTTCGCATTTGTTTAGCAACTTGCCTAGCAACCGATGCAAAAATGAAATTCTGTACAAAATGTGCTTGTTTATGATTGAAGTTACGGTTATAAAATGAACATTTATCGAGGTTGTCGTAGAAAAATAATTTTTCAGAAAAAATTATGTTTTTCTGTTATGTGCGACTCATTGTGAATAGCCTTGACCAAATCTCATTTATCCACGAGATAAAATAAAAAACAATTTTAATTTCAATTGTTTCAAAAAAATGACATTTGACATTAGGTGTGGACTTGTTTTGACCTGTTGAACTTGAATATGTAAAAATATACAGGGTGTTCTATTTGCAAAAACAAAGTTGCTGGCATTTGCAGAAAACCCGCCATATTGGATTGTAATGTGATCAAATCCGAAATGGTTGCTTATATAACTGTACCGAATTTCAGAAAAATTCGTTCACGAATGCAGAAGTTACAGGGGTGGCCCGATATCCTGTGTCACCCGGTATAGAAACTAAGCGTGAACACTAAAAGATGTTGTAGACGTTTTTTCAATAGTCTTCGGGTACTATGAATATTCTTATTATATTTTATATATCGATAATCAATTATCTATTTTGTATACCAGGTGGACCATGAGGTGAGTTTTATGAACTTTTATTTTTCATGTGACCCCCTGAATATTTTTTGATTATCCGAAAGCTTTGAATTCGTAAAATTATTGTTTTCAAAAATTTGAAATCGGTTGAAAAATACAGTTAATTTTCCAATGGAGCAAGGCTGGCCATGAAAATCAAACTTGAATCATCTCAACTGACGAACAGGGGCACAAAAACTGTTAAGGCCGAATTTGTTGTATGAAATAATAATGTAACTGTTGGATTTTCCCTGCCAGACTCGCAGACTCGGCGACGTATATTTAGAAAGGAGGAAATGCGTTATTTTGCACTCTTTACACGACCTGTGCCTGTGGGAACCGACTCACGGGGGTGCTTATTTTTAACGCGGCCGAAGAGTTATTTATACCGTCCTCTTGTAAATATTGTGGATCGCGAGGAGAACGATATCGGGTTCTGTTTGTTTGATTGTATTGTCCGGAGTAATAGTGTATTGACCTTTATCTGTGTTTACTACCTCCGAACATGTTAGTGTGAAACCTTTGAGGAGTGAAAAATCCATTTTTTGTTATATTCATCGCCGCTTTAATGCTTCATCTAACAATTAATCAACTCTAACATTTCTTGTGTTTACATGAATTCAATGTGGTTGTGGCTGAAACACAGAATTTGCTTTCTTTGCCTCAAAATTAACCCCAGAAATGTTGATTGTGAGTATGTTTAGGCGAAATACTGACCTCTCATCCCGTGAGAGTATTCATCAGTTGAAAAAGTCACCGCAAGTAACTATTTTGAGCTTTGGTTTTTCGAATTTTTCGTTGATACCTTTGGATACTTTGGTCATACTTATTCATTTATTTATTATATTTGATCCGAGAGTTTTAAAAACTACACCAATTACAAATCATAATGGAACACCAAGTATACATATGATGTCATTTAGTCTATCGATTTTCTTGAGTTGGAAAAATTTAAAACTATACTCTGTTTCCTAATGTGAGAGAGAGATAAAATGTAAATTTGCAATGACAGAACCCATTAAACAGGGTGGACAACTTAAAGGGTGTATTATAAACTTGCAATGATAGTTTTTAAAATTCCGTATTACAGTTATTTGAGACGTACACACCCCGAAACGGTCCTGAATTAGGGTCACCTTAATTTGCATAACAATAGAAAGAGGACTTTTGTGAATGAAATGTATGTGACAGCGGCGTAACTACTGTTTATTAGAATAATAAGTATAATAATAATTATACATGACTATAATTATAGAGATAGGCAGGTAATTGAGATATTAATTATTCTAATATTAAGTAGATAAAAACTTATATAAAAGTAATAATAATATGAAAATAGATAAATTGGAATAAGTATTAATATTTATAAACAAAATCTACTATTTACAGTACAAATCAATTTTTAAATTTTAGCCATCATATTCCGAGAAGTCCGATGAACTATCGTCGTTGGGGTCCAGAGAAATAATTACAGTGTTTTCTAGCATGTTATCAGCTTCCCACATTCTTTCTTCTAGTCCAATCACATGTTCGACGCCCTTACTCCGTTTTTCGCAATCCAATGTCTTTATTTCCTCTTGCAAGAGGTTTTCAACTTCTCTTATTTTAAAAGTAGTGTTATGCCTTGCTACAAACCCTTTTACTTGCCAATTCTATGGGGAATAATTCACAGTGATATGGCGGAAGGCGAAGTACCGTTACATTCCGTTTTGAAGCGATTTCGTCGACACAAATTTCGTACAAAGAGGTTTTACAACTTTACAATCTCCAGTAGCTGCTTTTTCAGCAAACCTTTGCGAAATGGCTTCTTATTTAAAGTAAGCCGATGAATGATGTAATTTTTTTGCAAGAAGACGATGGTATTTTCGGATTTTCTTGAGTGGTAGCTGGCATTATACATGACTATAACAGACCCAGGAGGAATAAGATCTAGCATTTGCTGTAAGTATTCTTCAAAAACATCAGCGTTCATAACTTCATGGTAGCCTCCAGTCCGTTTTGATTGCAATGCTAGTAAGCCACCATCGACAAATCCATTTTTGCTACCAATGTGAGTAATTATTAATCTTTTACTTTTTCCTGAGGGTGCTTTTATTCCAGTGGACCATCCTTCCATGAAAGCTTTGCTCATGCATTTTATATTTTTATCCTGCAATAGTTCAGCAACGGTATATCCTTCATTTAACCAAGTTTCGTCCATATAATAGATAACTTCGAAACTGTATAACTGCCCTCAAATATCGTCGTCACTAGCATATGATTTCGCCTTTCTCTATTAAAAGTAATTTTCTGTTTTGAATGTTTTCATAACGAAAATTCATTTCCTTCAAAGTTTTCCACACTTTCTTCCTTCCCAAGGGTGGAATGAAATCATCCTTTTTCATTTCAGACATTATTTTGTTCAAGGTAGGTATTTCTTTTTTTAAGTAAAACGAGTGTATGATTCTTCTGATAGCAGTCTTCTCATCCTCATTTATTACAGTCTCTTTTCTTCCTGTACTTCTCTTTGGTGACCTGATGGGGCCGCGTTTATCCTCGTGCACAAGTCGGTATATTGTTGACGGTCCAACTCCAGTCATACTCGAACATATTTAAACTATTTTTGTATCTTGGAATGTTAGGTGTTGGTGGCGAACAGCGTTAAACACATTGAGAATAATAATTTTCTCATTTTTAAAAAGCGCACTTTTACTAATACGTTTCTCAGCAACAAATTCAGAAACACTAGCCATTTTCAAAAACGAACTTTTCCAACAACTGGGTATTTGTATTTCCTTCTGACTATGGAATCCCTTTATCCGGATCGTTTTGTATGCTAATCTTATCGTGGTTAATGCTTCAGGGAAGATATCTTTCAGAGTCTTGGCGAGCTATGCAAAATAGGCTTTGATAAGCGCTGATGTCACAGCTGTCCTTGCACGTTCGATGTTATGTTTCAAACGACCCTTCAGGAAATCTTCTTGTTTCCTCATAAAATTCCAAAGTCATCTGGATTCCGTCCTGTTTTAAGCGAAAGAGGAGATCCCCAGTCAGCTGCTAATCCAAGACAGTCAGCAATTATCTTCTCTTCTTGGTCAGAGAAAATGGTGGACGGTGGAGTTCTTGTTGGTGCTCACAATTTAGGCTATTTCCTCTACTACTGCCTTTGCTTCCTTAGACAGAACAAATTAAATCAAATCAGCATCGCTACACTGTTTATATGCCCTTGGCCTAACGTCTAATCACGGGTCTATGACATAAAAAAGACAATTTCTCTTCTACTTTTCATGTAAAGAGTGTTAGATCATTTGCGAAGCAACAATAAGTCTATGGTTACTGTTAAAAAACAAAAATTTGTGACATAAAATTTGGAATGCATAGCTGGCAATAAAAGAGGCAAAGGTAGGTAAACTACTTGTGCCTCTACCTAAGCTTATAATAGTTTTCTTAGAAAAACCCTCCATTTGTGAAACAAATCCGACCATATTGTTATCTCTTATCGCAGGGACGGATTTATATCTACATAATATTATTTGTTAAAAAAAACTTTTGAAGTAAGGAAAAGATAATCAGGTAGGTGATTGTAAATTTGTTATTTTATTGTACCTGGAACAGGAAATTGCAGAGCATACTTAAGCGTTGTGCATTGTTATGTGTAACTAAGCTGGTACGGAAATATTTGGACCAATAGATATCCTCCTTATTTGAAGAGCTAGAAAAATTGTTAAATTAGGAAAGTTTTAGCATTTTTTCTGAACCGCCAGGAAATGTAAATAGAAAAACAATTGAACGTTGCATTAAAAAGTTATGATATAAACTTTTTTTTCTAATGGGACACCCAGTAAATTATTGCATTTTTGGGTTCTTCGGAAAATTCTAGATATGTTTCATTCATGATGTCCTATACCTATTTGCACATTCCTATCTTAGTTTTTCATAAGCTATCCAATGACATCATCTTTAGATTTAAGGAATATAGCGAACACGACTCGGTTTTACAGTTCAATAATTATTTATTAGGAAACAGAGTATAGTTGTTAATTAGTGTACAATAATAACGGACTTTTCTTCACTCACTTCTTCCCTTTGGTCACGTTTATAGTTCACAATAGAAAAAACCATAAAATTTTGTATTTGGGGGTACATTTAAACGCGTGTTTGTTCAGCCTACAATACAGCAGTGGTCACCCGGAAACTTTTTTTTTACTTCCTTCACTTCATTTACATTTGATTTGAGGTTATTTGCGTCCGACTCGTTCATTGTCATTCATTTATTACACGCGCACTTTCGAGACTGGATCTCTCTTTGAAACGAAACTTTTACCTACCGTTTTGACGTTTGCGACCGAAAAATGTTAACTTCCAGACTTTGTAGACACTCTTTTTATCACAGCGGTAAATGGGGATAAGTGATACTGTCTGGACCAGTTTGTCCGATTCCGCCACTGCGGCGCTGCAAGTTAAACTCCTTCCCCATGCTCCAAGCCCATAGGTTCTATTTGTAGATTTTGTCTGTTTCGTTTTCTTATTGTATTGTGATACCCGCCCTGGTACCTTAGTCATATGAAATTATTTTTAGAGAAGTTATATGGAAACTATTTGAAATACGTCATCTAGAATCCAAAACGCATACAAATGTGTTATTTAATTTCTAGATGTGTATGTGTGTGTGTAAGCATATTCGAAAGCATCAGCACATGATATCACAGAAAGATAGTGAGAGCTTAAGGGGATCACGAGGGTCAAAAGGCCCTTTGTAGAAAAATGATATGGACTAATTAAAATACATGCGAATAAAACACTTCGCGGACAACCGTTTTCGATGCTGATCTTAAGATATGTCTGTCGATTTGGCCCAATGGTGGACGAGTTTTGTGATTATGGTCTGATTCTATTCAAAATTGTATGTGGGTTTTTGGGGTCGAATATTATGATTCTTTTGTAAAAATTGAAAAATTCAAGATGGCGGCTTCAAAATGGCGGCCGAGTTTTGTGATTATGGTCTGATTCTATTCAAAATTGGTATATGGGGGTTTTTGGGGTCGGAGACTATGATTATTTTGTCAAAATTGAAGGATTCAAGATGGCGGCTCCAAAATGGCCGCGAGTTTTGTGATTATGGTCCGATTCTATTCAATATTGGAGAATAATAGTTAAAACAATTTAATAATAATAATAATAATAGTTTGAAAACTAAAAACACGCGTTAATAGAAAACTGAGCTAAAAAGTTGAAAATAAATAATAGTTTAAAAAAACTAAAAAATACGCTTTTATAGAAAACCAGACTAAAAAAATAGAAAATTAGAAAAAAAAAAATTTTATTTAAAAAAAGCGTGGGGTGCATGGTATCAATAATTATATAGTACATTACACACCTAGGGCAGTAAAGTAAGAAATGTCGCAGATCACAGGTAATTGTTGGCACCCCACGCTTTTTTTTAAATAAAATACATGTTTTTCTTATTTTCAATTTTTTTAGTCTGGTTTTATATAAAAGCGTGTTTTTTAGTTTTTTTAAACTATTATTTATTATTATCACACCTGCAGAAACGAACCCCCAATATAGCTTTTCAAAAGTATAACCATATGTAGCCCAATTTATAGCGAACACTGTATGATGTTCGATTCATGTACCCATATCTGCTAGGTGGAACAACTGGAACATCAACTGCAGGAGATGACCAACCTCCTCGCCGGCCAAACCCTAGCCTGCAAAGCCTTGGAAACGGAACGCAACGAGGCCGTCGAGAAGATCAAAGTGCTGCGCGACATAATCCGCGAGCTGGAGTTCCAGACGGAGACGAAATCCAAAGAGATTGCCGAACACGTGCGGGCCATCGAGAAACTCCAATGTATACTCGAACAACAAGAGAGGTCTGTCGGTGACGGTAGGGCTGGCGATTTACCGAAAGATGTTTCAGATGTGGCAGAGTTGTACAGACATATCGAGCATCTGGAGAACGAGCTGCAGAGGACGCGGGTGCAGTCCGAGTTGGCCGGTAGCGAAGGCGCTTTGAAGCAAATCCGATCGCAGGTGAGTGGAGAAATCAAAATCACAACTGCGCGGTATTTAGCGACTGAGGAAGGAGCGAAGTGAAGGAAACTTACGTCGAAGTAAAGTTTGAACTCTATCAATATTTCTTTGGCAGTGAAATAGCTGTACAAAAAGTTGAATGTCTCCGG
Source organism: Gonioctena quinquepunctata (assembly GCA_018342105.1). NCBI lineage: Eukaryota > Metazoa > Arthropoda > Insecta > Coleoptera > Chrysomelidae > Gonioctena > Gonioctena quinquepunctata. Next base: position 1,418,787 of record JAFIRS010000052.1, on the reverse strand, counting down.
CTACTAGGTAAACATCTAGACAGAAACTGATCGTGAAGAGTTCGTGTTCCGCGAAATAATAAGTATTTTTTTGTAAGAATTTACGCTTTCCACGGTCCACCAAAAGTAAGAATGCATAATGAGGCGCGCGCGCAAAAACCAACATAATAAGCGGAAACCCTTATCCACCGAGACTGTGCTCGCTTTGCAAAAAATGATAATAATAATAATATTTATTGTCATAAGATCCAATTGGACAGTGACATAGTCAAATGTATAAAATTCAATAGTTCAATAAGTTAAAAAGTTCACGTTATGAAAGGGACATACAGCAACGTGACATAAGCATTTTTATAAACATAACAGAAGCATTCTTAACCTAAACATTTTTTCAATATAAACAATCAGGTGGAGCTGAGATACTCTTCAAGTGAATAGAAGCAGTGTTCTAGTAAATAATCCATAACTTTATGTTTGAATAAATTTATACTCTTGATTGATTTGAGATCACTTGGTAGAGAATTGAGAATTTTTATTCCTCGATATACTCCCCCCCTCCCCCTTTCGAATAAAGCTGTACTGTGTATTGGAATTCTCGCAGTACTCTTACTCTATCACTGGTAATATATCCATCTATATTAAATTTCATAGGAACATTTAAACCTTCCATTTACCCATAGACACTTATAAAAATGTGAAATTTCCCTAAATTTTACGTGACTGTCTCCTGTAATCTGAAATCGGTCTGAAATTATTTTTTGTTCCTCCAGAGAATGAAATCAAAAGTACTCTTAGCGTATGGCTAAAAGCTCCTATATGAAAGTCAACTTTAAGTTGTCTCTCGCGTTGTTTTTCGAGAATCCATTATACAGGGTGTAATCTAACCTCTTGCACGCCCGTGAATGACGAGTGTATAATATCATTTTATAACTAATTACAGTGGTTAAAAATCTAAAAAAAATATATATAAAACATGTTTTGTTCTTTGTACAATTTTGGGTAGCGCCACCCGCTTAATTTCAGGTGACCTACTCAGAGGAAAACTTTGACAAGTGCCGAATGCAATAAACATTTAACTCGACATTTGAATAAGGTAAAATGTTGAACTGACTGTGTGGTAAATGTACACATTGCAGACTGCCTGAGATAGATATTCAATTTCAAAGTAAAGAGTTTTCTTATTTTGTTGTTTCTCATCCTACCACTTTGTCAATAAGAGTTACCATTCTTCAGACAATAAAGTAATTTTGATTTGATTTGATATTCAATTTCAAAGTGAAGAAAACAGCTAACCTTGTTATATCCAAACTGGTTATAAAGGCAGAACTAGTTGACTTTATACTCTGCTTTGAGGCACTTATCATAATTATCACTTGTAAGAAACAAACAACACAAACAGTGGGAAACATTCGCAATTGAATTTTGTTTTGAAAAATAATATCAATAGTTTGTTAGATTATACTAGTGTGTTCTGATTGACTGGTGAATGAAAGATCCTAATTAGCAACCAATCAGAAAACACTACGCACTGTGCGGGAGAATTAATTTGAATATTATTGTCTTTGTCTGTTGCTGGCTCTTTAAACTATATAAACACTGAACTGTTCCGTGCATATTTTGAAGAGTAGAAGACAAGATGAATCACTGGTCGCATTATGAATGAAGTAGTAAATTTCAATTCTAGTTGGATTCTGAAGTCGCCAGTCACTGTGCGGGCGTTTTTGAACAATTACGTCAGAATTGTTCTTTAATTTAAAAATCAAAGTGTGCATCGTGGGGAACAATTACGTCAGTTCAAATCCTACTGGCTCGGAGTTCGAAATGACAATATAAATAATTTCATATGAAATATAGATAATTTTTGTAGTATAAATTGAATGAAAATATAACGAATCATTAGTTCTTCATTTTTCAGGCTATCTCATTCAATAACAAATCAAAGTGTGCATCGTGGGGAACAATTACGTCAGTTCAAATCCTACTGGCTCGGAGTTCGAAATGACAAAATAAATAATTTCATATGAAATATAGATATTTTTGTAGTATAAATTGAATGGAAATATTACGAATCATTAGTTCTTTAACAATAATGTTCAAATTCATTCTCTTGCACATCGCGTACTGTTTTCTGATCGATTGCTAATTAGGATTTTTCATTCACCAGCCAATCAGAAAACACTAGTAGAATCTAACAAACTTTCGTTGGTAGACAGCTTTGTAAACCGTGCATGCGAGAATCTTGTTTGGCAATAGTGTTTAGTTCACGTGTTCTGAATGTCTGAAACACTACAATGGTCGTGATATTATTTTTCAAAACAATATTAGATTGCGAATGTTTCCCTTTTCAATACTGTTTGTGTTGTTTGTGTCTTACAAGTGACTGATAATTGTGATAAGTGCCTCGAAGCTAGTTCTGACTTTATCACCAGTTTAGATATAACAAGGTTAGTTGTTTTCTTCACGTTGAAATTGAATATATATCTCGGGCAGCCTGCAATGTGTACATTTACCACACAATCAGTTTTACCTTATCCAAATGTTGAGTTAATTGTTAATTGCATTCGGCATTAGGCGGGAAGCGTTAATTTCATCGAATTTTACAAAGAACAAAACATGTTTTCAGATTTTTAACCACTATCATTCGTTATAAAATGGCATTATATACTCGTCATTCACGGGTGTGCAAGAGGTTAGAATAAACTCTGTATATTTCGTGTTTCTATATTTCTGTGGTTTGAATACTAGAAATGAATCCAGCTGCACTCTGCTGCGAGCGGGCAACATTTACGAGAACTTTCTTTTTTGGCGCTCCCTCAGATATTCTGCAACATACTACTATGGTTTTGTCGAGCGCTTGGCAAAAGTCATCTCTGTGTCCAGCCAGACTCCAAGCAAGAAATTGTATTCCCCTACTAGGTTCGACGACGATTCTTTGGGCGTTGAAGCGTATATAAGTTGTTTTCCTCTTCGCCGTAAACATTCAATTTCACAGTTTTACTCGTTGGTTGAATTTGTTGAGATCTTTAACTTGCCACAGTCTATACCATTCTGCATTTCTCACAAAATACCAACGAACGAAATGTATTCAGACTCCTAAATCTTAGTAGTGAATGCAGAGATATACATTCTCGATTTTTACAAGTCATCATGAATTTACAGCTCTATGAGATCGAGATTCAGCTGGACAAGAAAACCAAAGAATTGGAATCTCTTCATTCCACGACGAGTACCAATTGTAGTTCCCCTTCTGAAGATATTTCAGCCAGAGACTTGGTGAGTTTTACTTTCTTTTCAAGTGGAAAAAAAATAACGATCGCACTCCCCCCCCAGGTACTACCTAGAAGCCCGAAGAAAATGGACGATTCTGAAGTACCTCTTCAGCAACTAGCGAGACTCAAAGAAAAACTTCTTCGGCACTCCAGAGCGGAAGATGCTGCCATCAAACGGATAAAAGATCTCGAAATGCAGGTCTTCGGTGTTAGACAGGAGATGGAGGTTAGCTTTGACCTCTCTATATGCTATTGCATAGTATTTTATTGTTGATATTATTATTGATATTATGATGATGATATTATTGATGTGAAATGTCCGTTCACGTGTGAACACCTGCGAATAGAACTCCTGCTCTCTTATTTAATTTCAATAGTACAATTGCTGTCGTTTGAATTCCAAACATATAATACTAGAGTTTGGATTGTGCTCATTGCATTCGTCCTATTTGCTGATTTATATAACAAGCAAGAAGATTCGAATTTATTCCCAACCTTAAGGAACGGAGGGGTAGCATTACCAGTTTGATCAAACAGTGTGAGATGAGTAAAACGCAATCTAAGCCAATCAAGCCAACAGAACCAAATAGATGAAAACGCCATGGAGATAATCATAAATAAGGTATGTGCAAAATTCTTGGGCAAAATTGAAGAACAAATTGATAAAAATTCGAGATAATGGAATCAAAACTAAATTTATTATCGACAAGTTTGGGGCCTTGGAAGGAGCTGTAAATAAAAATGAAAAGAAAATTATGGAACTTGGAAAACAAATTGATGAACTAGAGCAAAATCAAAAGAAAAAAATACTGAGATTCGTGGGTATTAATGAAAGCGAGAATGAAAAACTAGTGTCGACTGTTATCAACATAGTAAATACTACGTTGAAAGTAAAATGTACAATAGCAGATATCAGTAACGTATACAGAGTAGGAAAATCTAACGCTGAAAAATCTAGAACTGTATTAGTTGAATTTGTGTCTTACTTGAAAGCGTAACAGAAATTATCAGGGCCAGGAAGCTATTGAAGAATTCGGGAATCTTCATCAATGAAGATCTAACTGCAATGAGATACAAACTGTTACAACTTGCAAGAAAGAAATATGGAGTACGTGATGTTTGGACCAGAGGAGGACGTTTGTATGTCAGAGAAAATAATGTGGTTAAACTCATCCAGCACGAAGATGTCAGTATTTGATCAGAGTGGTCGGACTATAGATATCTTTTTATTATAATATATATTTGATCTTTTTATGTATAGGTTCTAAAAAATAGGTATGCTTTTTCATCAAATCGGTTTTGAAGATAGCTACAGTAAAACAGGAATTTTTTTCTCTGACTACCAACGTTTGTATTATCACGGATTTGAAATGGAATACACTTTAGATATGCCTTTTCTTGTTTCTTCTTTTTATGAGAGCATTTAGGAGTTTCTAACCAAATGAACGAACTAAATGTTTATTACCAAAATTGCAGGGGTTGAATACCAAAACAACAGAATTACATAAAATATTTCAGAAGCTGATTATGATATTATCATGGCCGTAGAAACTTGGTTGGGGGAGAGTGCTGCGGACGGGAAATAATTGATTTGGATGCATACAGCTTATTGAGAGCTGATAGGAACTTTGATTTCACACAGAAAACAAGGGGTGGCGGAGTATTTATAGCTTGTAAAAAAAGATATAAGATTTTGAAAGTGGCGAAGAATTGTACTGATTTCGAAGCACTTATTGTTCAAATCAGAATAAAAGGTAACGTTAAACGAGTTTTTGCTTGTGTTTATATTCCTCCGAAAAGTTTGGTAAACGTATATAAGGCATGTTTTGAATTCTTACAAGATTTTATAGAAGATATGAATCAAGTATATATCCTAGGAGATTTTAACATACCAGAAGTTGAAGGCACGTCTACAAAATTCAACCGGAGCCAAAATTCGAGTGTTTTATTTGATTTCATGAATTTCAATTCTTTTTCTCTATTCAATGGAATAACTAACTTACAAAATAGGACTTTGGATTTGGTAATCAGTTCCGACCAAAATTCATGTGAAGTTTCTAGAGAACCATTACCACTTGTTAAAGAGGATATTTTCCATCCAGCATTGGAAATAAAAATCACTATTCAACATACGTTTATGAAAGATCCTGAATACTCCCCTAAAGAAATAACACTTAATTTCAAAAAAGCGGATTTTTTGGTTATGACTGAATTATTCAGAGAAGCTAGTTGGGAAAACGTTATCAATCAGACGGATGTAAATATAGCCTTAGATAATTTTTATATTACCGTTAATAATATATTTAGCTCTTGTGTACCAAAATTTGTGTTATATAAAGAATATAAAAAATATCCACGTTGGTACACGAAAGAAATAAAAGAATTAATGAAAGAGAAAAATTGCTATAGAAAACTGAAAAATGTGTCGGATTACTACAATAACAAGTATATGGAAGTCAGAAGGTCTCTGAAATCTTTGATAAGAATAGAAGAAAAAAAGAATATTAAAAAAGTAGAGGAAAACTCGATATCTGATGTAAATTGTTTTTGGAATTATGTTAACGCGAAAAGAAAGCATAGTACCAACGTGGATACTTTTAAATTCAGAGGAAATAACATATTGACTGGGGACACGGCTGAAAGATTCGCAGAATTTTTTGCTAGTGTTTATAGTACAGATAGTTCAAAATATGCAGATCATTTTGAAGATGGTTTAAGCTGGGTGAACGATACATTCAATATAAATGTCATAGAAAAATCTGATTACAGAGAAGCTATTAAAAAGCTTAAACCGAAAAAAGCTGCCGGTATCGATGGTATCCCACCATACGTATTGAAAGGTTGTCAGGAGTGGCTAAAATCTCCTTTATTACATATTTTTAATTTGATTATTAAAACATCTCATTTTCCTACTCAGTGGAAAACCTCAATCTGTACTCCAATTCATAAATCGGGAGATAAAATGGATATAGAGAATTACAGAAGTATCTCTATTATGTGTGCACCTTCTAAGCTTTTTGAGCAAATTATCTACTGCAAATTATATAATCATGTAGAAAATGTAATAGCTGACGAACAACATTTGCTTCATGAGCAAAAAATCCATAAATACCAACTTATTTTTATTTACTAACTATGCCAACGAAACATTAGAGAAAAACAACAACTCGATACTATATTCACAGATTTTAGCAAAGCGTTGATCAGGTAAACCATGACTGTCTACTGCAAAACTTAACAAATACGGCTTTTCGAAAAATATGTTGAAGATATTTATAAGTTATTTGAGGAATAGATATTGTGTGATAAAACATAACGGAAATACTTCTGGTAAATTTCTTGCAGCTTCTGGAGTGCCACAGGGATCCAACTTAGGGCCTTTACTCTTTCTCTTGTTTATAAACGATCTTCCGACAGTTATCAAATACTCCAAGTGTCTACTGTTTGCTGACGATTTGAAAATATTTAAACAAGTACTAACAGTTAGAGATTGTGTGGCACTTCAGAAAGATATCGATAGTATAATTGAGTGGAGTATCAATTTCAAATTGAACTTTAATATTGGTAAATGTTCTGTCATTACTATAACGCGTCAAAAAAATCCCATTAATTTTGATTATAGAATGCACGATGAATCATTGAAGAGATGTACGGAGGTGAAAGATCTTGGAGTAAAATATAACAATAGACTTTCCTTTTCTCCTCACATTGAAAGTATAACTAAATCAGCAAACAAAATGCTTGGATTCATAATAAGACAGACATCTCCTTTTATCAACTGTGACGTGTTTTGCTAGGGTTTGTTCTAATAACCCTTAAACTCCTAGAAAATCACGTTACTTATGACGCCAGAATTTTAGGCAGGAAAACTTTCCTTTCTCTATTTCAAATCTCGGGCGCCAGATTTTATAGTGGTTTTCTCCACGCACTAGGGTAGCTACAGATGGAGATACGGAACGTCCAGGGGTCTGGTATTTTGACACTTTTTGAATCTTTACAAAATACTGTATGCTTTAAGTACAATTTTTGGATACTGAACGCCGATTGCTTTTATGTCTCCCAAAGAGACAGACAGACAGAAATGTCTTTGTTTGGTTTTTTTTTTCTTTACAAATTTATATTTCTACAACTTGACTAAATACGTCTGTTGCGTAACTTCAATACTTTATAGGAAATAGAAAGGGTTTTTGTTTCAATGGAAACACAGTGTGTAATAGGTATTAAATTAACTGGTATATTCAATAAATTTTGGGCACAACAATTTTCGTGATACAAATACTTTTGTTTAAAAGAAAACGGTCTGGCACATTTAAATGGGGTAATACTTATACCGATACATATATAATCCTATCTATCAAATAGTATGGGAATGATATTTACCTTCACGGTAAATATAACTGGCCAAATGAACAGTAATTTTCCGGCAATTTAGGGTATAAAATGACCTACTTTGAGAGGAAGAAAAACTGTTTCTTCCTGAACACGGTTGTCTGTCTGACTCAGAAAGTGATTTTTCAAGTTTATGAGCAAGCGGCTCATAACATCCCGATTTCCCCTTGTTAACCCTTACAAAATTTGAATACTACGTGTCACTTGTATATTACCTAAGCTTCACGTTGGTAATAATCCCGGCTGTGATATTTTGTTTCTGTTCCTTAAAATAGCCCTTTTCTTCTACGACTGTTCTCGTTAACAAGAATTCTATTTTTTTCCTATTGTTTATGCTCGGCGATTTCCTGAGCTTAGACAATATTAACAAATGGGCGTGGATACAGACGACAACGCTTCACAGTATTTTCGTGTTATAAAATCCCTTATTTCCCCCTGATGTAATCAAAATAGTTTATTTACCCAAATCACCTTCTCAAGTCGCTATTATGAATTTTTCCTCCTGAATATAACTATAAATCGTGAAATTCGTGAATTTTGTTTTGCTCGGCAGGTATTTTCAGGGACAAATAAACTTTTCAACGCATTTATCGCGTCCGATGTTCCGATTTGGTTAGTGCCTGAATCGGGACAACGGGGAACAATAATTATTGTTATGTAATTGGTTTATACGTCAATTGCTTAAATTCGGTGTTTTTCCCGAACTTAAGACAATAGAAAATTTAAATTCACTGATTTAAGTGATGTAAATATTCGCGTCAGTTGTTTGCATTCGGCGTTTTCCCTGAACTCAAATAACTGAAAACATAACTCAATAATTTTAATAACGGGCAACTAAAAGAACTATCTATGTAAGATTTCCTTGACAAGAAAAAGAAAACACTTGCCAGAGCTTATGTGAAACTTGTTTTCCCGGGGACGCAAAATAAAATGGTCTACTTTATACTGTTCAATTTGGCAAATAAATCATATATTTTACCCGTAAAATAACCAACAATTGACTAAAATGTCAATACTACCTAAATTAAACACTCAATCGATTTCACAAAAGTTCGATTGAACCACCCAAAAATAAAAATAAATCAAATTTCACTCTGTAGTCTTCTGACCAACTTAAACGTTTCGGCAAATGCTCGAATAAAAGAAATTATAATAATGCAGAAAATATATTTAACTTCTCAGGCAACGAATTAACTCAAACAAAGAATACTTTGGCAGAAATAAACTGTAAATGCCACGACAGATAATTAATTAAATGAAATAATAATAATATATATAATGATATGTAAACGCCCGGAAAAGTAATTGAATCAAATCGAACAATATTCAATGTAGGAATAATAAACCTCAAGTGCTTCAGCACACGGAGAAACCCAACTCAAATACAACTTATTTACTATTTCCACTTACGGATACCTCAACTCTACTGGAACTCGACTCTACTTTTCACACTATGCACTTTTACTGATTACCGGACTTCGTATCACCACTGAATTCAAGTAACAAAGATCAAGTCTTACGGAAGAACAGGAACAAGCCCCAATGAGAGCTTCATGTGCCTTTTTATAGATCTCGAATGTATGACCAAATAGATGAAAAAGCCTTGTAAAAAAGGCGCGGTTTTTTGTCCGATGAACTGAAACTGGACCGAAAATCTGAAGGATCTGATACAAAAAATTATTTGGTTTTTCCCATCGCGATCATTATTTCTTTATCGTCTTTTACAAAAACTATCACCGGAGCTTTTCACCCTTTTTATAAAATCTAGAGAAAAACTCTGTTATGTTTTATGCATGATGTTGACGTGAATTCCAGTAGCTTTGGGTATGTACCTTAATTTCTAACAGGGAATGAAATATTTTGCCAGACCAGAACTAATAGAAACCCCAAATAGGCAGGGACGTACCAAAGTTAGGTTAAATATACTTTAGCCGCGCTTAGTAACGGAGCTCTAAAAAAATGCTTCGTTACACAACATAAGAACCATGAAAATTCTCTATTATTCATTAGTACGACCAAAATTGGAATTTGCTTCTATAATTTGGCATGGAGAATATCAAACACTGCTCCAAAGACTAGAAAAAATTCAAAACAAATTCCTGAGATATCTGTATTTTAGAAGACACCATATTAGACCGGACTATAATACAGTCAGATCAACTCAGCTTAGGCAAGAATTCAAGATTTATTCTCTGGACAGTCGGAGAACTCTTCTAATAATATTATTTCTATATAAAATTATGAACAACTTAGCAAATTCTCCTGAAATTGTGTCATTAATTCCATTCAACGCTCCTTCAAGACGCACTCGAACTCAAACAATGTTTCATATACCTTCAGTTTCAACATCCGCGAGGGCTCCTCTCATAATCATGCTTCGCACGGCCAATAATATCAACTCGCTAATCACATTAGACTGGAATTTAACATCTAATAGATTTCGAAAACTAATACTGGATTATATAAATAATGTATCTGTATGAAAGTTTTTGAGCATTCAGCCCCTCGAACCCCTAGGTTAATTTTTGTTCATGATTTAGAATATTTAGTTTATTTTAGTTAAGTTCGCATGTGTGCCGTATACATTGCTAATTTACAGGCACTATTCATGTAATTAGGTCGATAGGCCTGTATGGATATTATTCAATAAATAAATAAATAAATAAATTTCAGGAGTCGGCAGGTGAAAAGGAGTACCTGAAAAAGCAGATACAGGAACAACTCGTTCTGATATCCGATTTCCAAATCAGACTGGACGAGCAAAGAATCAGAGCGGAGCACATCGAAAAACAGACCAACACCTCTCTCGAGCTGAGAATCTACGACCTCCAAGCCGAAATCGCGTCGCTGCGCGAGAAAATGCACCAAAAAGATAAAGCCGTTCACCACCAACAAACTCTGTTGGAAGACACGAGAAACAGGATGAGATCGTTCGAAAACGAGCTCAGCTCCGCAAAAGACGACGAGTTGATCGTCGAGATGCAGAAGGAATTGGAGGAGTTGCGTTCGGAGAACGAACAGTTGAAGAGCAAGATGAGCAAGGACGCCAGGATGGTTCCGAACCTAGTGGAAAATATAATTTCGGACAAGAACGTCGATATTGAAAAGCTGCGCGCCAAGCTCGACGATACCGAGAGACTGCTGGAGGCTTACACTTCCCTCAATTTGGACAGGTACATATCTATCATCACTGTACGTATAAAATATTGCTAATCTTCGTTGCAGGAAAGAGTTACAGACGATTTCGAACCTGAAAAACAGCGGCACTAGTCTCGATGAACTGCTCAGCATCATCGAACTCAGTCAAGCCGATCAGATGAGGAGGCTGGATAGTCAGAACAGCAGCTCGGCGCTCGGCCTCAGCTCTGTTTTGCCGCACAAGAGGAAAGTCGAAGAAACGCTATTGGAACCGGAAATATCCGCCATTGACGGGCCCGGGTTCGCCCAATCCGGAATTCAAGCTAGAAACTCCACGGAGGTGTCCCATAAACGCGTTCATTTCGAAGACGCCCACATCGAGAAATTGAAAACTGAGACCGCCAAGCTGAGAGAAGAACTAGGGAGAAAAGATGGCGTCATCAAGGGTGGGTTTATCTTCCAGTTGGATGTGACTTGTGACATTTTTTCGTTTTAGAATACGAAGAACGCCTCAAATTGCTAAACAGCCTGGAAAGCAAGATCGAGAAATTGCAGTGGTCACTGGAGGAGACGGAAAGAGCGCTTTCCAATGCAACCGAGACGTTTGAAAGGGAGCAGAGCGAGTTGCGGAACCGCGAAAAGGATTTGGGCGTTGAGATCGCCGAGAAAAAAATCAAGCTGTCCGAGATGGAAAAACGCGTCGAGAGTTTGGAAAAGGATTCCCAGAGAAAGGACGAGATGTATTTGGGATTAGCAAAGGTCGGTATTGAAATTGGCCCCACGTTGGGCGCCGTACTTGATGTTTTTGTTTTCCAGGAGAAAAAGAATTTGGAACAAGAACTGCGAACTAGTAAGCACGACAGCTTCGTCAGATTGGACACGGTGATCAGAGAAAAAAACGATAAAATTGAAAAATTGAAAGAGATGACGGTGGACAGAGAGGAGTTGGAGGTTTTGAGCCGGCAACTCGACGAGAAAAACCTGGAGGCCGATTCTCTGAGAGCCGAAAACGAAAATTTGTGCTTTACTTTAGGAGAAACGGAAGCTAAATGCGTCATCCTAGAAGACAAGTTGAAGCTGACGAGTAATGAGAATGTTAAGATGAAGAAGGAGCTGGAAAAAGGCAGATCGGTTCAGTAACAGCCGAGATTAATTCTCTCAAAGACAAACTGAATAAGAAGAGAAAGATCATCAGGGAGCTCGAGGACGTCATTGAGAATAAAAAAATGTCCATAGCTCGACTCGAAGGGGAGGCTGCCGTACAAAAGGATGTCATCGTGGATCGCGACACCGAAATAGAGATAGGTGAGTGGTAGACGAGTCTGAGATTGAAAAATATATCAATATATTTGATTGTTTCAGCCAATGACGACGCTCGAAGATATCAGAACGACATCGCTTTCTTGGAGGAGGAAATTAGAAAGTTGAAACAGGGCGATTTGCACAAGCTCGGTGAAGAAGTGGAAGAAAAGAATGCCAAAATCAGCGATTTGAGTAAGGAGCGTGCTCATATGTTGGAGCTTCTGAACGAAAAGGAGAAAATCATCAATCAGGTAAACAATAAACGTTTGAAAGTTGAATGTTGAGTGTTGAAAGTTGAATGTTGAAAGTAGAATAATAATTGTTGTAGCCCAGCCTATACAGGGTGTTATGAATTAACACACCACATCTGTAATACCAGACATTATTCGTTAGATTGCTAAAATAAGCAGCGAGAGCATCGACTATCTGAGGATGGTCGAACCGAAACTATGTTCCATGAGCGGCTTACTGGAAATATTTCATTTCTCTCTGTGCTTGAGCGTGAGTTGTTTATCCAGGAAGTACGTACCGTTTCAGAAGGATTCGAAAAATATAATAATGCACTCATAAAATAGTTGGAATATACATATATATTTAATAAAAACTGACAAAAGTATTTCAACCGTCTTGTAAACGGATAATATGAGACAATATTCATAAAAGCAACTAGAGTGTAGTTTATTGGCAGTTAGTTTTACATTCGGCTACCAAGTCGAAATAGATTTACTAAAAAAAAAAAAAATCTTGACATCAATTGCCACAAACGGCTGGAAATAATTATCTTTTGAAATCTTTGTTAACATGAAAATTATGGAGATACAGTTAAAGACACCTTCGTATTATAAAAACTTCAATTTGCCACACATAAATACAGAAAAATACATATGACTTACCAGGTTTAAAACTTATTCACTTGAGTAGGTTTTTAAACGATAATTAGTTTTAATTTTAATATTAGATTGACTAATCTCGCGGCAATTGTCTATTTCATTTTACTCGCACGGTATATTAGTATAGCGTGTATGGATATGGTTTACTATGAGATCATGAACTATCGATTTGTGGTTTTTCGTTGACTTATCTCGGTTCTGGAAGCGTTGATAAAAATAGGTAGTCTTTGGAAAAAATACTGTTCACTCGTGCCTTTACTTGGAGCGATCATTACTTGGTTTAACTTGATTTGAATCTACTTATGCTTAATGGTTTCTGAAGTTCACTACTTGACGATTATACTCGTACACTTCTCATCGTTATTTCCCGATAGTGTGATCGAAGGACTTCTTAACCTCACTTTTGAGATTACATGATAACTGTTTCACTTTTTGAACCCCTAGCCTCAATTTTATTTTCGACTGATTTAGCTAGTTACGGCAATTGACTGCTGTTCTAAGACTAATTATATCCTTTCCGCGGGCCGCGTTTTATATGAAATCCAAAGTCGTGTTTTTGGTAGGTGTGGCCTGAAGTGGGATAAAGGATTGTGTCGTTTTCATTTAATCATTTACTTGTCAAAATGAATCATTTTCTTAATAATTAATGGCCTTGTTTTGGTCTTACACGAATGAATAAATACGATGAAGTTCATCTATATTGTTAATGAGTTATCTTTAATAAATAGATAGATAGTTTATTGATCCAAATGCGAGCTCATAAAGCTATAGGACAAGTCAAAACAAAGTACATGTATAAATAAAGTTATTCATAAAATACAATACATAGTTGGATATAGATAAAATGAGACACACATCAACGATATCAACTCACAAAATCGATAAAAATATTATAAATATCTGAACAATTATAAATGTGAACATATTTCAGGTAAAATGTTTGTTATAACAATAAAATAAAAAAAAACATTAAAAATATTCATCAAGGTTGTATGGAGTAATGCCCAATAAAAATGCTTTGATTTTTTTTCTGAAAATATGCATCTGTTCTATTACTTTCAGCTCATTTGGAAGTACATTGTATAATCTCAGTCCTATCACGTTCAGTGATTTTTGAGAAATGGTGAGATGTGAGGGTGGTAAATGGAAGTCGTTTTTTTTCTCGTATTATAATTGTGATATTGGTTGTTTGTGGGAAACGTTTTTTTATTCGCGTGAATATATGTTATGACTTCTAAGATAAAAAGACCAGGGAGTGGTAGAATTCCAAGTTCCTTGAAAAGATCTCGACATGACGTCTGCTGGGAGACGTTTGCAAGGCAACGTATTATTCGCTTTTGTGCGATGAATACGTCTTTCGCTGCTGGGGAGCTCCCCCATATTGTAATTGCCTAGCAAATTCTTGATTGTACCTGGGCGTGATAAAATAGGAGCTGTCATCATCTATAAATTTATAGCGTTTTTCTGTTGTTATAATTCCATAAACAAAGTTTTAAGATATTTCGGGGCTTGATGTAATTATGGGGAGCTGTCAACAATCTTGGAAGTTATGATTTTGTTTACATCGTTAATTTCAATAGATTATGGTGATCCTCGGGTGGACGAGTTATCTTACTTGCCTTCAATTGTTTTTGGATAACAATATATTTTTAACTGGAATGTGCTCATCAGCTTTTGTCGCTTATTCGAATTTAGAACCTATGTTCATACCCATGGAATTTATTTTCTGGCTATAAATTTCGTATTCAGTAATATCATGTTGCTTTTTAGAAATGAAAGTTTTTCGGTAATTATGGGGCACCACATAATAATAATAAGTTTTGAAGAGTTCCTCTGTTGGATACTTTTTGGGTTTTCGCTATATTTTTTTTAATATATATTTTTGGATAGTTTCAAGTCCTGATATGTGTATGTATAACTTTTTTTTTTTAGATGGCGGAAGATAGTCATCAGCTACACGTCAATCTCGTGACCATCAAGAGTAAACTGAAAGAGCCGGGTAACATCATCGACCTGGGCAACAAACTAAAAGAGGAACATAAGCGATCCGCGGAATTGGTGCGGGAAATCCACGACTTGAAGGTGCGCTTGATGCGCTACAAGAACAACGACGTGACGAATTCCGTCGACGAAATCACGGACCAGCTCAAGCGCGAGCTGGACTATTCCGTTCAAATAGACACTAATATAATGAGCGCGGTCAGCGATCAGAGCTTGAACTCGATTTCCGAAACGCAGGACGCCGAGGTTTACAAGAAGTTCTTGTCCTTCGAGAAGGCTTCCAAGAAGCAGCTGCAGGCCAAGTTCGACAACTTGCAGATGGAAGTTGCCGCGTTGCGAGGACTGTTGGAGAGGGAGCGTTCCGTATTGCACCAAACGCAAGCGGATGATGCCAAGCTGATCGGACAGCTGACGACCCAGCTCGATGTCGTTCTGGACAGAGAGGAAGACTTGAAGAAAGTTTTGGACGAGAACAAAATCAAATGCGATGTCTTGGAGCAAGAAAATGAGACGCTGAAGCGAAAGCAGGTGAACAGTTCGGAATCGACCGAGTACAAACAGTTCCCTACCAAAGAAATGCTGGAACTGAGCCAGTTGCGGAAGGATATAGAGAAAATCCAGGAAGAGAAAGAAGCGCTCTCGACGGAGGTGGATTCTCTGAAACATTCCAAGTTGGAAATCGAGACGGGGTTCAAGTACACCAAGAATTTTTTGAGCCTGGAAGTGCAGAAATCGAAGAGTTTAGAAGAGAAAATCAGCAGGTTGCTCGACAGCGAGAAGCAGCTGAAGGAAAAGTTGAGGGAGAAGGAACTGGAAGTTGAGAGGTTGCAGAACGAACTGGAGCAAGAGAAATCCAACTTCAACAAGCAGAAACTGGAACTGGTTCGAAGACTGCAAGCCCGAACCCCCAACGAGGTCCAATCGAATGTTCTCACGAGCACCGTACCTGAGAGTATGCTGGAAAAAATCAAAGAATTAAACAACGCCCTTCTAGACAACAGAAAACTGATGAATATCATCCAGAAGCTCACCAATGAGAAGAGACTGATGGAAAACGAGCTGGAAACGCTGAAAGGGGACGTCAACACCAACTTGCCCTTCGGTGATTTAGTCGCGAGGGTAAACTGATTGTTTTGTTTGTTTCGCGCGAGTTTGCTCACAAGTTTTTTTTTTTTTCAGTGCGACTTTTTGTTTGCGAAAACGTTGAAACTGGAGAGCACGAAGAAGGCGCTCGTGTGGCAGAAGAGGTACCTCACGGAGCACTTGCAGGGGCACCATCAGCAG
This sequence comes from Gonioctena quinquepunctata, assembly GCA_018342105.1. NCBI lineage: Eukaryota > Metazoa > Arthropoda > Insecta > Coleoptera > Chrysomelidae > Gonioctena > Gonioctena quinquepunctata. Next base: position 1,402,535 of record JAFIRS010000052.1, on the reverse strand, counting down.
TGTTTGAAACAGGCGTTGCCCAATTCCTATTCCCACCGGAACGAGTTCAGGCTCAATTATACTTTGAAGCAGAGGTTCAGGTACGTGATAGTTGGCGCAAATATTTACTTTCGCACTTTGGATTTCTCTAGTTTTTTTTCTCCGGAATTTAAATAGATTTTATGAAATGGACGTAGAGACTATAAGTGGTTTATTAATGATGCACTGATAGTTATTTAATGAAAACTTTACTCCCCATATTTGTAGAACCGACTTGATTTAATTGATTACTGCATGAAACTTTCGATTATCTCGCACTGAGAGTGAGCTTGTCGAGGCATCAACTTTGACGACATTATTTACGACTTGAATTGCTTGAATATTTTTCTTCACTCAGTTCGACATTGAATATATTTATAGGAGAGAGTTCTTTCGGACTCATAAACTCAGTTGCTCGCGGACTGGTATGGAGAATAATAATTATTTATGTCCGATTCGACGTTCTTTATATAGTCTTTTACTCCCTTCTCTCCTTTGATTTGAAACACCGCCACGCTATTGATTTTATGCTTGATTTTACGTAACTCCATTAAGTTCATAACATCCCATCCTCACATTAGGACTTCAAAGAGATCGCCGAACTGATGATATATATATATATATATATATATATATATATATATATATATATACTAGCTGACCCGACAGACGTTGTGCTGTCCAAACGCTTTTGACTCCTTCCGCTTCCTATTGTCCCGTTATATCGTTTTCCCGTTATCCCGTTTTCCTGTTATCCCGTTTTGCTGTTATCCCGTTTTTCTGTTATTCCGTTTTCCTGTTATCCCGTTTTTTCTTTATCCCGTTATCCCCTTATCCTGTCATCCCGTTTTTTCGTTATCCCGTTTTCCTGTTATCCCGTTTTTTCTCTATCCCATTATCCCCTCATCCCGTTTTTTCGTTATTCCGTTATCCCGTTTTTTCTTTATCCTGTCATCCCGTTTTTTCGTTATCCCGTTATTTGACGTTTTATGTCACGTCACACGGGAACGCGGGCGAACGGGATAAAAAGTATCCTATGTCCGTCTCCTGGTTCTAAGCTACCTCCCCACCAATTTTCAGCCAAATCAGTTCAGCCGTTCTTGAGTTATAAAAAGTGTAACTAATGATTTTCTACTATATTAATTTAATTTATACTTCAGTCTAAATAACACATACTAACATAAAGTTATAGCAAGATATAGATATACTGACTATCCCACTACACAGGAGCATACATATGGACAATGCTTAGTAGACGATAGTGGGGACGCTACGAAGCATCGCACAAAGAGGAGACCGAGAACGTGTATTGAGTTTGAAATCACAACGATTCTAAAGAAGTTTCACTTCAATAAACAAATAATTTGCAATAAAATAATATTGCGGCTATAAATTGAGATGTGAGCTATCCTATCTTTCAAGTTAGATCAAACTGCACACGGTGTGCAAATTAGATTGAAATCGGTTAAGTAGTTTAGGAGTCCATCGTGGATAAACAACGTGACGCGTAATTTATATATATTAAGATTATTTTATGTTCCACCGGCTTATCGCCTTCTTTGAGCTTGTCGGCTAACCGTATGATCTGATTTATTATGAATGGAGGAATTTCTTGTGTGGGAAATCGCCGCTTAGGGAGATTCATCCGTTGAAACATATTACATTATTAGTTAGAATTGTCTGAGAAGGGTTTTATGACTTCTTTTGAGAGTGCCGGTGCAAGTGAGTATTGTTATTTCTTTCTATGAAATATTGCATTAGGCCTAGACATGACACTCCATTAAAAAAATTGCACATATACATATTAAAAAAATCTTATGCGCTGCGTACACAGTGCGGAAATAAACCTCCCCATATGTTTTGACAGTTCCGTGTGAACCATTGTCCAGTGAAGGTGGGAAAGCCTGTTTGTTTCTCCCCAGTTTAAGTTACATGACTGGTTGATTATCTGGAGAAGAGAAGACAAGAACTCACACTGAACAATATTCTATATGATGAAATCATGAACGAACAGGGTGTTCCACAGGGTAGTGTACTTGGTCCCTTATTATTTTACAAGCTTTTATTCAGTTTCACCTGTGCCTGTAATCAAATCTTGCAAGTTAAATTTGACCCACTTCTAGTTGCCCGATTAACGTGAAATTTGGCAGGTGTTCATAGTTCCCGTGACAATGCATTATGGAATTTTTGTTGGAGAAAAAACAAAATGGCGGCTCTAAGATGGCGGACGAGATTTGTGTTTATGGTCCGATTGGGATTAAAATTGGTATGTGGGGGTTTTCGGGATCGAAGACTATGATTTTTTGTCAAAATTCATTAAATTAAAATGGCGGCTCCAAGATGGCGGACGAGTTTTGAAATGATGTTTCTATTCTATTCAAAATTGGTATGTGGAGGTTTTCGGGTTGGAGGTTATGAAATGGTTTCAAAATTCATAAATTCAAGATGGCGGCTCCAAGATGGCGGACGAGATTTGTGTTTATGGTCCGCTTTGATTTAAAATTGGTATGTGGGGGTTTTCAGGGTCGAAGATTATTATTTTCTGACAAAATTCATAAAATCAAAATGGCGGCTTCAAGATGGCGGACGATTTTGTGATTATGGTCCGATTCTATTCAAAATTGGTATGTGGGGGTTTTCGGGGTCGGAGATTATGAATTCACAAATTCAAGGTGGCGGCTCCAAAATGGCGAACGAGTTTTGTAATTATGGTCCGATTTGATTCAAAATTGGTATGTGGGTGTTACGGGTACTTACTAAAAAGCACAAAATAAAATAATAAAACAAACTTTTTCAAAAACAAGCTTTTATTCAAATGCACTATAAAGTAAAAAATAATTGCTTTGGATGTGCGACGTAGGTTATTGCGTGAGTTATAGATTCAAAAGCTTGTCGCTTTTGTATTTGAACTGAAAACATTGCGCGACAAGCTCTTAAATCTATAACTCACGGAATAACCTATATCGCACATCCAAAGCAATCATTTTTTACTTTTTAGCACATTTGAATAAAAGCTTGTCTTTAAAAAGGTTATTTTTATTAATTAGTTTCTTTAATATACATTGACGATGTGGTTAATGATGTTGGAATATGCTAAATTCATATATTTGCTGACGACACACTGTTTAAATGTTAGTATAACACCAAACTGTTACGCCACTGATCTTATAGAGAATAAAAAATTAACTCTATCAGAGACCATTGGTTACGATTGCTCGTTAATGTTGTTAAGGTTAATCCTTAACTATACTGGGTGTCATTAATCCGAAGAAAAACAACAGAAGATAGCTGCGGAGTGGATCGTAGAAATCCTCACCAATATATGAGCGAGAAAAGGTTTATCTGTGATACGCCACTGGTCTTATAGAGTTCTTCGGAAATAATACAATTATGAAAATAATAATATATCTATATTGTATAAAAATAACAAATTATGCACATGGTATAATTCAAAACCAAACGTCAGAATGAATTCGAATATAAGATAAACTTGATAGTAAAACAAATATAGCACTTCTAGTAAAATAACTGTTATTCAGTTACTTGACTATCGCTTTCATTATTTCTTTTGGTTGATCCAAAGTTTGAACCCACTATGATAATCAAATAGTTGAAGGATTCTTTATTACAACATAACTATCTGGCCAACTAACAATGCATGCAATTTCTTACCCTTGACTAGAGAGAACAACACGCCATTGTAATTATTTATCTTCTTTTAAAGATAGTTTCTATTTGCGGAGTTTACTGAGACACCATTTCTTTGTAGTATAAGACCTTTTCTGCAATTTACACTTTCACTATTTGCCGACACATTTTTTATAACTGGCTACTTTATTAATAATTTTACGAATTCAATACTCGTTACTTTAATTGAAGTTGATATACTTCTGCACTAAACATATTTACTTGAGGAGTCTAGAGCACTTCCAATATTACATCTTTAACTCGTGAACGTCTGAACACTTCTGATCTCTGGTTATGTGCGGCTCATATTTATATAGGAACAATAGCGGGCTTCAAAAAGCACGCGTAGTAATAAAACTAATTTATGGGTCGGTTTACCGCTTTTATGTTCCCCTCGCATTCCAGCGTGTTACAAATATCCCGCCGAATTAGGGAATCATCGTATATGAATTTATCAGCCGTCGTCTTTTATGACTGTTGGTTTTAAATTTACGAACTATTAGTTGTCAGTTCATATTTATGATGCGTTTTAATGGGTGATGCTATCATATAAAATAATTTACGAGATCTTACTTCTTTGTCGGAAATCACCCTGCATTCCTTCCGTCTAATTTAATAGCGTTTGCATGGAGATATGTATTTTGGACGAAGGGAAACAGTCGTTTACCTTTTTGTGTCGCGTTCCTTCAGTCAGGGGCATTACAATTTTTACGTTAAAACGACCTGGTTGATACAGGGCGTAACATTCTGTTTTTTCCAGAGTACTAAATAACTTAAATGAGGACATAAAAAATTCAGTAACTTGCCGCATTCTAAAATTTTGCCTATCAGAAAAAATTATTGAATTAAAAGAAATGTTTTTCGAAAGTGATCTTTTTACAAGCTTTTATATAGTTTCACCTGTCCCGGTATCTGTAATCAAATCTTACAAGTTAAATTTGACCCACTTCCAGTTGCCCGATTAACGTGAAATTCAGCAGTTGTGCATAGTTCCCGTGACAATGCATTAGGAAATTTTTGTTAGAGAAAAAAAACAAATTGGCGGCTCCAAGATGGCGGACGAGATTCGTGTTTATGGTCCGATTCGACTCAAAATTGGTATGTGGGGGTTTTCGGGATCGAATATTTTGTTTCTTTTTCAAAATTCCTCAAATTAAAGTGGCGGCTTCAAGATGGCCGACGATCTCTGTGATTATGGTCCGATTCTATTCAAAATTGGTATATGGGGATTTCTGGGGTCAGATCTTATGAATTTTTTTGGCAAAATTTACAAATTTAAGATGGCGGCTCCAAGATGGCTGACGATCTCTGTGATTATGGTCCGATTCGATTCAAAATTGGTATGTGGAGGTTTGCGAGTTCGGAGATTTTTTGTTAAAATTCATAAATTTAAGATGACGGACGAGTTTTGTGATTATGGACCGGGATCTCAATCTCCGAAATGCATACATTTTTCCAGTAGACTGCTGTTTTTATTTCGTGGAGAACGACTTTTCCTTCCCATATTCTACAATCTCCACTTTGAGAAAAAATTGACTTTTTCCGCCAAAATTGGTATGTCGGGATTTTTGGGGTCGGAGATTATGAATTTAGTCTGAGGTTATTGTTTTTTTTTTGTCAAAATTCATAAATTGAGAATTGCATGACAACATCTAGAATTGGTACTCTTGTTATACTTTTTTTTTCTTATTTATTTTTATAATTTATCATTTCAATTATTGACGCAGTGAATCTCCTGTTACCACTTCAAAAGCTTTGTTCCTAAGACAATGGATTCTTGGATAATAAAGCACAGTTTTGATCGATTGATATTTCTGGGATTTTCAGATCGGCAGTTTTTGTGATCGTCTCCATCATCAGGATGAAGTATCTCGTCCGCAGGTGGCATTCCGGCGTGAGGATAGCCGAAAAAGTCAACGCACGCCATTACAAGAGTCGTGCGGAGGAAAGAACGGAGCATGTGGCGGCGACTAGGTTCCAAGTGGGGCAGCCCGTTTCCAGTCAGTTGTTTGCCAATTTACCCACGGGCGGTATGAGTGGCGCGAGCGTCGCTAATCATTTCGATTACTTCAGACAGGATAGCGCTGAAAGTTTGGATAACGTAGAAAATGACGGCGGTGCAGCTTCGGGAAATGCGTGGTCGGGGAATACGCCGCCTTGCAAAGAGAGGAAATCCAGGATATGTATAGGGTGAGTGTAGAATACATTAATTCAAACTATTTTAATTTTTGGGACCTTAGACTTTAGGTTAGGTTCGAGATGAGTGGCTGATAGACCACCTCCCAACTGTGGACGATTCCCTCAGCAGAACTAAAAATAAACCAAATAATTTTTTTATATGTTTCCATTCTAGATACAATTATAGGCTTTTGATAAGTCCAGAAACAAGCCGGTGGATAAGTCATCATTTTCCAGTGCATGTAAAATGGTTTGTACAAATTCAAATATGGCAGTTTGTGTTGATCCCTTTATATACCCATGTTGATTATAGTTTGTCAGTTTGTATTTGAAAAAGAAGTTCATTATTTATTTGTTTGAAAATATGGACAGGGTGTTCATAAAATCAGATGTGGAATCATCTGCGACTCGAAGATGAACTTCAGTCACTATCTTCCATCGTTCAAGATAACCTCTTGTGGGGTATTCATGTTGAAAAGGGAAACATTCTCAATTGATTGAATAGTAAGATTTTTCTGTGAATTGAAAAATCCACGATAAAAATTACGTTATTCTTGTGAATATCTACCAGAAAACAACTACTTCCCCGGCTAAAGCCACACTGGACATTGAACTACATCTGAATTTCATAAAGATGAATGAGATAAAGAAAAATGTTTTCCAAGAAGGATTACTCACCAGAAAGCATTTGTAACATTGACGCAAGAGAGGCATGGCATTCACTAGATCGTCAATACATTTTTGTTGTTGAAAATGTATTTCACTCTTCCACGATCATCAGGAAGAACGCAAAAATCGGGAAACACATTTTCTAGAAGCAATCTCACTTTGCAAAGATGAAAAAATGTTAGAAATATTTATTTTGGTGTGACACTTAGAAATCAGTGTTTTTTACACCCTTTATATTAGCTTCACTTGTAAGTTTATTTGTTTGTAACCGACTCATTTGGGCGCGATTTTGACCCACTTCCAGTACGAATGATTTGAAATTTGGCAGGTGTACATAATTCCGGTAACAATGCATTAAGAATTTTTTGTTTGAAAAAACAAAATGGCGGCTCCAATATGGCGGACGAGTTTTTATTATGGTCCGATTCGCTTCAAAATTGGTATCTGGGGTTTCTGTGGTCAGAGATTATGATTCTTTTGTCAAAAATTCAAGATGGCGGCTCCAAAATGGTAGATGAGTTTTGTGATTATGGTCCGATTTTATTCAAAATTGGTATGTGGGGGTTTTTGGGGTCCAATATTATGATTCTTTTGTAAAAATTTAAAAATTCTAGATGGCGGCTCCAAAATGGCGGACGAGTTTTGTGATTATGGTCCAATTCTATTCAAAGTTGGTATGTGGGGGTTTTTGGGGTCGGAGATTATGATTATTTTGTCAAAATTTTCTTAATGCATTGTCACCTGAATTATATACACCTGCCAAATTTAAAATCATTCTTACGTCTGGAAGTGGGTGAAAATCAAGTCCAAAGGAGTCGGTTACAAACAAACAAACATACAAGTGAAGCTAATATAAAGCGTGTAAAAACAATGTTACTGCAACAAAACTGCATGCTAGTGACGAGGTTTATGTTGTTTCGGTTCCACAGTAAATCTCCAAAATGTAAATATTTTTTCTCGCTTGATATAACTTTTTTAATTTTTACAAGTCAGTTCATACCTTGTAGTTCTAGTTATCACCATTTTATTATGAACCAATATGTTCCTTTTACAGATCGAATGTTTTGAAAAAGGAAGATCTAACACCGCTAAAAGCTCCTCACTTACTTGCTCAATTCGTAGAGCGGTTCGACCAGATACAAGAAAAACTCGGAGTCGTTTTGGAGGCTGAGGCTCCTCAAGGTAGTTGTTGAGTTTTCTGGTCATCACTTTTGTTTTAATGGATGCATAAACTGTAAAAAATCCATAAATGAAGGAAACAAAAACATTTTCGCTAGATGAATCTTACTGTTTGAAGAGATTCGTACAGTGAAAATGTTTGATGTCCTTCCATCACTATTTCATTGAAGACTGAATAAAGACTTGTTTGTTAGTTATGTACTTGTTTTCGGCTGCTAGTCATGTCCGTTTGCTTTTTCGTGATTGCATTTGTTACTTTTTCAACTCATTCGACATGGTAGGAGCTGCGAGTGTAATAAATATACCTGATTTGTTTTCGTTACCATATTTAAGTTGTAGAAACGGGTGCCTTTAAATATTAGAATACATTTTCGGTATAGAGCTGTGTTGACATGTATTTGTAGATATTGTATATTTAGAGTTACTTTCTAGTTTTTGTACTATTTGATTAAAGCACCATGTGACTATATATCGGCGTTTTATTTGATTAATTTTTGTTCCTTTAAGTGTAGGTGTTGGTGCAATGCAATTTTTTTAATGAGTCAGTTCCAGAAAATTCCTAAATATGTGGAGTAATTATGAGATATTGGGAAGAATCGGCAGATTTTGAGGTAAGTCAGACTCAAGTTCAGAGTCTTAATCGGTAAATAAATTTGATTGAAATTTTGAAGTATTGAGTCAGCATTCTGAAGTAATGAGTCAGACTCTGCAATTATTGATTCGAACGAAGGCACAACCTGTATTTCGATTTGTTTAAAAAAAACTATTTTGGTGATTTTCATGGAAAAATCTTTTTTTTATTTTCCCGACATACTCATATTATTTTTGGGGTGAGTAGACTGAACAGTGACACTATACACTGGTAAAATGTTCGTAAATATCTTTGCGGATGTGATGTGGGAATATAAACCGTCCGTTCTTTTTTCCGTTTTCCTTCAGTTAGTTATCTCATATTTTATGTAGCTTTCTTATTTTTACAAGTTTTTATTTAACTTCACATTTGTATGTTTGGTTCAAATCTTGCAGGTGAATTTTGACCCATTCCTAGTTGTCTGATTTAACGTGAAATTTGGTAGGTGTTCCGGTGACGATGAATTATAGAATTCAAGATGGCGGTATGTGGGCGTTTTTGGGGTCGGAGATCATGATTTCATTCCATTCAAAATTGGTGTTTGGGGGTTTTTGGGGTCGGACATCATGATGTTTCTGTCAAAATTCATGAATTCAAGATAGCGACGAGTTTCGTGGTTATAGCCCGATTCCAAGAAATATTGGTATGTGGGGGGTTTTTGAGGACAGAGATCATGATTTTTTTGTCAAAATCCACGAATTCAAGATGGCGACGAGTTTTGTGATTATAGCCCGATTCCATTCAAAATTGGTGTGTGGGGGTTTTTGGGGTCGGACATCATGATGTTTTTGTCAAAATTCATGAATTCAAGATGGCAACGACTTTCGTGGTTTTATTGGAATCAGGCTAAAACCACGAAAATCGTCGCCATCTTAAATTCATGAATTTTGACAAAAACATCATGATGTCCGACCCCAAAAACCCCCACATACCAATTTTGAATGGAATTGGGCTATAATCACAGAACTCGTCGCCATCTTAAATTCGTGGATTTTGACCAAAAAAATCATGATCTCCGACCCCAAAACGCCACATACCAATTTTTATTGGAATCGGGCTAAAACCACGAAATTCGTCGCCATCTTGAATTAATGAATTTTGACAAAAACCCCCACACACCAATTTTGAATGGAATTGGGCTATAATCACATAACTCGTCACTATCTTGAATTCGTGGATTCTGACAGAAAAATCATGATCTCCGACCCCAAAAACGCCATGAATTTAAGATGGCGACGATTTTCGTGGTTTTCGCCCGATTCCAATAAAAATTGGTATGTGGCGTTTTTGGGGTCGGAGATCATGTGGGGGGTTTTTGGGGACAGAGATCATGATTTTTTTGTCAAAATTCACGAATTCAAGATGGCAACGAGTTTTGTAATTATAGCCAGATCCCATTCAAAATTGGTGTGAGGGGGTTTTTGGGGTCGGTCATCATGATGTTTTTGTCAAAATTCATGAATTTAAGATGGCGACGATTTTCATGGTTTTAGCCGATTCCAATAAATATTGGTGTGGCGTTTTTGGGGTCAGAGATCATGATTTTTTTGTCAAAATTCACGAATTCAAGATGGCGACGAGTTTTGTAATTATAGCCAGATTCCATTCAAAATTGGTGTGAGGGGATTTTGGGGTCGGACATCATGATGTTTTGTAAAAATTCATGAATTCACTAGTGCGACGAGTTTCGTGGTTCTAGCCCGATTCCAATAAAAATTGGTATGTGGCGTTTTTGGGGTCGGAGATCATGATTTTTTTGTCAAAATCCACGAATTTGAGATGGTGATTAGTTTTGTGATTATAGCCAGATTCCATTCAAAATTGGTGTGTGGGGGTTTCTGGAGTCGGACTTCATGATGTTTCTGTCAAAATTTACGAATTCAAGACGAAGGATCCAAAATGCGAAGAGTTTCGTCGTTATAGCCTGATTCCAATAAAAATCGGTATGTGGTCGTTTTTGGGGTCGGATATCATGATTTCATCCCATTCAAAATTGGTGTTTGGGGGTTTTTGGGGTCGAAAAATGTTTTGTCAAAATTCATAATTCAAGATGGCGACGATTTTCGTGGTTTTGCCCGATTCCAATAAAATTGGTATGTGGGGGTTTTTAGGGACAGATCATTATTTTTTTGTCAAAATTCACGAATTCAAGATGGTGACGAGTTTTGTTATTATAGCCCGATTCCATTCAGAATTGGTGTGTGGGAGTTTTTGGGGTCGGAGATCATGATTTTTCTGTCAAAACCCACGCATTTGAAATGGCGGCTCCAAGATGGCGAGACGAGTTTTGTGCTGGAATTCAATAAGATGGCGGATTTCATGAATGACTAAAAATAATTTTAAAATACTTTTATACAACTGCACTAAAAAGGAAAACATTATTTCTTTAATTGTTTGACATAGGTTATTCTTTGAGTAGCAGATTCAAAAGCTTGTCGCTTATATAAAATAGGTATTCTTGCGTGGCAAGATTTCGAATCTACTACTCACAGAATACCCTATCAATTAAAGAAATAATGTTTTTCTTTTTAGTGCATTTGTATAAAAGCTTGTCTTAATTTTTTCATCATTTTTATTTTAGTGAAATCTGTATCCATACATTTTTTTTTAAATATTTATTGTATCCCTGAAGGTGTGATTCCTCGCCGAAACGTCGGCTTTGAAACTGTAGACATAGAGTAGTGCTTTTCAATTGTCCGACTGCTCGTGAAAACAAAGAACTTCTGGACGTGAGAAAGCAAAATATCCATACATAACCTTAATTTGACATACTTGATATACTTCCTGCATTTGAAATAAAGGATCCGTACACTTCCTATAATTGAAATAAAAACTACATGTACTACCTTTATGGCGCACTTTCTTCATTTAATTTTTCTAAAATATTTTTCAGAACACTGATGATAGGGTATTCGAATAAAACTACTGGCTCTTTCATACGTTTTATTCGATCTAAAAACGTCTCAAATTAAAAACACAAACAAATACAAAACCATAAACATAACCTACAACACAAATACAAATATCGCCACTTTTGTCTTAAACTTCCGCTTTTGTACAACTTGAAAAAATATTAATTATGTTAATAAACCAACAACCTCTCGCGCGATGTCTCTATTTCAGGAGGTACATACTAGCCAATATGACTTACTCACCAACGAAATGCCAATAAAAGCAGCATGTGAGACTTCCCAGACTAATTGCTTATAAATTCAATAAAAAACATTGCAATAATAAGAATTCTCGCACAATCTCACATGAAAATACTAAGAAAAATACTAATATAGTACTCTAAACAATTTCCACACGAAAAAAAAAAACATTAGAAGTTACGAAAGTGTCGAACGCAATTCAGTGAAAACATTGTGTTACTTGTACGGCTAGAACCGATTTACATAACCTACTGTAAATGTTATATTCATTCAATTAAACTACCATAGTCGATCCGAAATGTGAGAAGCTCAATAAAATCCACTTTGCAAACAACTATGTAAATACTCGTCCACTAAAAATTGACAGTTGTCACTATAAACACAACTGAAAATCCTAAAAATCTTGATCACATTTTCTTGTAGATATCACCCGTTTACTTTAAGTAAGCTTCACATTTGTCGCGATAGATGCTAGTAGGAGATTTAAGCCGGTTCTGGATCTCCCCCCACCACTACCCCCAAAGTCAAATGACATCAGTTTTCGATCATAATGCTAGGTTTCTGCGTCTTTTTATTCATTATTTGTCCCTGAATTGAAGTAAAACCTCTTTTTTATGCGCATTATTGTGATGTACACTCCCTGAGAGTGAGAGGGTTATTTTTGACAAACGCCATCAGATACCTTGGGAGTGAAACATTTCGTGTGTGACCTTGACATTGATATGTCAATTCCACATTCAATCTCACAAAATATTTCACTTCCAAGGTACCTCAATGGAGTTCGTCAAAAATAAAAAAAGGTTACCTCAGAGGCCGTAGATCACAATAATGCACATAAAGAGGGTTTTAGTTCAATTCAAGGACAAATAATGCATAAAAACATACGGATCCGTATCTTTTTATGCATTGTTTGACCTTGAATTGAACTAAAACCTTTTTTATGTGCATTATTGTGTTCTACGCCCCTGAGGTACCCTTTTTTATTTTTGACGAACACCATTGAGGAACCTTGGCAGTGAAATATTTTGTGAGATTGAATGTGGATTTGACATATCAATGACACAAGGTCACACACAAAATGTTTCACTCCCAAGGTATCTGATGGCGTTTGTCAAAAATAACCCTCTCACCCTCAGGGAGTGTTCATCACAATGTTGCACATAAAAAAGAGGTTTTACTTCAATTCAGGGACAAATAATGAATAAAAAGACGCAGAAACCTAGAATTTTGATTGAAAACTGACGTCATCTGTCCTTGGGGGTAGTGGTGGGGGGAGATCCAGAACCGGCTTAAATCTCCTACTGATAATTACAACAGGTATGTTCACCTATTATTATACAGCCTTTAGTCAAACTTCACATATTTTTTATAAACGAAGCCAAATAGCACACTACAGTAATGAATGCAAAAAAAACCAAATAGGCACGAACAAAAACCAATTAAACTTCTGACTAAATCCGTGACGCCATCTAGCGAGCATCTGTGAAACGTTCTACTCCGCCGAAGACTAAATACACAAAATACAAGCCCAAAGACTTTCCAATATAAGCGCACAAATCAAGATATCTAGGCAAGTACTACGAACCATTCGACTCGTATGTTTAGTCGAAATCTACCGAATTACATCTAGATCACCCTCCCCAAAACGCGAACCCCTTCCAGTCTCAAACCTTACCCCGGGCTAAGTACACGGCGTCAAAGTCTTGAGGCTGGAAAGTGAATCGTAGTGCGCCGGGAGCGTCAATAAGGCGTCAGTCGCGCTACGATTCTCCGAGCAATTGATCGGCTTGGCCCTTGTGGTGTCCACGCAATCGATCGGCATTTTTACGGTCTCCATATTGTAACCATATCCCTGTAAAAAAAAACACCGCTATAAACGCATACACGATGGAGCGTACGGGCCCCGAAGCGGGACCTTGCGATACATTCCGCGGGGGGGGGGGGGATGTTTACCTTGAGAGTGAGCTTGATGATGGTGTGCAAAGGAACGTGGATGTACGGTATCTCTTCGGGTGGCGTCTCGAGGAAGTAGCCCAGCACGCAGCGAAGCACCGCTTGATGGGATACGGTGAGCACGTTGGTCTCGCATTCCAGCTGGGTGAGTACCGGCACCAAACGGTTCATCACGTCGATGTAGGACTCTCCCTGCGGATAGCGGTACTTGAGTTTCTCAAGGTCGCGCAGGGCCAGTTCTTTGGGGAATCGTTCCTGTAGTTCTTCGTAAGAAAGGTTTTCGCATTCGCCCTGCAAAAAACATTTTATGTTAGAGGTTAAGTAAAAATCGTATCATGTGTCAATAAGAGCAAAAGTGACCCATTTTTTACTTGACTACGGCGAAGCAAAAAGGAGGGATATGATTTTGACTGGTATGTATGTATGTTTATCTGTTCCCTCATAACTTCTAAGCTACTAATCATAATTTGACAAATGAGGTATCGTTGGAAGCGTCTTGATAGTCCGCTGGTTATAGGTTATGTGACGTCACATTAAATTGAACTAAAAATTAATATTATTGAAATTGAACTAAAAATTAATATATTTTTTTATGAAGCCGTGGTGGGTATCAAATGAAAGGGCTTATTTAGCACATTTCAAATATATATATATATATATATATATATATATATATATATATATATATATATATATATATATATAGATAGATAGATAGATAGATTTATTTGAACATGTTATGTAAATTACATTTATGTCAAGTCAGAAAAAGATGGGTACTAAGTTGTGTATATAAAAAAAATAGTAATATCAATTGTGACAGTAGAACACTAAGTAACATTTAAAACATTAAAGGCTAGAAATCATTCTGAATATGTACAGTTCATGTAATCTTGTAAATTATAAAAACAATTTTTTAAAAGATATTCTTTTACCCTCCTCTTGAATACATTCATGCTCAATGATGCTAGATGGGAAGGCAAATTATTATAGAGTTTGATATCCAGTGAATTTCGCACTGACATTTCTAGCTTAACCCGGGGTTGTCTTAGTTTTTGTGCATTTCTGGTCTCGTAATTGTGGTAGTCTGAGTGGGAAGAATATACACTTTTATTTTTGTGAATCTGAAGCAGTGTGTGGTAGATGTAAATACAAGGCAATGGCATAATTTTTTTTTTTTTAAAAAGTGGTTGGCAATGTTCATTGAATGGGACTCCTGCTATAATCCTGAGTCCTTTTTTTGTGGTAGATGTAAATACAAGGCAATGGCTCTGAGAGCATGGGAAGACCTACCCAAAGGAGTACTCCATATGTCAAGTGAGTGTGGAATAGTGAATGATAGGAGCTTATTAGTGTTTCGGTGCTCAGAACTTTCTTCAGCCTACGAAGTAGATAAAGTTGGGTTGACAATTTTTTACACAACATTTCAATATGATTTTTCCATTTGAGTGAATCGTCGATAGTTATGCCAAGCAGTTTAACATGGTTTTTACTTGTTAACCGGTTATTTGATGAAATAATAATATTCTGGGTTTTATTCCTATTCAGTTGCAACTTGTTTCGTGAGAACCATTTTTCTGCTTTTTCTTCAAGTTCTTGGTTGGTTTTTAATATTATATCAACATCAAAACTTTCATTTAGCATCGTCATATCATCTGCAAAGCAAATTATTGTTTTGGGAAGCAGATATATATATATATATATATATATATATATATATATATATATATATATATATATATAGTTAGCTGTCGCTCGCGGCTTTACTTCATGCACCCGATAATTGAGAATTCATTCAAAAATCACGCCTCAGATGTGAGCCAAACATATTTTCTACCTACCCAAAATACATATATAAAAAGCACGTTTTTCATTATGGGCTATGGTACAAATGTTAAAATTATATAAAAAAAAAAAACGTGTGTAATAATAATGACATAATCTGTGTTTATATCCTTTCCTCTAGTTATCTAATGATGGAGTCATGTGAGGTGTTATCGAAGACATCCTCTATATCTATGAATGCACATAGAGCCATTTCTATGGCCAGATATGACTTTTCAATGCTTTCAACTAAGCATTGTAGAGCATTAATCGTTGATTTGCCTGCTTGATAGGCCAACTGTTTTTTGTGAAGCGCTCTGTCCAAGAGTCTATAATTTTCTCCATTGTTTTCAGGAGAAAGGAGGTGAGAGTGATGCCTCTCTCCAGGCTTTCGGTGTGTGACCAAAAATGAAATTGACCTTGAAGAGCCTTTTCAAGAAGGGCTCTATTATCTCAAGGCCATTTTGTTATGGTGATAACTAATCGGAATAATTTTCACACTCTCCCGAATGTTGATGGACTTTTTCAATAAATTTACTGGTCCAGTTTTAGTATTTTGATCCACTGTTAGAATATCTAGAGATAACTTGTTATGAATTGAATTATACATTGTCAAACAAATGGTTCATTTTTCTCACATACATTTTCTCATACCCATGTATTGCATTAAAAATGTCGATGTCAAAATCTGATGCTGATCTGACTTTACTGGAAACTTCGGTTATAAAAAAATATTTGAAACATTTTTCGATATTTTTGAAATAACAGAAATATAAACAAAAAATCAAAATCATTATTATAGGTTTTTGCCCAATATCACAAGAACCGGCTCTGATATTTCCGATCGGATTACACCCTTTGAAAAGTACTCCAAAATATCTAACTTTTCCCCCATTTAACTCTTACCGTTCAAAAGATCCCAATATAATCCTATTAAAAAAGTGGCCACCCTGTTTAATAAAAAAACTATGTTCCTGTACATAGTTTTTTATTAAACGAACTTCATTAAACAACATCGGAGTTTTTGAGAAAATGAAAATAAAACGGAAATATTGGGCTTGGTTTTTCAATAATATCTTCATTTAATTTCATTTAAGATGTTTTTTTTCGAACTGACATTTAATTGAAATATATATGTTTTAACAACTCGCACGTGCAAATGCAAATATTACTTGAATGTTATCACATAACCTTAAGAAAAAAATGTCAAGGTAATTTCTAAATTTAAAAGATGTAATTAATGTATCAGTAATATCTCGAAAACAACTCTGATTAAATAAATCATTAAGTGTGACCCTTCAATTCACAGTAACAATCTGATAAACTTGAATATTTAAGCAGGAAAATATTTGTTTGAGATAAACGGTTTATTCAGATAGATGATTAGATATTGATGATTGGGATGACATGTTTATAGAAACAATCTTTTGAGTATCTTTATCAAAATAATCGTATTTTCCAATCTTTTTCCTGGGATTTATTTTCATTATCTTTCCTGCTGAAAAAAAAAAATTTTAACCAAATTGAAAATTTCTTGAAATGTTCCATTACATAATTTTAGTAGATTATCGGTCATTTATATTTATCATAATTCATATTACGAATCATTAGTCATCTGCCCGAAAAAATCGTGATTGGGATTGATGGGCTGATCACTCTATGTTATGTTGCCTCATTCAATATCTTATCAGATGAATTTTGAAGGATTTGTAAGCTCCTCCAAGACATGTTACCCGAACAATAAATTAACCAAGTTTATGATTTTAGGAATGGTTGCAAAACGCAAATATATACAGTCGAAATAACACAAACAGAATAATAAAACGGCGTAAAAATAGATTTGTTCAAATTTTTACAAAACATAGAAATATGAACTTTTCCAATTTCTGATTTTGTTTTTATAAAGATTTGATCAACTGACTGTCTATGTTCTGGCGGCTCCAAGATGGCGGACGAGTTTTGTGATTGTGGTAAGTTTCGATTTAAAATTGGTATGTGGGGGTTTTTGAGGACGGAGATTGTTAACTTTTTAAAATTCAAAAATTCAAAATGGCGGACAAGTTTTGTGATTATGGTCCGATTCGATTTCAAATTGCTATATGGGGGTTTTCGGGGTCGGAGATAACGAATTTTTTGTCAAAATTTACAAATCCAAGATGGCGGCTCCAAAATGGCGGAGGAGTTTTGTGATTATGGTCCGATTCTATTCAAAATGTGGGGGTTTTCGGAGTCGAATATTATGTATTTTTTGTCAAAATTTATGAAATTGAAAAGGCGGCTCATGGAAGTTTTGTTATAGAAAAAAAACAAAATGCGTTCCAAGATGGCGGACGAGATTTAGGTCCGATTCGATTCAAAATTGGTATGTGGGGGTTTTCAGAGTCGAAGATTATTCATTTTTCTTCAAAATTCATAAAAACGAAATGGCGGCTCCAAGATGGCGGGCGAGTTTTGTGATTATGGTAAGTTTCGATTTAAAATTGGTATGTGGGGATTTTTGAGGACGGAGATTGTGAATTTTTTTAAATTCAAAAATTCAAGATGGCGAACAAGTTTTGAGTTTATGGTCCGATTCGATTCCAAATTGCTATATGAGGGTTTTCGGGGTCGGAGATAACGAATTTTTTGTCAAAATTTACAAATTTAAGATGGCGGCTCCAAAATGGTGGAGGAGTTTTGTGATTATGGTCCGATTCTATTCAAAATGTGGGGGCTTTCGGAGTTGGATATTATGAATTTTTTGTCAAAATTTATGAAATTGAAAAGGCGGCTCATGGAAGTTTTGTTATAGAAAAAAAACAAAATAGCGCTCCAAGATGGCGGACGAGATTTAGGTTTATGGTCCGATTCGATTCAAAATTGGTTTGTGGGGGTTTTCAGGGTCGAAGATTATTAATTTTTCTTCAAAATTCATAAAAACGAAATGGCGGCTCTAAGATGGCGGGCGAGTTTTGTGATTTATGATACGATTCGATTCAAATTGGTATGTGGGGGTTTTCGGCCGGAGATTATGAATTTCTTGTCAAAATTTGTAAATTCAAGATGGCGGCTCCAAAATGGCGGAGGAGTTTTGTGATTATGGTCCGATTCGATTCCAAATTGCTATATGGGGGTTTTCGGGGTCGGAGATAACGAATTATTTGTCAAAATTTACAAATCCAAGATGGCGGCTCCAAAATGGCGGAGGAGTTTTGTGACTATGGTCCGATTCTATTCAAAATGTGGGGGTTTTCGGAGTCGGATTTTATGAATTTTTTGTCAAAATTCATGACATTGAAATGGCGGCTCATGGAATTTTTGTTATAGGAAAAAAAATGGCGCTCCAAGATGACGGACGAGATTTAGGTGAATGGTCCGATTCGATTCAAAATTGGTATGTGGGGGTTTTCAGGGTCGAAGATTATACATTTTTCTTCAAAATTCATAAAATCAATATGGCGGCACCAAGATGGCCGATGAATTCTGTGTTTATGGTCCGATTCTATTCAAAAATTGATATGTGGGGGTTTTCGGGGTCGGAGATTATGAATTTTTTATCAAAATTCACAAATTCAAGATGGCGGACGAGTTTTGTAATTATGGCCCGATTCGATTCAAAATTAATGTGTCGGTTTTTTGGGGTCGGAGATTATGAATTTAGTCGAAGATTATTGTTTTTTAGTTGAAATTCCAAAATTGAAGATGACAACGCCAAGAAGGCGGATGAGTTAATCTTTAGATGGTCTCCTCATTGAAGGACTAGATGGCTCAGAACATACAGGAAAAAGGCCTCATAATAACGATGCTTTAACAAAAATGCATATTATAGATTAGGGCGTACTCAAGTACTGAAAAGCACAAAATAAAATAATTATTAAAAAACCTTTCTAAAGACAAGCTTTTATTCAAATGCCCTAAAAAGTAAAAAATAATTGCTTTGGATGTGTGACGTAGGTTATTCTGCTTTTGTATTCGAACTGAAAAGTTTGCGCGACAAGCTTTTGAACCTATAACTCACGGAAAAACCTACGTCACACATCCAAAGCAATTATTTTATACTTTTCAGTGCATTCGAATGAAAGCTTGTCTTTAAAAAGGTTTTTTATTAATTAATTTATTTTTTAATTTTTTTACTGCTTCTGACAACGTACTGAATAATTTTCCGCATACTGCTGTATATTATTTGTGTATAAGCTGGATTAGTAAAACTAAAAGCATTGAGCGCAAAAAGTTGCAAATTTGAAGAAATATGTGAAAAAAAACCTGACAATTAATACTCAACATATTATAACAATGTTCATATTACCCAAAGACTATTGAAACAACTTCTACACCATCTTTTCGCTCTCAACACTTTTAAATTTAATAATCTTTTTAAATAAAAAAAAATAAGACCATTGTTTTTTTTTTTTTGGCGTTTTAAAAATATTTATCATTTGTTTTTAGGGTAGAGAATTGAATTACTACCTAAAACTTACACATATCATTTTCTTTCATTAGATGTATTTACAAAAAAGTTTTGTTCCATTCAAATTAGCAGTGCTGTTTCTTAGGAAGCCTATTGAATTAGCACTAAAACTCACACAGAATATATAAATATAAATTTCAAATCATTTTTATAAGGATATCCATATCAGTACTGCTTCTAAGGTGGCGTATTGAATTAGTACCAAAGCCTACACAGAATATATAAATTTCAAATCATTTTCATAAGGATATCCATATCAGTACTGCTTCTAAGGTGGCGTATTGAATTAGTACCAAAGCCTACACAAAATATAAAAATCTCCATTCAATTTTGTTTTTATAGGGATTATTTACAAAAAAGCATCTTTCCTATTTGCAAATATGCCAATTCATGAGCAAAATCGTTTTTTACTTACCGACCAAATCTCGTCCAGTTCATGCAGATGCTGCTGAGGGGCCTGTATGTTGGCACTGGTTGCCTTGGTTCTCTTCAAAGTCGACGTCCACACTTGCAGGCCGGGCAAATTCAGAGCTTGTACGTGTTGCGCGAGTGCTTTCGCGTAAAGCCGACCTCTCGGCGACAGCGACGCATCCCCGCCGATTTTTCCAATGACGTTGAACTCGCTTTCCCCGTGCTACGAAAAAAAAACAACCTCAGAACAGGCCGAAGAAGTCATATCGAATCTACCCACCCTGCTGAAGTATAAAGTCTGCTGAAGCGGTTTCGGGGTCGACACATAAGCCAAAATCTTGCTCTCTTTGGATCCGGTCACTCCGTGAGCTATGATGCCCCCATCCCCTCCGTCTAGAATTTTAAGCATAGGACAGGGCAGTTCCCACAAGCTCCCCAGCGTTGGAGACTCGTACTGGGCCTTGTAGTGCGCCATTTTATGAGTTAGGTCTTTCAGTGATTCCTCAGTCGCCATGTTGCTGTAATCTGCACTGTACTGCAGGATTTCCTAGAAGATAAGATTGTTCAGGCTCTGATATTCCGTTACATTTTCGGAGATTTCGATACCCCCAAAGAACAAGTGAAGATTACAATAGTTTGTTATCCTATCAATAATCCCAAAAGCCGAGCTGAATGTAGATGAGATCATAGTATCGCTTTTACTGGCTTCCGATGCGTTATCATATATGACCGATTGAACAGCCTCAACACGGAACCTTGCAGCACCCCGATAGGACCCAGCTATTTATCTTGAAATTCTTATCCCACAGGACGGGATGTTCACAATAGATGAGATCGTAGAATCGTGTTCACTGACTACCGATACGTTATTATACATGACCGAAATAAACGGCCTCAACGCGGATTCTTGTGGTACCCCAAATCGTACCCGTTATTTACCTTGAAATTCCTCTTCAACAAAACGAGATCTTCACAAAGCATTCGATAAACATAACCCGGAAGCCGAGCTGGATGATGAGATCATAGGAATGACTTTACTGACTACCGAAACGTTTATACACGACCGAAATAAACGGACCCAAAGCGGAACCTCGTGGCACCCCCCAACTATTTACCTTGAAATTCCTTTCCAACAAGACGGGATCCTCACAAACGCATTCGATGAACATCACCCGGAAGCCGAGCTGGGTGTAGATGAGATCGTAGATTTCTTGTCTTTGGGATCTGGAGACGTTGGGACCGTCGAGGATGGCCACTTGATCGTTGGATTGTTGCAGCCAGGAAGCGGCGTCTTCTAAGGCTTCCCTGAAGCTCTGCTGGCGGATTCTCCAGGCGGGCAGATTGTCTGCGCGGAACATTTCGTGCGAATCGTATTGTGTCATGTGCTTGCGGCGATAGTCGCTTATATCATATACTGGAAATTTGAAATGATAAACATTCAGAAGATAAGTTTTAGGAGATTGATAGAAAACCCTTAAAGTACAAGGTACAAGCAATACGTGAAATACAGGTGGTAGTGTCAATTTTATTGATCTATAACCAAAAATTGTAAAGGAGGAAATTCTCTATAATTTTCGACAAAAATTGAGCTTATTCGTTTGAATAGCAAAAATGAGGGAGATAAATTAGGTATTATTATTTGTCTCGCAACCATTTTTTCGTAATTATTTAAGTTGATCTGATTAAGCAAATTTTGCGACTTTTTGAATTTATTACTTTCTAAACTTTCAAAAAGGTCGAGTTTAAAAACTTTATATGTAATATTTCGAAATGGTTAATAAAATAATTTTTTTCAGTCAAGAGGTGAGTAGCAAAAGTTCAATTTGTGGTTAGGGTGGCTTGATATGCAGGACAGAAGAAAACTTCACCTTGCATGTTTTGTTCATAAAGTTTTAGAAAAAGGAACTCCCTCGTATATTAGAAAAAAAAAAGTCATATAGGTCGGTTGTGCAAGATGTGTAAACACCAGAAATATAAATCTACCCAGGCATAAAACTGATGCATTCAAAAGATCATTTTCTCATTCTGCGGTGAAAATATTGAACTCCATACCAACACCTATCAAGAACAAATCATCTTGTGGATTTTGAAGAGTCTATAAGGAATACCTTCTGGTTTCCCAACATTTTTTTTATACAGGGTGTTAGTGAATAAGTGCGACAAACTTCAGGGGGTGATTCTGCATGACAAAATAATGACAGTTTGCTATATAACTTTTGTCAGCAAATGCTTCGTTTTCGTTTCCGATTTTTTGCTCTGAAACCGGTCGAGATATGCAAATGAAATTTGGTGAGTTTCAAGAGGTAGTTATTGCGCATTTTTTGACATGCAATTAAGAATTTTATGTTCATCATTGGCGCGCATACGGGTAATGATCTAAACAAAATGGTACGCCACTGAGATATTTCAAATAAAAATTATTTTTGCCTCTTGCCTTGTATTCGTATGAGGCGCCGTTTTTATGCAAAAAAATTAAATCAATCAATCAATCAAATATACTTTATTGTCCGAATATAGATACATCTCATTGACAAAGTCTGGAATCCTAAATTTAAAAGGTAAACGGTACAAAGGTAAAAAGGCAAAAATTTAATAGTGCCAATATACACACAAATGTTAACAACAGTTTTTTGACAATACACAAGATAGTAAATAAATAATACAAATAAAAGATTGGGATCGGCATTAACTAATGATTTTAAATAAAATGGAAAATCTAAAAGGTTGCATCTTACTTGATCACATTAATTACAGTCCAAGTTAAATTGATCTTCGTAAACATCTTAACGCGTATTTTTCATTCCTTTAATACATTATCAAGAACTATCTAATACAATAACGTTAAACCAGAACAATAACAGAAAATAACACTAATAAATAAATAGGCGCAAAGCTACAACAAATGTTCAAAATGACCTCCTTCAGACGTCTCATTGATTGTTGTATTCGCGCAAATATTCCTGGTGTATTTCTTATTGTCTCACAGCCGGCTATAATTCGATTACTCAGGTCTTAAACATTTTCAACGGGAGTGGAATAAACTAATGACTTGAGAAAACCCCAAATGCAAAAATCTAGAGGATTTAAATCCGGAGATCGAGCAGGCCAATGTTCCGTACCTCCCCTACCTATCCAACGATTTGGATATACTGTATCTAAGTGATTACGTACAATAATGCTAAAATGGACTGGTGCACCATCATGCGTGAACCAGAATTATTGTCTCAGCTGTAGAGGAATTTCTTCAAGAAGAACAGATAACTCTTCCGGTAGGAAATTAAGGTAAGAGTCGCCTGTTAGTCGTTGTGGGAGGAAATATGGACCGATTAAATGATCAAGTACCCCAAGCCATACATTTACTGAAAACTGATGCTGAAAATGAGCTTCAAAGATTCCATGTGGATTTTCCTCAGCCCAGAGGTGATTGTTATGGAAATTTCATATACACTGTCGTCCAAAATTAGCCTCGTCAGTAAACAACAAGTCATTTGAAAAATTAGAAATTTGAGCGATTTGATGAAGAATCCAATGGCAAAAAAGTAGGCGCGGAAAAAAGTATCTAGGTAGTAGAGCTTGCACACGTTGAATTTGAAACGGATACAATTGCTGTTCTTTAAGAATTTTAAATACAGTGAAGTTGCTTACATTCAGTATGTTGGCAATTTTTCGAGTACTTGTTTCAGGTGACTCCGCAATTAACTCGAGAACTGCTTCTTCTAGTAGCACAGTTCGTACTTCTCGAGGGCGCCCGCGTCAGCCGTTTGTTTCTTAAATGTACCATTTTCGCGCAAACGTTGGTGAAGACGAGCAAATATTGTGTGATGGGAAATACAATCGTCGAGCTTGTCGACCATTTCCATTACTTTGACCATAGACAAAATGCATGTCTGACAATTCCGCATTTGTATAATTTTCCATTCTTTTCGATAATAGAAAAATTAATTACTTATTATCATTAATGTTATACCAAACTAAAAGCTTAAAAATGAAGAAACGCTAATTTGACATTTTGTCGAAATATTCGTATTTAACAGAATGTTGACAGTCGCCTACAGATAATGTATTAAAGTCGTATCGCCGTATCAAAAATATTATTCAATAATATGGTATTGAACAATTTGTCAATAAATGTACCAGGATTACAAACATTAGTGCTACACTTATTGATTACGTACTATCGAATCAGATTATACCTGTCAATGTGCACGACTGTCCTGAAATTACTGACCATTCTATCATAACAATTAACTTACCCATAAAAAATAATAACTATATAGGAAGCTCCTTCCTCACAAGAAAACTCGATGCAAATGCCTTTCATAATATCAATTTGAACCTATTATCATGCGATTGGTTGAATAATTCTATTGACGTTAATGAAATCTACAAAAACTTTGAAACACAATGCAGAACAATTACAAACCGTTTTGCACCACTAGTGGAAATTGTTATAAAAAATAGGCAGGTCCCTTGGTATGATGAAGAAACAAAATCAGCTTCTAGAGAAAGAGACACAGCACATAAACAATTCAAAAAAAGTTCTGGTCCTGAAAAAAATTACTTATGGAACCAATACAAACTAAAAAGAAATACCGTGGTTAACCTACCAAAAACCAAGATATCACAATATTTTGAGAATCACATTGATAAAAATAGGAGTAAAGCAAAAGAAATGTGGAAAACACTAAAAAAATTGATAAAAGGTGAAAAAAATAAGTTAAACTACAAATGTATCAATTTTGGCACAGACACCGTAGCTCAAAACGAACTTGAAGCAGCTAATATGTTCAATGAATTCATTACTGAAAGTATATAAATTATTTCCGATCAGATTACACCTGAATCTGAATGGAATCATGAAGATTTGCCATTCATAACTAGTAACTTTGTAAAAGTTGAGAATGTTAGTCTTACAAAATTAAAAAATATTATTTTTTCTCTTCCGAACAAAGGCAGAGTCGAAAAAGTAGTCAATATAAAATGTTTGAAAGAAACATTTTATGCAATAGGAAACTTTCCTGAGAATCAAAAAATGAGCACTGTTATTCCTATCCCTAAAATTAACAACGCAACTGAAGTAACAGATTTCAGAGGAATAAACACGTTGCCAACGTTGGTAATCAGTCAGGTTTTAGTGCGAAACCACCTTACAATTAACGATATCAAACTGGAAGCAAGAAATAGATAAGGGTAACTATATAACTGCAGTTTTTTTTATTTCAAAAGAGCCTTTGAAACCATCGACAGAAAAATGCTACTAACAAAAATAAAATATTACGGCATTGAAGGTAATGTGTTGAAATGGTTTGAGCAATATCTAAACAATAGGTCTCAGAAATGTAAAATAGATAAATCGTTCTCTAGTGAGCTGGCTAATGATATAGGGGTGCCACAGGGCAGTGTCTTGGGGCCTCTCCTATTCATTATCTACCTGAATGATATCAATTTCGTAAGGGGTTATGATTTTCTTAACCTTTTTGCGGACGATACTTTGGTAGCATGCTATGGTAGTGACTTGAGTGAAACGTTGATGAGACTAAATCATGTTTTAAACTCATTCGAAGCATTTTTGAAAACAAATAAGATGAAATTAAATTCAAATAAAACAAAGGCAATGTCCTGGGTACAAAATACAAATTGAAAAATATGAACTGTCAACATTTGCACATAAAAATAGACGGTGAAAATCTGGAATGGGTTAAGAAATTTAAATATCTAGGTTTTATGATAGATGATAGATTGAGTTTTAAAAGTCACTGCGATTACATCTGTAAAAAAATATCAAAAAAGTTATTCTTTCTATTTAGAGTATTCCATAACATGTCTCTCTTTTCCAAAATAACCATCTATAGGACAATAATACAACCCCACTTTGACTATTGTGTTAGCTTACTGTACCATTTGGACAAGAACTGTTTAATGACCTTACAAAAACTTCAAAATAATTCTGCAATGCAATAAATATGTTCCAATTGATCAGATGTTACGAACTTTGAACTGGCATAACGTAAACAAACGACTGTTTTTCATGACAATGGTGCTCATTTATAAAATAACAAAAAAGTTAGTTCCAAGTTATCTTAGTTCATTAATTACGTACAATAATGAGATCCACACTTATCCTACAAGAAACGTGAACAATTTCCATATAGCTCGAACTCGAAATACAAGCTCAATGAAAACATTATTCTTCAAGGGCTTAAATGATTTCAATAACCTCTCAAATGAAGTGAAAAATTCACCGTCTTTAAACACATTCAAAACTCTGATTATTGTGACACTATAGGTGTATTTTTGTATATTTTTATATTTTTATATTTTTTTCTTTATATATTTTTTTCTTTATATATTTTTTTTTATATTCCAGTATTTTCTTTTGTTTAGCATCAAGTATTTTTATTACTAATTACAAATATTAGAAATGTATGTAAATTAGGATGTTTCCTATTTCAAATAAAGATTTAATTTAGTAATGACAAATACGTGTTAAGATGTTTTATTTTTTGCATAAAAACGGCGCCCAATACGAAAAAAAGGCAAGAGAGATTTTTTGTCACAAATTGAACGAGGAATTCAAAAGTGATGAATAATTTGAAATATCTCAGTGGCGTACCATTTTTTTCTTCAAAAAAGTTGAGATCATTACCCGTATGCGCGCCAATGATGAACATAAAATTCTTAATTGCATGTCAAAAAATGCGCAATAACTACCTCTTAAAACTCACCAAATTCATTCGCATATCTCGACCGGTTTCAGAGCAATAAATAAATAGTCAGTTTTTAAGAAAAACTTTTAACACCCCGTATCTCGGAAAACGAAGCATTTGCGGACAAAAGTTATATAGCAAACTGTCATTATTTTTTCATGCAGAATCACCCCCTGAAGTTTGTCGCACTTATTCACTAACACCCTGTATGTTGCAATAATTGGAATATATTAATGTTCTCCATTTATTTAATTGTAACTGGTACTCGGTTAAGTTGACTTCGCCGAGGATAATTAAAATAAAGACATTTTTTTATTACTCTAAGTGCACTTTATTTATTATTACTATAAAGTGCCCTTTATTGCCCGCGCGGGAGTAATTGCTGAATTGATTTTATTTTTGATATCAAATAATATTTCTATATCTCCTTACTTTTAGTCTTTTCTCCGGTATAATTCAGGTACCTGGACAGGCGCCTGGCCAGAAGGCTCTTCCCTCTTCCCGGAAGGCCGACCATGGCCACCAAGAGGGGCCCGAACTGCCTCAGTGGGGATCGCTTGGGAGCCTGGGCACCTAAACAATAAAAGCAACTTTTTATCTCCATGTCTGCTTCGATACTGAATCCACCTAATCGAGTTGTTGAAATTCCAATGGTCGTGACGTTTCATTTCTTATTTGCGATACGGATTATCGCTGAGGAGCATGCAGATTATACATATTTTCAAAATTAAGACAACCTTTTATACAAATGCACATAAAAAGATAAAATAATTTCCTTAAATGTTTGTTTGACCTTGGTTATTCTGTGAGTAGCAGGTTCAAAAGCTGGCCGTGAATATAAAATAGGTATTCTTGCGCGGCAAGATTTTGAATCTGCTTCTCACAGAATAACCTAGATCAAACAATTAAAGAAATTATTTTTCCTTTTTAGTGCATTTGTATAAAAGCTTGTTTAATTTTTTTATCATTTTCATTAAATTCTTTTTAGAGTTCTGACAAAAATTGATAATCTCCGACTCAAAAAACCCATATAGCAATTTTGAATGGAATCGGGCCATAATAACAAAACTCGTCGCCATATTGGAGCCGCCATCTTGAATTCATGAATTTTTACAAAAACATCATGATGTCCGACCTCAAAAAAACCCACAGACCAATTTTGAATGGAATCGGGCTATAATCACGAAACTCGTCGCCATCTTGAATTCGTGGATTTTGACAAAAAAAAACATGATCCCCGACCCCAAAAACCCCCACATACCAATTTTTATTAGAATCGGGCTAAAACCACAAAACTCGTCGCCATATTGGAGCCACCATCTTGAATTTATGAATTTTGACAATACCATCATGACGGCAGGTCTAAGCCCGCCATTTTAAATTCGTGGATTTTGAAAAAAAAATCATGATTTCCGATCGCAAAAACCCCCACATACCAATTTTTATTGGAATCAGGCTATAATCACAAAACTTGTCACCATCTTGGACCCGCCATCTTGAATTCGTGGATTTTGACAAAATAATCATGATCTCCGACCTCGAAAACCCCCACATAGCAATTTTCATTGGAATCAGGCTATAACCACAAAACTCGTCACCATCTTGGACCCGCCCTTTTGAATTTATGAATTTTGACAAAAAATCATGATCCCCGACCCCAAAAACCCCCACATACCAATTTTTATTGGAATCGGGCTAAAACCACAAAACTCGTCGCCATATTGGAGCCGCCATCTTGAATTCATGAATTTTTACAAAAACATCATGATGTCCGACCTCAAAAAAACCCACAGACCAATTTTGAATGGAATCGGGCTATAATCACAAAACTCGCCGCCATCTTGAATTCGTGGATTTTACAAAAAACATGATCTCCGACCTCGAAAACCCCCACATAGCAATTTTCATTGGAATCAGGCTATAACCACAAAACTCGTCGCCATATTGGAGCCGCCATCTTGAATTTATGAATTTTGACAATACCAACATGATGTCCGACCCCAAAAACCCCCACACACCAATTTTAATTGGAATCGGGCTATAACCACAAAACTCGTCGCCATCTTGAATTCGTGGATTTTGACAAAAAAACATGATCCCCGACCCCAAAAACCCCCACACACCAATTTTGAATGGAATCGGGCTATAATCACAAAACTCGTCGCCATATTGGAGCCGCCATCTTGAATTTATGAATTTTGACAAACAATTCGTTATCTCTACCCCCGAAAACCCCCACACCAATTTTGAAGCCGCCATCTTGAATTTATGAATTTTGAAAATAACATCATCATCACGATGACAACTAATTATATTTACATATATATATATTCAGAATTAAAAAATACAAAAGCAAAGTTTTAAATATAAAATAATATCAAGATGAAAATCTTGATTGAAGCCGGACTCGAAGTGATGGCGCATTTGCTGTTTCAGTTGGAGGAAAACCCGGAAAAACCCACAACACCATCAGAAATCAGATCATCAACTTTCTCATAGAAAAGGACACATGCTCCCTGGGAGCTGAGAGAATCAATCTTGGAAAATACACGGCAGTCATCGAAGAGGTGCCAACAATTAGAATAAGGGTGTTTGCAATATGCAGTATAGTGTCCATTGGAAATGCTGCCGCTATGATTAGATATGGCGTAGATATTATAAAGAGTATTCATTCCATCCTGAGCAGAATATTGGTCCAAATTCAAAT
Source organism: Gonioctena quinquepunctata (assembly GCA_018342105.1). Classification (NCBI taxonomy): domain Eukaryota; kingdom Metazoa; phylum Arthropoda; class Insecta; order Coleoptera; family Chrysomelidae; genus Gonioctena; species Gonioctena quinquepunctata. Next base: position 1,372,972 of record JAFIRS010000052.1, on the reverse strand, counting down.
TTTGTATGGGAAAATTAATCACATTGTCCAATTTACTGCCATCAGTCGAAGAAACACGTTTTAAATGTGCAACTAAAATTTTTGGAAATGTTTGTATACGAATCATCTTTTTGAATTTCCTTTTCATTCCACAAGTTGAACAGTATGGGCTCGCATCGTTAGTCAAAGTCTCCTCTTCTGTCAACAGTTCAATACATTGTGTTAAATTCACGACTTCGTTTGGCAAGTTTGGAATAGGGATTGAAAGTACCCAGAAAGGTTCAAAAGTAACGGAGCAGTAATTACAAAAAGTACATCTCAATATAGACTTCAGCTGACCGGCAAATGTATCCACAATTTTGGAATTATGAGTAGACAGATATCTTGTCCAACAAATGGAAGCTTTCTGATTATCATTTGTGATAACAAAATCGTTTGGTGATGGATGAATCTCTGCACTCGCCTTGTTTAAATCTTCATGTAAACCTACTAGAAGGTATCTTAGAAATTCTTCCGAATCTGCTGGGACGTTATGGTCGAAGGAAGGAGCAAAATTTCTGAATAGACGCACGAAATGTGAAGTATCCACCATTTTTCGAGAAGAATCAGGACTCCAGATATTTTCCATCAAAGATATAAAAGATTTCACTAAATTTCCTTTCATTCTTGATGTAGTAGTATTCAAATCCTCCATACAAAAACCATTCTTGAAAAATTCCAACAAAACCTTGGTGTTCGAGAGACACCGGATCATGCTATTCATAAAACAGGTATTTCCTACATTCTTCAATCCTCTTAGGCCAAATGTAGAAATGGAGTCTCTTGTTGGTATTCTGACTTTTTGTTTGATATTAACCTCCAAACTTTCTAGACGGTCGATTTACAAGCTTTCTTTTTTATATATAATATTTCAAAATCGTTAACAAAATCTACCTGCTATTTTGAACCTATGTGGCCCATTATAGCTATTAATATAACGAGATTATTATGCGATTTATAATAGTCGAGGACATTGCTAGGTGACGAGGCGATAGCCGAGTCACCCACAATATCCGAGACGGTGTTAAATCGCTAATAATCAAGTTACATTCAAAGCTTTATCGTATCATTGACAACGGCGATGCGAAAATATGTTATTTCATTTTGGCATTTCAAAAAGTCATCATTAAAATCATGCAAGATTTTGATATTCCTGACGATATATTAGCTGCAGCCAACACTATAAGGTTGAACTTGCTTCCGGACAAATCTAAAATCCATTATGAAAAAGAATATCGGCAGTTTTGTAACTCTCTGATGATCGTGGACGCTGAAGGCAAAGGTGTATCCATCAAATTTGAAAACTGTCAAAATATTGTTTTTCATGTTCATGAAAACTAGTTCTAATATTATTTGGTATCTAACGTATTATGCTTCCGTAACTAACGTATTAAATTATGGTAACTAATGTATTATGAGTAACTGAGGTTTTATGTAGGTTTTGGTTCGTTTATGATGTTAATAATTATTAATAAAGATTTCATATAAAAATGTATTAATCTTCAATGATACGAAAAAATATTAAATGATTGGTTTCCTTCATAATTCAACATTATAATATGTAGAATTTTGAACGAACCCTATTTTTTGAGTCGAAGATGAATTATTCTACTGAGAATGGATATACTATAACAAGTAAACAGCGTGTATTTCAGAGATGATATAGATAGATCTTTATTTAAATAGGATATCCTAATATACAAATCAGCTAAAAAAAAAAGTTAAAGTAAGAGATATGTGGTACATATTGAAAAAATATACAATAAAATATATAACAAACATTAAATAAAATACATTAGAAAGTTGGTTTAAATAATAAATATCATATTTGTGCATTTGAAACAAATTACTTTAGTTCAATTTTTGAAAATGTTCAGAGATGGCCTACTTTTAATTAGATGGTAATTGGTAATTTATTGAACTGATCGAAACCTTTGAAAATCAAAGAGTTCATGGTGTTTTTGTGATTTGCTCTATTAATATATAAATTATTTTTTTAGACAATGTACTTTTTGAAATAACAGGGCCCTAAATTGTTCAGTATTTTGTATACAAATATCATGGTGAAATAAAACATGAGGGGTACCGCAGGGCTCCAGCCCTGTGCTTTATATACTGTTATAGAAATAAGTATAATACGCCCCTGCGTTGTTTGTCATAAGCGAGACCGTTGACCTAGTTTCTCCAAACCGTCTGGGAATAACGATGACGTCATGGAACGGTCCCGATGTTTCGAGAGCCGCTCGACGAGTCCAGAAGACAAGAACGAGGATATGTAAATCGTGCAAATCAAGGAAGCGGCAGTTCTTGAATATTTTGGAGATTATTCGAAGAACGTGAAAAAAAAATATCCACCTATGGTCGGCATGTAAGTTCAAAGTCTCAAATCCTATCATGTTCTTTTCGGTTTTTTTCAGCTCATGCAACTGACATTGGAAACACTATAATGCTATAAAAAAGGTAATATTGTTTTCCTATCACTTCCAAGTTCCACGCACGTGTCCTTTTAAATGGTAATTTTTAGTCGGAAGTCATGCATTTCTACGAGTGCAGATGTTCAGAACAATGTCGAAGACGCCTCACAACACAAACGACGCCTGACCCCATTCCTCGTTAGATTTAACTATTAAAAATAGTAAACAAGTATTTTTATACGATGTCTTTCGAAAGTTATCGAAACGTTGTTTATCAAGTTAGAACACTGATCCGACCTCGAAGCTATTATTTAGGCTTGTTGCCGCATTGCGAAAGATATCCTTGAAAATAATTTTTTGGGAGACGGTTCAATGAATACCAATATCAATCATTTCGAAGAAAAGATTACCCCCTTGTTTGTTAGTCTTTTCATCATCTTTTGATTAAATGACGAGATAACTGAATATAAATTGAATTTTTCAAGGATTGATATATCATTCCATTAGCTGGAATATTTTCGACTATTACCCGTATACATTTCAAATTTCCTCGGTTGATTTTCATCTTTGAAAATTATTTTGCAGGGGGGCTGGCAAACAATTTTGTAATCTTGTATTTCTCGTAAACAATGTCCGATAATTTAAATATGTTCCGACATAACAACAGTGCTTGCGAAATGTAAATAAAATGTAATAACATGTCTAAAAAACATCTTGCGAATACTATTAGATCTTGAAAAACAATAATGTAATCACATATACCGGGTGTCCCATTCATACGAACAAGATCCCGCACAGAAGAGTTGGCGCGAAAATGATATGAAATCCTTGAAATTTACTACAATGTTTACATCTGTCAGTCAAACATCATATAATAATAATAATATTTTATTCCATTAACAGACCATATTACATGGTATTGGACATGTCAAAAATATAAATATAAAAATCTATACACCTATAATCATATATACATAAAATTTCATTCTACGAGACCGTAAAGAAGAGTCGAAGACTTACAGGCACATAAATAACAGTTATTATACAATTTCAGTTATTGTTTACATATAGACATTATTAGACACACAATGTTCAGTATAATTTAACAGTCAACACAATGTTATTACAGTTAAGAAGTTAAGAAGAACTCGCTTCGGCTATACAGGGTGTAACTGAATAAGTGTAAAACATTTAAGGAGGTGATTCCTCATCGAAAAAAAGATAGGATCTTTCATATAAAGAAACTTCATTGGAGCATCCCTTGTTAAGATACAGCCCCTTAAAGGGGGTACATAAAATTTGTATAACAATTTTTTTCACAAGCACTGAAAAAGTTACAATATTGAAATTAACCTGACGTTTTGTACTACCAAAAAGACACTTAGCCAGTAATTTATTTGGTTTACCCCATGGTTGTAAGGGGTGAAAAACGCAACCCCTAAAATTTATTTCCAATGTAACTTTTTGTCTTATTATTTGTTTACCATTTAAAAATTTATTTCCGATAGCCTGTTTCATTCTAAACAAAAAATGTCTCTTGGGTTTTTTGCCCAAAATAAACCAGTAAACAGCAAAACATTATTTTACGAACAACTACAGAGATACATCGTCATAAATGCGAAAATACGAAACTAATCTATCTAGTAGGTCGCTATTAGCGATAGTGACAATTAAATTGGTATGACGCTATCAGTTTGGGAATTTTCGAAATTGAATTAATACTAATTGTGTGTTGTTGTTCTGTTCTTAATTTGTTACTTTAATAATTCACTTGTTAATAAAATGGCATACACAAATGAGGAAATGGCTGATATGCATTACGTTTACGGTCTGTCGCAGGGGAATGGGTTAGAAGCTTCTAGAAGATATGCTGAAATGTATCCTCAACGGCAGCATCCTTCACATAGAATATTTGCTCGACTTCATCAACGATTACGAGAATATGGTTCATTCGACAAAAGAACGCAGGATTGTGGTCGCCATCGAGAAATACGAACACCACAGCTTGAGGAAGCAGTACTTAATTTGATTGAAGAACAACCTACTACCAGTACTAGAAAGATTGCTTTCCAGCTAAATGTTGATCATATGACGGTATTTCGAATTTTAAAGGAACAACTCTTATACCCTTACCATCTGCAACGAGTACAGGCACTGTTACCGCGAGACTTTCCGAACCGTCTTGAATTTTGCAATTGGATGCTGGAAATGATTAGAAGAAATTGTGACTTTCTGAAGACGATAGGATTCACAGACGAATGTAGTTTTTCTCGGGACAAGATTATTAATTTTCATAATTACCACATATGGGCTGATGAAAACCCTCACGCTATTGTCGAAACTAGCCATCAAGAAGATTCACAGACGAATGTAGTTTTTCTCGGGACAAGATTATTGGGGATGATTTAATTGGGCCTCATTTTCTACCTCCTCGATTAAATGGTGAGGCATACGTTCAATTTTAAGAGAAGTGCATCCAGTACTGCTGGAGGAAGTTCCTTTGGGCGTCAGAAGGGATATGTTTTTATGCATGATGGGGCTCCGCCCATTTTAGTCAAGTAGCACGTCAGCATTTAACTGAAACATATGCAAATCAGTGGATAGGTCGAGGAGGACCACATAAATGGCCCGCTCGATCCCCGGATCTCAATCCTCTCGATTTCTCTATTTGGGGCCATTCACAGCATTTGGTATATCGTACTCCTGTTCGCGATGTAGAGGACTTAAGAAACCGCATCATCGATGCGTGCAGGGTAATCAGAGAGACTCCAGGAATATTTGAGCGAATACGTGGCTCAATGCGCCGACGTCTAGACGCATGCGTAATGTTTGAAGGTAGACATATTGAACATTCACTATGATTTCTACATGTTGTGTGTTTTGTTATTAATAACTTAGTTTTGTTTATTACCCTTTAATCGTTTAATGCAGGTACTAACTACAAAATAACAATAAATCCAGTTCGCATTTATGACGATGTATCTCTGTAGTTGTTCGTAAAATAATGTTTTGCTGCTTACTGGTTTATTTTGGGCAAAAAACCCAAGAGACATTTTTTGTTTAGAATGAAACAGGCTATCGGAAATAAATTTTTAAATGGTAAACAAATAATAAGACAAAAGTTACATTGGAAATAAATTTTAGGGGTTGCGTTTTCCCCCTTACACCATGGGGTAAACCAAATAAATTACTGGCTAAGTGTCTTTTTGGTAGTACAAAACGTCAGGTTAATTTCAATATTGTAACTTTTTCAGTGCTTGTGAAAAAAATTGTTATACAAATTTTATGTACCCCCTTTAAGGGGCTGTATCTTAACAAGGGATGCTCCAATGAAGTTTCTTTATATGAAAGATCCTATCTTTTTTTCGATGAGGAATCACCTCCTTAAATGTTTTACACTTATTCAGTTACACCCTGTATATATGCATTTCTCAATCAAATAACTTTTTAGTTGTTTTTTGAAAAGCATTTCAGTTCTTTCACTTTTTATTGATTCCGGGAGTATATTGAAAAACTTGAGTTGACTGCTCGATTTTTCTTGAAGTACACCTGGCGAATTTTCCAAAGTGATTTCTTCTCAAACGACCTTTTTGGGATCATGGAAACTTCCACGAAGGAAGGAGAAAAGGTACGAAAGTGGACTGATGTCTCTAGAGGATGAATTGACTTGAAAATTGAGGGGATTGGAAAATGTCCCCGATGACATTGTTCCGTTAAACTTTCCGATTAAACTATTACCAAGCCATTCACTGCCCATCTCTATTTATTACCTCTTTAACAACCTTCTGACCTGAACATAATTTTTTTTTAACAAATAATTAAACCGACGAAATGCGGAACTGAAAAGTTAAAAATAAAATAAACCTTCTTAGTCTCAATAACTAAGCTCCCAAACTAATGTAAGTAACTAATTTTGAGTCGGCGCCAAACAAACAAGCAAATGAATTAGGTAAGGCGTAAAATGATGGCATCGAGTTGCGCGGTGACATTCTGATAATTTTTTTGAAGTAATTTAATGATCTTCGTTGATTGTTCGTTTGGCGCCGACTCGAAATTAGTTACTTACATTAGTTTAGGAGCTTAGTTATTGCGACTAAGAAGGTTTATTTTATTTTTTACTTATCAGTTCCGTATTTCGTCGGTTTAATTTTTTGTTAACAAGTTTTTATTTTTCAATTTTTTGTGGCTGAAATCTACTAATTACTACCTACTTGTTTTTTTATTATTTCCAAAATACTTACTTACCCACCTTACTTGTAACTATTACCAGTTAAATAATATGATTATCTACTTTTACTATTTGTTGTAATATAAATTATTTTGGTTGTTCTGGTTAGTTTATTTCATTACTTTGTATATCATTCCATCCTCTCATAGAATATAATGATTGTGACGGATGTAGGAAAACAAAAATAATGACAGTAGCGATCTGTCATTGTCAACTACATATGTGTGCCAATGTTCACAAGTGAAAAATCAATTATCCCCTATTTTTCTACCCGTAAGGGTGGATAATTTCATTCGAAATCCAAATATGATCAACTATGAGGTATACCCTATCTAATAAAAAAAGAATCATGCAAATCGAAGAACCCAGTACAAAGTTATGCCTGATAGAATCGGTTAACATTCCAGAATTCAGAGGGTGAGTGATCAATATCCTTCATTTTGCTATCCTTAGGGGTGGATTTCATTTTTTATATTCAAATGGGACCAACTTCGAAGTACACCCTATTTACTGAAAAGCGGAATCGGACGTCTCAGTAAAAATGTATGCGTGGTCATACATAAAAAAAAAATATACGCGTCTACTAGAGAACCTCTTCCTTTTTGGTTTCGTCGGTTAAAAATCAGAGAGTTCATTGTAGTTATCATAAAATATGTTGATGAAGAATGACTGATCCGGAAAAGGTGAGCCCTACTAACAAAGGTGAGGAGAGAAAACAATAATCTAAATCTGCTTCTCTTTTATTACAAGCTTTTATTTAATTTCACCTGTCCAGGTGTCTGTCTGTAATCAAATCTTGCAAGTTAAATTTGACCCACTTCTAGTTGCCCGATTAACGTGAAATTTGGCAGGTGTTCATAGTTCCCGTGACAATACATTATGGAATTTTTGTTAGAGAAAAAAACAAAATGGCGGACGAGATTTGTGTTTATGGTCCGATTCGAGTCAAAATTGTTATGTGGGGGTTTTCGGAGTCGAAGATTATGAATTTTCATTCAAAATTCATCAAATCAAAATGACAACTCCAAGATGGCGGACGATCTCTGTGATTATGGTCCGATTCTATTCAAAATTGGTATGTGGAGGCTTTTGGGGTAGGAGATTACTTCATAAATTCAAGATGGCGGCTCCAAGATGGTGGAAGTTTGGTGATAATTGTCCGGTGTTATTCAAAATTGGTATGTCGGGGTTTTTGGGGTCGGAGATTATGAATTTGGTCGAAGAATATTGATTTTTTGTCAGAATTCATAAATTGAAGATGGCAGCTCCAGGATGGCGGACGAGTTAATCTTCAGATGGTCTTTGAGAACTAGATAATGACGAGCCATTAACAAAAATGCATAGAGTAAGGCGTATTTACTGAAAAGCACAAAGTAAAAATAATTGCTGTGGATGTGCGATGTAGGTTATTCCATGTGTTATAGATTCGAAAGCTTGTCGCTTTTGTATTCGAACTGAAAACTTTGCGCGACAAGCTAACCTAACCTAACCTACGTCGCACATCCAAAGCAATTATTTTTTACTTTCTAGCGCATTTGAATAAAAGCTTGCTTTTTAAAAGGTTTTTTTTTATTAATAATTTTATTTAAACCTCAAGTAAGTATCACACATTTTTTTATTATTGACATATTTGTAATTTTTTGTATCACTTTAAAGTTGTCTTGAGAAAGAAATGTATTGAGGGGTAGGGTCTATAGAATCAGAATCGTCCACAGAATCAAAAAAATTAAAAAAATATACAGGGTGTTCCAATTGAAATTCCCAAATTTGAAACAGGAAGTGACGGGAGAGTATGAAATATTGAAATTTTTTCCACTTCTTGAATCCAACATCCCTGCCAAGTTTGAATCTCATACCCTCGGAACTCTGGAAACCACGGCTTGCCTAAAGAATACTTGACACCCGGTATATTAACATCTTTGGTAAAACAACTACGGAATATAAATATGTTTAAACGCCTTGAGAATCTAAGATTGAATGCCAAAAATATATTTCAGGCAACTGGGTCTCATCCTTCTCAAGTGCCAGACATTATCCCCCATCCCTTATTCCTGAACAAAATGTTTAAAGTGTTTTATCTCAAAATCATAGAGTGATAAACATATGGCCTAAACACGCACCTCTCGAGATACATGCCATTTATACCATAGTCATGTGTCTTTAGTGTAAAAGACACGATGTTACATTTTCCTATATTTAGAGGGAGTGAATTTGATTCACACTAACTATGTAGATTATATCACTTAGAAGTTCCAAGCTATCATTTGAATATTCAATTTTTAGGGTCCTAAAACTGAGCCTTGTGGGATACCAGATGTAACTGTTTTTTCGGTTGATCTCTGACCATGATATTCCACTATTAGGCTTTTTTTACACAGATAAGAATAGAAAAACACGGTAAAATCCCATATAAGGCCAAACATTGGAAATTTGCCAAGAATGATAATTTATCAGATAAAAATTGTGTGATTTTCACCAAATTGTGATTGTTGATCGGCCTGTGATAATGCACCAATATAATCCTCTGAAAACTTTGTCGTAGTTACAGAGAGTATAAAAAATTGATGTTCCAGTTCAATGTACAATTATTAGCATCGAGGGGGAAACAACTCGTTAAATAGGTGTACATACAGAAATTTAAATACACTGAGAAAAAATATAGTGCTTATAGTTAATAAATATTTGTTTGGGTGCCTTTTATTTACAATAAATAAAGAAAATAAAGTTGTATTTGCTATAAAGTAATTTTATTCAATATTAATAATCTCGTTAATATATTTTACTGATGAAAAATAAATAGTTTGTTGGAGGTCGATATGTTTATAATTAACTATACAAATGTATTTCTAATACAATCATTTGCTGCGTGATATTACCAAAAATGTATTCATTTTTAATTTTAAGTTTATTTAAAGTGAATAAGTCATATACAGATTATAAACCATTACGTTTTGCTTTTCCCGCGTTATTTGTTATACATTATTCGAATAAATAAATTATTCGAATAAATAATTTATGAGTTGTTAATTAATTTAGCTAACTATGAATAAACTGTTTTTCAGTGTAGGCATAAGTAAAGTGGACCGCAAAAATAGCAGGAATTTTTTCTGGTAGATTTTTCCTAGAGTTGATCTGATGTTTTATCAGCATACCTTTTGTTTTTAGTTTGACATTTAAACCTTTATTCATTATATTATTATATATTATATATTTTATTTCGGAATACTTTTAATTTTTCAGTTATTTTCCATGATATTTAATTAAATAAAGGATTTTTGAATTAAATATAATATGTCCCAATAACTTGAACTCTCATTTTAATTTCTCACCAACAGATATACACTTTAGGTACTTTTGTAAAAAACACGGGGTAAATTATACCAAAATCGTTTATCCTTTACTTCAATAGTTTCATCACGTTTTTATAACCTTAACTAGCTTACCCACAGACGTTGTCCTGTCGAAATTTCTATATTTCCTATATTTTTTTCCAGAAAACTCTCGTCCGCGTAGAATTTCTTTTTTCCTATGTTTTTTTTTTGTGTTTTTTCGTCTAGGTTATGCCTTTGACTCTAGCCCGCTTCCCGTTTTCCCTGTATCCCGTTTTAATGTTATCCCGTTTTATCTTTAAAAAATTAGCCTAATCGGTCCAGCCCATAGACAAATTAAAAATAAAGAGACTGTTTGAAACATTGGCGATCTTGACCACCAAGTTTTTGGTACGGCCAGTCACGCATGGAGGCGCTGCCCGCAATCGACGACTGATGACATGATAATTTTCCAATTTCGACATTTGTCAGAAAATAGAAGTTTGATGTTTACACATCTATTATTTTTCAATCATTTCATTCATATATTATTGTTTTGTCTGTAGTTGTACCTTGTCCTAGATACAATAAAATGTGTTTCTCATAGTGTTCAACTTATTATTCTTGTTTTATAAGAACTTTAATTTTGTCCTGATATCATGAAGCAAAGATTTATGACGAACGAACTAACAGATTCTACAAATCGATTACTGTATATATTTTATTAGTGATCGATTTGCCATTCCTGTATTTTATATGATTCATTCATATAAAATACAGGAATGGCAAATCGATCACTTATAAAATATATACCATATCAATCATATAAAAGTAACACATTTAAAAAACCCGCCTTATTTCAATCGGTAAGATAAATCTGTTTTACCCACTGTACTAACTTAGTTCGGCCAGTTGCGAGATATGTCGCCACTGTCTAAACGTGGTGCCAACTTTTACTGCAGGTTTGACAACTCTCTTTATTTTTAGTTTCTCTATGGTCCAGCCGTTCTCATGTTATCAGCTTACCAACACAAAAGTCATTCATTTTCATTTTATATTCCTGAAAACTTTTCCAGGACAAAGAAATTTCCAATAACTTTCTTTTCCTGAAAACCTTATTAGGAGTATTACGAAAATTCAAAAAAACAATTAGCCAAATCGGTCAAGCCGTTGTTTTTATAAAATAAAAAAATATGACTCTAACCCGGATTCGCTCCTGTAACCCTCGGCTTGGTAGGCGACAGTGTTCCTTGTTTGGAAATTAATGACTCGTTGGTCTTTTTCTTCGCTAAATTTCTTATATACCCGAATTCTCAATTTTCCAAGCGACTTCTCCAATTTTTCTTTACGTAAAAAAGTAAAAACCATCCTCGAGCTATAACGAATATTAAATAAAAAATTAGCCAGATCGAGATTCATTTTTATTATAATTACACCACACCAAATATTATATTCACTATGTTCCATTTATTTTCATTGCAGTTCAAACCTAAGTACATTTCCAGTATTTTCAATACCTTCAGTATTGATTTGTTGAAAATATGAACAAGATGTTAATAAAATCAGATATGGAATCATCTGCGACTGAAAGATAAACTTTAGTCACTATCTTCCATCGTCAAGATAACCTCTTGTGGGGTATTCATGTTGAAAAGGGAAACATTCTCAATTGAATATTGAATAGGAAGATTTTTCTGTGAATTGCAAAATCCACGATAAAAATTAAGTTATTTTATGCGAATGTCTAACAGAAAACAACTATTTCCCCGGCTAAAACCACGCTGGACATTGAACTACACTGATAGATATTCAGTATATTTTAATTATTTTCAATACATTTTCAGTACATTAAATACTATCATTATCCTAAATATATTTTATGAGTGCGTTTTTTTCAGTAGGTATATTTTAAATATTGTTCTTCATCAGATATTTAATTATGGTGAACATATTTTGGGTAGTTGTTTCCCCCTCGATTAGCATTCAGTATTATCATTAATATTACCAGAGTCCAACATTCAGTAAAGCGAATGAAACTTTCCTACAGGCTATATTAAGCTTTTGTTTCTAGAAATTCGCGCAAAGAGCGGAACAACAGTATTTCATCTTATTCATTAATTTCGGGGAAAAATATTTACAGAACCGTGACTTGATAAATTTTCCTTTATACTTTGTACTTTTGGAGGAGCCGGCAAGGATACAGATTTATTCTGGGAACTTCGAAATTAGACTAGACATGTTATTTAGCGATTTTAGTTTTGTTTGGAAAGGAGTTTATAAGCGGGCGATTCATTCAATATATATGTCTCGATAGTTCAATGAAGAATCACGCTTTTATATTGTCTATTACACTGGCCGTCTTTTTCTCAAATGCATTTTTATCGTGGTCTGTTTGACGTAGGAAAATTTATTAATAATACATATTAAAAGTTAACGTGAGTCCAAATATTCTTGATGAGAATAGTAACATTTATTGATTAGCCCATCTGATGGGTGGGTTGATGGGTGAAGGATATCAACATTTATACTGGTGGTACAGGGAAGAGTTAAGTTTTGACCGAAGTGATCGGCCAATGTCGATTCAGCGGCCTTCGAGAAGTGATCAGCGAACAATTCCGCTACCTCCTGCGCATCTTCAACAAAATTCAGGTTGTGCTTAAGAGTGATGGCATCACCATTACAAGACGATTTCTTTTTTTCCCTAACTCACTGTGAATTATGTTTCATGTCTCTTTTGTTTTATTTCGAGCGTTATTTATCAGTTTTCCTGATTACAGACTTGTGTTCTTTTAACCTACTTTTATATATTTCTCTACATTGAGGATCGAGTCTCGCAAAAGTTGAATTCGAAGAAACTCTTCCAGATGTGGAATTAATTTATTTTGTTTCTTATTGAAGTTTTCTACTGAAGCCAATGTCTTACATTGGGAATTTTTTACAATTCCAACATAAATTTCTTTCAAATCCAAAGCCAAAGCCGCAGTTCAAGAATGAATCATGAAACAGTTGCTGATTATGGTTTCTTAGCCGTGAAACCGAGGTATGGCTTCATATTTAGAAGATCTTTCCGTTGAGTGGATTTTGCATAAATTGTAAGTGAAACAAAATGTTATCCTTTTGCAACCCAACACATTTGTGAATTCCACATCTGAGAAACCTTTTCCTGAATTAAAATTTCATTTGTCAGACAAAATCGAATTTTATAAATAATTTTTCTCAAATCACTAAGAATTGATTGGACTACTTTTTCTTAGTTTCAAATATGATATATATTTCTTTTTGCACTAATTGTTACTCATGTCCATATGAATCACTGATTTGGAATAAGTTCGGATTTATCAAAAAATGGCTTTGATAAACGCGTCGCGTAAAGAAAACTGGGTTTATCCACTTTGTCACAATTGTCATTTTTGAACATTAAAAAAGAGTTTCCGAACTTTGAAAATGTACGAGATGTTATTGGAAAATCACATAGCAAGCAAAATACATTCACTTCTACTGTTTAATCTTTGGTGAAACAAATTCAAAAAAATTATAATTATTTAAATTAATCTAAGCAAGTATTCTGACTTTTTGTTTAATATTGATCTCCAAACTTTCTAGAAGGTCAAGTTCACAAGCTTTCTTTTTTATACAGGGTGAGTCAACAGGATTCCCGTGGTTCATTGCTCCTTAATGTATCACTATTTCGATTTCTTATATTTTTTTTGTCAAAGGGACCATTCTAAAATAATTTTAGTAAAGATAATTGGGGAATCGTTGGTCGATATGATGGTGTTCATTGAGAATACCAATAATTTGGAATACATTGTAAGCAGGATGTTAGATACAACAACACAAACTTCGGTATTTTAATTTTTTCAAATGGAACACCCTGTATATTTTCATTTAAATCAACTCCTTTTTAATAACTCTACCCTTTTCATTCTCCATGTCATGTACCTAAAACAACTCGTTTCCGAGATATTCTACATACAAAAGATGGATATTTTTCCACAGAAAATATTGACAATGTTCGCCTTTGGTATCATATTTGGAATTAAACTTTGCATAAAAATCATATTTATTCGAATCTAACGGAAAATAACAATAATTAATGCAGCAAATGTTCAATGTACCTGCCATTTTTAACCGACGAAACCAAAAAGGAGGAGGTTCTCTATTCGACGCGTATATATTTTTTTTTATAATTTTTTTTAATATATGATCACGCATAACTTTTTACTGAGGCGTCCGATTCCGATCATTCTTTTTTCAGTGGATAGGGTGTACTTCGAAGTTGGTCCAATTTGAAATCCACCCCTAAAGGTAGCAAAATGAAGGATATTGATCACTCACCCTCTGAATTTTGGTCCGTTAACCGATTCTATCAGGCATAACTTTGTACTGGGATCTTCGATTTGGATGATTCTTCTTTTATCGGATAGGGTATACCTCATAGTTGATCATATTAGGATTTCGAATGGAATTATCCACCCTTACGGATAGAAAAATAAGGGATAATTGATTTTTCACTTGTGAACATTGGCACACATATGCAGTTGACAATGGCAGATCGCTAGTGTCATTATCACAATCATTATATTTTATGAGAGGATGGAATGATATACAAAGTAATGAAATAAACTAACCAGAACAACAAAAATAATTTTTATTACAACAAATGGTAAAAGTAGATAATCATATTATTTAACTGGTAATAGTTGAAGTAAGTGGGAGTTTGATAGACAACCCATTTAATATATCCCCATAGAAAAAAAACAATTTTTGTAAGGTCCGGTGACATTGGAGGCCACTGAACTGGCCCGGCCCTCCTCTACCTATCAATTTTTCACGGAATTCATTATCAATGTATTCCCGCACATCAGTGTGGTAATGTTCAGGCGCACCATCTTGTTGAAGCCACATTCTCTGCTTATTGCCAATGGAATATCATCTAATAAATTTGCTAACTGACTTCACAGAAATCTTAGATATTTTCTTCCATTGAGATGACCGTTGAAAAAAAAAGGGCCCAATTACACGCCGTCCAATGATACCTCTCCAAACATTCAGTGACCAACGTTGTTGGTGATTGACATATCTAACAAAATGAGGATTTTTAGTTGCATATTAGTGCATATTATGCCGATTCACATGGCCATTGTTGTGAAACGTGGCTTCGTCCGAAAATAGAACATACTCAAAAACATCAGGTTCTTGGTTGATTTTATCTACACCCCATTGGCATATGATATGGATGGTAATTGCATTTTCTCACCATCCGAGAAACACTACTTTTATACTCCCTACTCAAAATACGTGTACTCACATGGGGATTCTCGGTAATATGCAATGCAATATCAAGAGTATTTTCATCATTCGTTACAGGACAAGCACGTTCAAACTTTTTGTAAAATATTTTTCCGGTTTCCTCAAATCTTGTTTTGAGGTCTCGAAATACTCGCTGGTCTGGATGTTTTCTCTGAGGAAACTTTTGTTCGTATAATTTACAAAATAGATTTCTTTTGAATAACTCGGCAATGGAACGCCCGATCAGTATATATGACAATATACCGGGTGTTTCATTTTAAAAAGAACAACTTTGGTTAGCCACGCATCAATGATGCACCCTGTATGAATGAACATTATTTTAGAACGTGGTCTTAGATGGTCCCATTGACAAAAAAAATATAAGAAATCAAAAAAGTTATACATTAAGGAGCAATGAACCACGGGAATCCTCACTCACCCTGGAGATATAATATTTCAAATTCGTTAACAATATCTATCTGCTATTTTGAACCTATGTAGCACACTGAAAAATAAATGATTAGTATTAAACACTTTCATTGATTAGTATTAAACACTTATGCTATAAGCGGTCAGCGAAGTTATCAACTGGTTTTTACGCGGGAATAGTTTTTACTCAATTTGGTCTACTATATACTTTACATGGGGAATTATATTTATTTATTTTTCCGGTTTCCTTCATAATTCAACATTATAATTTGTACGATTTTGAACGAACCCTATATTTTGAGTCGAAGAATTTTTAAGGCACAAAGCTCACCAATGAACTTTTCGAAGTTTGTAATTTTTCTACCAGTTTACGAGAAATTTCAAATGTCGTTTTGGTAGAGTTTCATTTTTCAGACTTTCATTTGTATTTTCGTCTTTTAGTGGATATAGAAAAACGTGTTTTATCGACATTTCATAGCTTCAATCAAGAGACGACGCACATCGCATTCTCCAGATTTTATTCAGCCAAAATTCCGCCTTGAAATTTTCCGACCATGCCCAGTTTTAATGGGTTGTTATGACAGACATAATCAAAACAAATAATACCGTATGTTTTTCTGTTTTTAACAAAGTTTTTATCCTAGGAGTAGTGTGAACCAATTATGTATTGAAGTAACCGAAGAACATGCCAAATAAACGTCGAAACGCTGGCAAATTTATGAAATTCAGACAATTTTTAGTGTTTTTGTTCTCCAGTTAAACTGAAGGACTAACTTATTTATACAACTTTTTAATCCTTTCCAGAAATTTGCGTCATACCCGTAAAAACAATATGAATAAACTTTGAATGAAATAAATCTATATTAGCGCAGATACATTAGAAGCAAAACCTTCAACAGACAAAAAACGAGAAATATTTCACGAATAATCAACATGACTGAAGTACATGACCTTACACGAATAAGCCCAACCTCCAGCCGACCTTTAAAAAAATTCAAATTTATATTTTACTCTCTCTAATATTTCTATATTTCATCCCACCTGTAGATATTTCGATACTAAGTATACTTTCAATGTTTTTAAGGCTTCGACTATATACAGGGTCATTTACGTGAGCCATGGGAATTTCAAATGGAACACCCTGTATATGTTTATAGGATAGTATAGTAAGAATTTATTATTGGGCAAAAAATAAAATTCTTATGTAAGTAATATTATTTTTAATGTAATGTTTGATCGTAGTATATCATGAAAATGTTTTTAAGTAGGTTATTCGTGAGTTATAGATTCAAAAGCTTGTCGCTTCTTATTCGAACTGAAAACTTTGCGCGACAAGCTTTTTAATCTATAACTCACGGAATAACCTACTTCACACATCCAAAGCATTTTTTTTTACTTTTTAGAGCATTTGAATAAAAGCTTGTCTTTTAAGGTTTTTTATTTTGTGCTTTTTAGTAAGTACGCCTTAATCTATGCATTTTTGTTAAAGCATCGTTATTATGAGGCCTTTTTCCTAAGTTCTGAGCTATCTAGAACTGCAATGAGGAGACCATCTAAAGATTAACGCGTCCACAATTTTGAATAGAATCGGACCATAATCACAGAGATCGTAGGCCATCTTAGAGCCGCCATTTTGATTTTCATAATCTTCGACACCGAAAACCCCACATACCAATTTTGAATCGAATCGGACCATAAACACAAATCTCGTCCGCCATCTTAGAGCCGCCATCTTAGAGCCGCCATTTCGTTTTTTTCTCTAACAAAAATTTCAAAATGCATTGTCACGGGAACTATGAACACCTGCCCAATTTCACGTTAATCGGGACAAATTTAACTTGTAAGATTTGATAACACACATCGGGAGATTCGATACTAAATAAAATCTTGTAAAAATAATTCAGATTTGCAGTTCAATAACAAGCTAAATAGAAAACAACTGCCGTGCCGTGTAAGTTGGTATTATTTCCAATTGTACCGTACAGGGTACAGAGTTATTGTAACCCTGTTGACTTCAAAAGGAATATGAAGAAATGTTTCAAATAAAAATTAAACGGCGTATTTTTTTTTCAATGATCACACTGTACATTTTTCCATTATCGAACTAAGCGAACAATTTTACGAATAGGAAAGAAAATTGTCGAAAAACCGGTCCATCGCAAATGACATCATAAAAACTTTATCAATAAAATGTAAGCAATAATATTCGAGAAGTTAAACAAGAATTAGAATGAGGTTAACATCACTATGGACTAAAAGTAGCATCCCATATACAAAAGGAATCACCTGACAAATGTTTAATTAAAAAAAAATCATGAAACACCCAGTATGTCGAAAAGGGAAACATTCTCAATTGAATATTGATAGAAAGATTTTTCTGTGAATTGAAAAATCCACGATTAAAATGAAGTTATTTTTTGTGAATGTCTAACAGAAAACAACTACTTCCCCGGCTAAAGCCACGCTGGACATTGAACTACATCTGATAGATATTCTGAAAAAGCCCTAACTCAAAAGAAAAAAACCTAAAATTGAAAATTTGCATTTTCATTCAGATAGTTATTTGATTTTCTATTTCAGTCTTAATTAAGAACTCATAAAGATGAATGAGGCAAAGAAGAATGTTTTCCAAAAGAGAGTACTCACCAGAAATCATTCGTAACATTGAATACCCCACAAGAGGTTATCTTGACGATGGAAGATAGTGACTAAAGTTTATCTTTCAGTCGCAGATGATTCCACATCTGATTTTATGAACATCCTGTTATATTTTCAACAAATCAATCTATCATACCCCATGATAGGTTTTAATGTCAGAAAACACTAATTTCAAAGTGTCTCTCCAAAAGAAATGATTCTAACTTTTTCCATCTTTGCAAAGTGAGATTGCTTCTTGAAAATGTGTTTCCCATTTCTTCCGGTCTTCCTGATGATCGTGGAAGCGTGAAATAGATTTTCGTCGACAAAAATATATTGAAGACCTAGTGAATGCGATGTCTCTCCTGTGTCAATGTTACGAATGATTTCTGGTGAGTACTCTTTTGGAAACATTCTTCTTGCCTCATTCATCTTTATGAGTTCTTAATTAAGACTGGAATAGAAAATCAAATAATATCTGAATGAAAATGCAAATTTTCAATTTTAGATTTTCTTTGAGTTAGGCTTTTGAGAATATCTATCAGATGTAGTTCAATGTCCAGCGTGGCTTTAGCCGGGAAGTAGTTGTTTTCTGTTAGACATTCACAAAAAATAACTTCATTTAATCGTGGATTTTTCAATTCACAGAAAAATCTTTCTATCAATATTCAATTGAGAATGTTTCCCTTTTCAACATGAATACCCCCACAAGAGGTTATCTTGACGATGGAAGATAGTGACTAAAGTTTATCTTTCAGTCGCAGATGATTCCACATCTGATTTTATGAACATCCTGTTATATTTTCAACAAATCAACCCAGTATGTCATTTCACCATTTTGTAGAACTAAATTATATCAACATGATATAGTCCCTAAAATTGACAGTTTTTTAGATATTGTACATTCTCACACAAATGGGTCATCCTGTATAATCAAATGTCAAAATGCATACAGGAACTATTCCTAACTTTCTCATTCATCTTTTATCTATCGCAGACCGAAGTGCTGTCTAAAACTATGCCAAGCTAATTACGTTTCGAGGTACCTGTTGTTTAAAATGTTTGGACTATTGAGGTAGGATAAGAATAATTTATTTTGGAGTGAGCAACTCGGTGTTATATAACAGGCACATATGTTTCATAAGCTCTGCCAAAGTTCGTATGGAATGGAAATCGCTTTAAATGACTGTCTAGTCTCCAAATCTCGAATTGAATGCGCTTGACGTGTAAATTCTAAGTCAAAATGATACGATTGTTGATGTTTCAGAAGAGCATCGCCCATGAAAATATCTATAAAATAGAGACAAATCGCAACTTTTCTACGGTGTTCCAGACAAATGAGCGAGTTTGTAAGCGAGGCATCACCGACAGACGAATTGCCCTTTTGGACAGAATCAAAGCTTCGGATATGTTTAGTGCCGCACTCCAAATGGGAACAGTATTCCAGGACAGGTCGGATCTGTGCCTTTAGATCATAAGCAGCTGACTGAGGTGAAATAGCTCTTGCACGAAACAAAACCAAGTTTTGGGATGCACTTTGGCAATGGACTCACGTGATTTTCCCAGAAGGTTATTGCTGATGTAATACCAAGCATCGATATGGATGACTTCAGTGGTATGGTTACCCTGACAAGTTATGTTGAAGTGAGATCAGTTTCTAGAGAAAGACATGCTTGTGTTTTGTTTGCATTGAATTCTACCAAGTTATTGGATCCCCATTCGAGAATTGTTGCTAAGTCCATATTTATATTGTTAACATTTCTTCCTCGTTCATTTCTGGTTTCACGAGCTGATATAGGGGCCCTGGAAGAGAAAGCGGTATGGAGGGTACTATCAACGGCAAAGCTGTGTACGGGACATGAAGTTGCTTTCAACACGTCGTTGATGTGCCAAAAGCTAATTAAACAGATTTGATGCGCTCCTCGTGTGTTTAAAATGTTTGGACTTTGCAGGTAGCGATAACGAAATAATTTATTTTGGAGTCGCCGGCAACTTCGGTGTTATATAACAGGCACATATGTTTCATACAGCGTCTGCCCAAAAGTTCGTATGGAATGGAAATCGCTTTTAAATCGAAACTGGGGGGGTCTAGTCTCAAATCTCGAATTCGATATGTCGCTTGCGACAGTGGTGAAATGTCTAATAAATATGTATATGTTGTATTGATGGTTTCCTGAAGTAACGTATCGTGTGTTGAAAGTAATATATTGTTTTATTATATTGGCACAGGAATTAGAACTGTTAGTAGCCATAGAAAATTTGGAAAATGCCTATAATAGACGACAAAGGGTGATGCATTATTATAAAAATGTGTTTGAAAAAATGTACGACACCAAATTCTAAAAAAACTTTTCGTTTAACCAGGGTTGAAAAAATCATGTTTTTTATAAAAAACATCAAAAATCCATTTTTTCTATTTTTTTCTATTTTTATTGATATTTTCCTATAAATAAGACAAGTTGCTGTTTTCAACACGTTTTTTTATTTTTTCCCACCATATTTTAAAGAAGATAGTTCCTGTCGAAAAACTCTCAGTCCTGTCAGAACAAGTTAGAAAACCCTGCACTGTTTAAATATTTTCAAGTATTCGTGCCTTTTTTATAATTTGTTCAATGGGGGCACAACACGAAATATTCACGCTTATTTTCTAAAAATAACACCTCAGGAAAGGTCAGCCAAGAGACAATATAATTAAAAATAAACTCAACTTTGAGCTTGTCAGGTACTCAGGTATTTGTTCTATTTTCTGAGAACTTGTAATTCATCTAATTTTGGAATTTTCTTGTAGGATGTTTTGTATTTTTAGATTGCTTAATCATGTCTTATGATCTCCGAAAGTCTACTGAACTTATTTTGATAAAAGGCAGCTTTTATACACCGACTTTTTGTTGGACTCATTATATAAATACTGATTTTAAAGAATCGTTATTAGTATTCCCAGAATTACATAACATATCGTCAACTCATATATACTGAGTGACCCATTTGAAAGCGGGCCACCTCTCTAAAACTGTTATTTATTATCCGATTCAGAAGTTTTTTTTTCAATTGATAGAGCATCAATAGTTCTAGTTAAATGCCATAAATTCGAAATAAAAATTTCACGGCCTACTTCGAAATAAAAATTTAGGATACTTCGAATTTTTTTCAAGGTCCAAAATCCAAAAAACATACAGCGTTTATTTATTATCCGATTCAGAAGTTTTTTTTTCAATTGATAGTTTCAAATGGGTGTGACCAAAATATACCGATAAAATTATTTTTTTAACATAAATATAGCATAAGTAAAATATTCATATCAATATCGAAATAATTCAAATATGTAGTTGTCATATAAATCACAATTTTGTAAATAATATGGTTTAAAATTCTCCTTCAGAACATAACAACTCTATTTGGGATATGTTATGTCTCTTAGAACACTGCAGTTTGTTGTCAAAGAATAGAAATGCACATCTTTACATCCAATAATATAATTACCAATATTAATAACATAAATGAACTACTACAAAAAAATGTATTGGCATGACAGTGCCTACACATTAAATTTCGGACTGTTCAACCAAATCTCCATTTAATTCGATACATTTATCGTATCGTTTTCTAATGTTAACCATAACATTCGATAATTGGTTTGGGGTGATATCTCTGCAAGCATGTCCTATTATTTCACGCAATTCCTCTTTGCTTGTTGGGCGAGTTTTGTAAACTTTTTCTTTAACGAAGCCCCATAAAAAATATCCAATGGAGTCAAGCTCGGGATCTGGGGGGAAACTCGATCAATGCACTATTTCGCCCTATCCACCGATTAGGAAAATTTTCTTCCAACCAATCTCTCACAATCCTGCTATTATGGATTGTGGTGAACAGCCATCTAATTAAACTAGAAGATGAGCCTCTTCTGCCAGTGAAAGTTCATGCATAGCGTTGGAAAATTCGTTTTTCAAAAATTCAAAAAATGTTGACCATTTAAATTGCTTTCAAAAAAAAAGGGGGCAATTATTTTGGTATGTAATATTCCACACCAAAAATTTATTTTTTGTGAGTACTGTCTTCTGCAATTTATTATCCAATGTGGATTTTCTTCCGTCCAATACCTTGTATTTTGAGAATTTTTTTCAGAAAATTCCTGTTATTTAGATATTCTCCTTGAGCCCATAAACTATACTCCATCCTCTTTTCATTATCGCCTTCTTCTAAGGTGTGAAGAAACTTTGGTTTAAAGGGCTTCATCTTATTATATTTCCTTAGGTTTCTCCCTATTGTTTCACGCGGTAAGTTAATGTCCAAACTTGCAATTCTCACACTTGTTTTCGGATTATTATTAAAATAATTTCGCATTCGTTCAGAATTATTTTGTCTCTGTCTTTGTACGATATTACTATTCTTCAGAATAAGTTTACAAACAACTCCATACTGATTGAAAATTGGTTTATTCGGCCAACTGTAGCTCTGCTAATATTTCGACGCTCCGGATGCATGTTATTGAAAATTCTACATACTTCCCTTTCGGATCTGTCGTTGTTACCACGAAGTCTTACTATTTCAATTTTCTCCTGCAGAGTCAAATTATCAGCCATACTTCTTTATTAGTGTAGGTACTTGAGGAGTTATAAACTTCACTATTAACACTGACAAATTTGTGTCTTTTCGTCTATTGTTCTGATGACTTGTCAGCTCTATAGCAACTAAAGCTACAGAGCCCTAATAAGCATGTTTGAATGAAACCAAGATTAATATTTGGAATAACTGTCAACCACCAAAGAGGAACTGCGTGAAAGAATAAGACAGGCTTGCACAGATATTACCCCAAACCAATGATCGAATGTTGATCGAATCTTATGGTAAGTTAGACTTAGAAAATGGTAGAATAAATGTATCGAATTAAATCGGGATTTGGTTGAAAAGTACGAAAATTAATGTGTAGGCACTCTCATTTCAATCCATTCTTTTGTTGTAGGACATTTATGTTATCAATATTGGTTATTATTGATTATTGAATATTGATAACTATTTGATGTAAAGATGTACATTTAATTTCTTTGGCAAAAACTGCAGTGTTCTAATGGACATAACTATCTCCTATACTATGGAGTTACGTTTGGAAGAAATATAATTTGACGCCATTTTGAATAACTGCTGTTTACAAACTCGATTGCTAACGACCTGAAAGAGCATTTTAAACGATATTTTTAACAAGATTGTGATTTATATGACGACTATTCGAAATATTTTGATAAAGTGATATGAATTTTACTTATGCCATATTTCTGTTGAAAAAATAAATTTCATCGTGAAATTTTGGTCACATCCATTTGAAAGCATCACAAATCCAGTGGCGTCGCAAATTTTATTAAAAAAATCGCTAGTATGTTTTTTGGATTTTTCCTTAAAAAAATTAAGGCCGTGAAATTTTTATTTTTATTTCTAATTTATGGCATTCAACTAGAACTATTGATGCTCTATCTACTGAAATCAAAACTTCTGAATCGGATAATAAATAACAGTTTTATAGAGGTGGCCCGCTTTCAAAAGAGTAATAAATATAAGTTACAGGTACTAATTAAAATCAACGAGTAAAATCATTAAGATCGACAAGTCCGATAAATAAAGTAAAATATAGAAGAGGCGTTTATTGGTACAAGTAATAATGAAATAGGTATAAGTATACAACCAGGGCACTATCTTTTTATTCTATTATTCTATGAATAATTTCTCTAATTTTCAAAATGAAACTTACGAGGTGGTATTTGAAGTTTTCTAATTTTTTTGTATTTTTAATATTATCTGGGAGTGGTTATACAGTTTAGGGGCTAGATAAGTGTAGCATTTTTGGCCAGTCGTTTTCTTTGTCTTTTTCAGCACGTACGTTTTTTTTTATTTCGTGTGTTGTATTCATGATTGATATTTTTAAGTTGATGCACATTTCTATGGTGGTAGATGTTTGTAAAATAATAGTAAAGCTGCCGTGTGTCCATTATAGAGCTCTCCCGAAATAGATCTTTTTTTGAATGACATCAAGATTTGTCAAAGTAGTTTTCCCAACACTTCCCCATGCCACTATACCATACATTAAGTGTGGCTGGACAAGTGAGATATAGACTGTATGTAGCATCTTAGGATTGAGAATATCTCGTAGAACTTTAAATTTGTGTATTAAGAATCTAACTTTTTTAATAACGTGTTAAACGTGTTTGTCCCATCTCAAATTTGAGTCCAATACGACTCCCAGGTATTTAAATTCATTCACATCATTTATATTTGCGTTATTTAGAGTTTTTATTGTTTGGAAGTCTGGTGATGTTCTGCTGTCAATATAAGTGGGAAGCAACGATGTTTTTGCAAAGTTTATGGTGAGTAATTTACTATTGAACCATGTTTGAATGTTAGCAAGATCTTTTTCTGCCAGTGTTTTGACTTTTGTCCAATTTTCTTCTTCGTAAAAAATGCAAGTATCATCCGCGTATGCTATGATTTCCCCGGCTGTAGGAACTGAGAAGAGATCATTCAAATAAATGTTGAAAAGGACTGGTCCCAGCACGGATCCTTGGGGTACACCGAAAGTAACTTCCTTTTGCTCGCTTCTGGTATTATTGATTTGTACAAATTGGTACCTTTTTGTGAGGTACGTTTTAAATAACTGTAGCCCCACGCCCCTTATACCCACATCTTCCAAAGATTTTAATAATAATGTATGGCTTTTGAGAGGTCTATGAAGACGCTCAAAGCCATGTTATTAGTATCCATTGCACTATACATTTTAGAAGTCAGGTGCATTATGGCATCCTGTGTCGATACACCACTTCGAAATCCATATTGTCTGTTAGATAAGATGTTGAGTTGATCGTGGTAGGAGCATAACCTGATTTTTGTTAGTGTACTTTTTTTTTTATTAAAAACACGAGAACAACTCGATATGGAGGCTAAATGATATGGATGTGACATGTCCCTGAAGAAGACGCCTCACACGGTCGAAACGTCGAAAAATTAAATGTTCGTTATCTCCCAAATGAAGTCTCATTCGCAAAAAGAACCAAAACCCCAAAATTATTTTCAATAAATCTTTATATTTGTAATTTTCCATGAAAAAAAAAACTAATTAAAAATTATTTATACAGTGACCGGCAGAAAGTACGCATCATATGGGAAATTCTTTTATTAATAAATTTTGACGAATATCGATATGTGCAATCGCTTCTGCATCAAAAGCAACCCCAAAAGACGTTGTACAGTGCCGTTCGTCTTTTCGTGTTTGGAGTGAAATTTAAAAAAATTAAAAGTTATGTTTCAAAACACACTTAGTTGGGAAAATATCGAAAAATGTTATTCGAAAAAGTTGTTCAGAACGTTATTTTATAGCTATGTACAAGTTTTGCAAAAAATCTGAGATAAAAAAATAAAAATAAATTTTTTGCCATAATAAAAATTTCAATTTGGAAAAATACATTTTAGACAAAGAAACTCATTAGTAAGGCCAACAGTAATATTTCAAATGATATTTTGTAAATATTCGCAAGCTACTTCTATTTTATTCGGAAAAAAATTGAAATCTATGGATTTGCCATGTATTCAGCTGCTTCATAAGAGGTCACTGAAATATATCCAGGACATTATAATCCCGATACTGTTCATTATTAATAAAGGTCCTTGTATCTACATAATTTCAAATTGAATTTTTTATTCAAACAAAAAATAAATTGATTACAAACTTTCGAGTATGCATTAAATTGTTTGGTTTATAATTATTTCAGCTTCTAATTTTATTATAAAATGTAATTATGTAAAAAATTGAATCAATTTTTTGTTCTAATAAAAAATTATATTAAAATTCTGTAGATACATGGTTCTTTGTCAATAATAAACAGTATCGGGATTATAATGTCCTGAAGATATTTCTGTGACCTCTTATGAAGCAGCTGAACACATGGCAAATCCACAGATTTAAAATTTTCTTCGAATAAAATAGAAGTAGCTAGTGAATCTTTACAAAATATTATTCAAAATATTACTCTTGGGCTTTACTAATGACTTTCTTTGTCAGAAATGTATTTTTCCAAATTGAAAATATTTTTGGAAAAATTTTTTTTTTTTTTTAAATTTTTTAAATTTCCCGCCAAACAAGAAAAGACGAACGGCACTGTACAACATCTTTTGGGGTTTCTTTTGATGCAGAAGCGATTGCATGTATCGACATTTGTCAAAATATTATATTAAAAAAAATTCCCATATGATGCGTACTTTCTGCCGGACACTGTATATATTTAGGTATATGGAACTAGCTGACCCGAAAGACGTAGTTCTGTTAAAAAATTATATTCCCTAATTTTCTGTTTAATTTTTTTTTGTTGTGTTCCATCTAGGTTATGCCTTTGACTCTGCCCCCCGTTTTCCTTTATCCCGTTATCCCGTTATGACTTCATCCCGTTTTCCAGTTATTCCCTTTTCCAGTTATCCCGTTTTTCCGTTACCGAGTTATCCCGTTTTTTCGTTATCCCGTTATTCCGTTTTCCGGTTATCCCGTTTTTCCGTTTGTTATCTCGTTTTTCCGTTCGTTATCCCGTTTTCCCGAAAAAAATTATCCAAATCGGTCCAGCCGTTCTCCAGTTATGAGCTTACCAAAACCAAACAGACATTCATTTTTATTATATATTCCTGAAAACTTTTCCAGGACAAAGAAATTTCCAATAACTTTTCTAAAAATCCTTTCTTTCCCTAAAAACCTCATTCGAAGTACTACGAACATTCAAAAAAACAATTAGCCGTTCTTTTTATAAAATAATATTTTTTTTACCCTGACCGGGAATCGTTCCTGTAATCTTCTGCTTGGTAGGCGACAGTGTAACCGCTGAGCTATTTCCTCGTTTGGTAATAAATGACTCGATAGTCTTTTTCTTTGCCAAATTTCTTATATAACCGTATTTTCCAATTTCCGGGCAACTTTCCTATTTTTTATCAACCATTCTATTATTATGTTTTGTATAGGTTTCGACATTTTTAGTTTTGCTTATAAAAATATGACTCGGTGAAAAATAAATATTTTCAATTATATATATTTTCAATTTATATCAATCAAAACAATAAAATATATCAATAAAAGCACCCTACACAAAAATAACAATAAAAATTGTAAAAGAGTAGCGTAAAAACTGCAACCTAATTGTTGATATCCTTTCATTGTAGGTATATATTGTTCAAGATTTGTTTTTCGGATTGTAAATATGGGTACGTGAATAATTCTTACCTTTGCAGTCTTCTGTCGATTTTTCAGTAGCGAATTGGGTCCTCGCTGCCATTTCTGTTGTCTTTTATTCTGTCTTGAGTAAATCGAACAATGGTATCACTATCCAGAAAATTTCCCAACCTTCTTATTTCTCAGTTCATACAATTCTCGATGAGTTTCTGGTAATTGCTGTACAAGTATTTCTACAAAAGCTAAATCGATGTATTTTTCTTAGTGAGCTTAATGTCTTCTGAGAAATGGTCTGACGATGTGTGAATGATGAATTTCTTTAAAATCAGTCTCATTCCAATCCTATATCTTATTTCAGTCGCCAGATTTACTGCCTATGTATACGTGTATGGAGTTGTCCAAATGGTAATTTACATTACCACCAAAATAAACAGCAACCCAAATACCGATGCTTGATGTTTTGTCGATCAGCTGGTGCTTTGAAATTATTTGTTGTGGTGGCGAAATAGACGACTATCACTTTTAACCTTGCAGTTAGTGGCACAATCTAACAGTCCTCTCACAATAAACGCTTATACAATACTGATTTTTAAAGTTTTCACTTTTTAATTTTTTGAAGATATTTTAAGAACTGCCACCTAACTCCGCCTACAATACTACGCAATGTGCAACGCTGCCAGATGGCAAACCAGGGCAACCAGGCAAACGAAAAAATTAGGTTATAGTCGTAGAATCATATAGACTTGTTGACACCGATTTTGGTCTGGAACAGCTGATCTTGTCGGTAAATGGGGTCTGGACCAGTTTGTCCGATTCCGCCACTACGGCGCTGCACGTTAAACTCTTCCCCCATGCACTCCATAACACTTTTGAGTCTTTTCTAATTAAAAATTTGATAAAGTAGCTTAATCTGGTACAAACGAACGAGTCTCGATATTGCCATGATCATTTAGTATTTTTACCAGCATTTTCTCTACCATAGTTTATCTTTCTCTCTCAGAACAACGAAAGTTATTTATTGAATGTCTTGCGAATAAGTCATGAAATGCGATACAATATTTTATCCATAGCTAGTATGTTATACACGAACACTTTTCCTAAATTGAAGGGTTATTTGATGTTTAGACAGTTGCTGAAAATATGTTGTTCCACAAGGAAGGTTGTGATATGTTTTCTATGACAAATGGTTCGTTCATTATGTCAGTTTAGATTGTTTATTGACTCCGTTTGTAATGCTGAGGAAGTTACAAATTACAAGAAAATTGTAACTTTTGATATAAACATCAATGTAAATGTAAAAAATAAAAAAAAGTTGACCAATAATTTTTTCCATTGTAGATTGGAAAAATTGTTCTTGTAACTACAAATGGGTCAATAAATAACTGGAATTATTGTTTCTCTTTTATTACTCAAAACTCAGGCAGTGTTTCTTATCTCCTAACACACCTGCGTCTTATATGAGTCATAATACATACTAGTGCTCTATTGACCTCATAAGATGTTTGTAAATATAAGCATTATGACTTTATAACCATATAATTATTAACTACCATTATTGATAACACTCGAACAAAGTGAAGTCACAAAAATCAGTCCGTCCTTTTTCAAGCGGGCGCTTGAAATTTACCGCGCGGTAATTTAGTTGACTTTTTGACCACGACACGTGAAAAGAGTTGTCACAATTTTGTGGTTATTTGTTATTTCATCATAATGAGAATTTGCTAAAATTAAATGAGCTTGTCATACTCCAAAATTTTTTTCACGTGAAATAATGACTACTAGAACGAGATGGACGAACATAATCGCGATAACAAATTATTTTTTTTGGAGCAAGTGCATTCATTTATAAACGCCCGATTTTGAAACTCGATGTTCAATTGTTTTGGCTTCACATAGGCTATCCTTTTTAACGATATTTGAAGTACATAAATATATGTGTATAACATGCCAGCTGTGGATACAACATATTTTTTATTGTTCCGAGTTCTATTTCTGTTCCAAACAGCTATATGAACGAACAAACCTAAGGAGTTTGGAAATGTCAAACAATAGATTTACACAGTTGTTCGTTTAATACAGATCGTGCTGCTCCGATCAAATGTAAAAAGGGAGAGACTGATCACTAACGTTAGTTAAACAAAGAGAAAATGTCAAATATCTTTCCAAATAATACCAACAAACGGGCCTATAAATGACAGTTGCCCAAATAAATATTATTTTTCCCATTTGGATTTGGAGTTTACTTTAAGTTGAAGCCTCTGTAAAATGCCCAATTCTCAGTGACCATGGCCAAACCAAACGTTTATGTTCAGAAATCATCAACAATAACTGGAAAATGTGTATTGATCAGCGAAGACAGGTTCAATGTAGAATTAAGTGCATTCAGCCAAGAAGCAATCGAAATTTTCAAGAGTATTCCATCCAGGTACTATGGTGAGTCCCCATTAAATTCCCGAGGATATATCCACCTCCATATTTTTTTATCAGATCAAAACTCTCGCTGTTGGAGCTTCAGCCTTCAATACTATGAGCTATTAATCACGAGACTAAACTACCTCAAACCCAGACTGATTGTCGAACCAATACCCAAATATGTATTGAATTGTCTGCAAATGAAAAAGGATGATGCTGATATTGATTTCGAAAGACTGGATCCTGTTTTGTACGATGCCTTGATGCCGTTTCAAGTTGATGCAGTGCGGTAAGTGATTGTTATTTGTTAGCTCGAAAATGGATAAACTTTGTCGAAATATCTCTGAAAATGACTGACAGTTGTATTCTACGTAATTATATTGATCAAAATCTGGCTAGCAAGCAAAAAACAGTATAGGGTGATTAAATATCAACAATTCACATGATGTGATGTGGGTGATTAAATATCAACAATTCACAAACTAATGAGAGTCCAGAATCATAAAAAAAACTAAGTGGGTGACAGAAATTATTTATCAGGCTGGGGAAACATTAAATTTGCTCCACGAAGTGTACCAACAAGGTCAAATATCGAAACATGCTTATTCAAATTACAAAATGTGGTATAGTGAACGGCTGAAGAAAGAAAAATCTAAATATTATGAAAATAAAATTGAAAACTTCCGGTAACAAAGGAAAAACACTATGGAATATAATAAATCGAGGAAGTGGTAAAATTAAAACCAATAACTTTCACTATGAATGAATCTCTGAAAAGAGGTGTCATTCCAGCAAGGTTGAAAATGGCTGTTGTCACACCTCTCTTCAAGTCAGATGAGCTTTATCTGATAAAAAATCCATTTTTTCCAAAGTATTTGAAATAGTAATGCTAGAAAGGCAGTACCCTTCTTAGAAATGAATATTATTAACAAAGACCAATATAGATACAAAAAAAAAATTAATCGACAACTACAGCTACTTTTGACTTTGTGAGAAGAATACTTGATTCTCTTGAAAATGGATATGTGGCCCTTGAAATATTTATGGATCCGTCAAAGGCCTTTGATTGTGTGAACCACAGTATATTGAATACAATAGAAAAAATGGGAATAAGAGACTAAGCATTCAAGTGATTTGAGTCTTATTTGGACCAAAGAAGTCAAAAAGTTTGTATCAAAACAAATGGTTCAAAGTACCACTCGGAGATAAAAAAAATTAAAATTAGGTGATTATCCCAGCAAGTATTTGGTCAATCTCTGTTTTTTACTTTATGTCAACGACTTAAAACAATATTTGAATGATGACTCAGTTTTTATTGCAACTTATTCGGATGGTACCAATATACTTATCTATGGAAAAACATAAGATGTGCTGAAGGCTAAGGCTGAAACAGTATACCAAAAATTCCTTAGTTCTGAATCCTGAAAAAACTAAATGCATCTTATTTAGACATAGTAGAAATAAAAACAATTGTCCAAATGAAATTAACTTGATCAATGTAACCTTTTTGGAAAGCCCCAGGAATTTGGTAGATTGTTTGTTTTCCACTTTATGTGGACCAAGACTTGAAGATTAAAATATTTGTTTTCTTTATATTGAAGCAGAGGGAGTTTGAACTACACAAGATATGAATTAGATCTTGGGATGTGATAGTTTTTTCATGCCATAAAAGGGTGTTATCGTCTGCAAATAATGTGAATTTTCTGTGATAGGTAGACATGTTAATCATTTAGGTATAACAGAAATAAAACAGGGCCTAGCACTGAACCTCGAGGTACTCCTGATCTTATAAAAGAGTAGCATGAACTTTTCATTCATTCATTGGAAATTTTAACACTCTGTTTCTCAAGAAATATGATAAACCATAATGATATAACTTTTTTAATAGTACATTTTGATCTACACAACCGAATGCCTTTGAAAAGTCACCACAGACTACACATCATTATCATTCTAACTCAGATAAACTTTCTCGAGAAATGAGAAAATTGCATAGCTTGTGCTTCTTGATTCTTGGAATCCAAACTGATGCTCACACAAAATTTATGTTTTTTTAGATACTGCATCATTCTCTTTTTTACAAGTTTTTTTATAGTTTTTGAGAAGATATAGAGTAGAGATATTGGATAAGGGGGGTATGAACCTAACTCAAATGAACTCTTTATACACTCAACGAAAGAGCGGTGTCTGGTAAATTTTCAAATATGTTGGCGGAAATTTCATCTACACCCGCAGATTTCTTTATTTATTTCTTTAAAAATCTTTCAGTTCATAGATATCAGTAGGCCCCATAAAGAAGTTTTCAGATATTTGATTTTGGAGGTATTTCAAAGAATTAGTTTGTCTGTCTAAGCAACAGGGCAGTAGAATTTGTTCAACTCATGGAATTTTGTTGATATTTTATCTGAATAGTTAATATTCAAGTTGCCTGCTTGAAGGGAATTAGAATTTCTTTTAAGCTAATGCATATTATATAAATATTATTAATTTTATTGTAAATTATGGGAATTCAAAAGTTTTCTCAATACGAAAATGATTGAATTTTTTTACGTCCTCAAGTGGGAATGTTTTAGCAAAGTTCTTGTTTGCAAAAATCATATGATATTTGGTTTTCAGGTTTGGCGTTGATAAGAAAGGTAGATGTTTGATAGCAGATGACATGGGACTGGGTAAAACATTTCAGGCACTCGCAATTGCCAACTATTATATGAAAGAATGGCCGCTATTGATAGTCACAACTTCTAGTATGAAGTAAGGGAGCTGTTTTGGTGTAAAAACTGATTGAAATTAGATACATTTTTCAGGGCTGTTTGGGAAGAAACGATATCTCAGTACATGCCATCAGTATCCATCTTGAGCATTCAGTATATGGTATCGGGAAAAGATTATATAGGTGATGCAAGGATAGTGATAGTTTCCCACGACATGATGACGAGGAGTCTTCAGAAATTGCTAGAAAAACGTTTCGGAGTGATAATCATCGATGAATCTCATAATTTAAAGAGCTACAAATCAAAGTGTTGTCAGTCCGCAATTACTCTCGGAAGGAGAGCGAGGAGAATGGTTTTATTAAGTGGCACCCCTGCTCTATCGAGGCCCAGTGAACTTTTCACCCAGCTTAGTTTAATAGACAGTTCGTTTTTCGGTAGCTTCTTCGAATTTAGCAAAAGGTATTGTGCCGGTAAACAATCGCAGTTCGGATGGAATGCAAATGGA
Source organism: Gonioctena quinquepunctata (assembly GCA_018342105.1). Lineage (NCBI taxonomy): Eukaryota > Metazoa > Arthropoda > Insecta > Coleoptera > Chrysomelidae > Gonioctena > Gonioctena quinquepunctata. The sequence continues at coordinate 1,339,828 of JAFIRS010000052.1, read as the reverse complement.
CAGTCGAACTTGGGAGAATTGGAGATCATTTTAGCAAAGAAGTTCATGATTCGCAGGACCAAAGACGAAGTGATGCGGGCTTGCCTGATAAAAAGCAGGAGATAATAACGTTGGACACAAATCTGAGTCAGTTTTCCGAGGAGGATAGAACGTGTTTATTAAGTTTAGCCAATAAATACAATGAGCAGAAAGGTGCTAACAAACATAGAATTCTGTTGACGTTCTTTGCAGAAACGGCTAGGATAAAAATACCCTCAGTTTGGTGAGTTGTCAAATCGAATCATTTCAATTTTTCTTCTCATTTTTCGTGTCATTTTTCATGTTTTTTGTTTTTCATTTTTCGTGTCATTTTTCGTTCATTTTCTGTCATTTTTCGTGTCATTTTTCATGTCAATTTTCGTGTCATTTTCTGTCATTTATTTTCATGTCATTTTCGTCATTTTCGTTCATTTTGTTATTTTCGTGTCATTTTCTTGTCAATTTTCGTGTCATTTTCTGTCATTTTTCGTGCATTTCGTCATTTTCTTGTCATTTTCGTGTCATTTTTCGTGTCATTTTCGTGTCATTTTTCGTGTCATTTTCGTGTCATTTTTCGGTCATTTTCTGTCATTGGCATTTTCGTGTCATTTTTCGTGTCATTTTTCTCATTTTCTGTCATTTTCGTGTCATTTTCATGTCATTTTCGTGCATTTTTCGTGTTATTTTTTGTGTCATTTTTCATGTCATTTTTCGTGTCATTTTTCGTGTCATTTTTTGTGTCATTTTTCGTGTCATTTTTTATGTCATTTTTCGTGTCAATTTTCGTGTCATTTTTCTTGTCATTTTTCGTGTCATTTTTCTTGTCGATTTTCGTGTCATTTTCCTTTTTCTTGTAATTTCGTGTCATTTTCTTGTCATTTTCTGTCATTTTCTGCATTTTCGTGTCATTTTTCGTATCATTTTTGTGTCATTTTTCATGTCATTTTTCAGTGTTTCAATTTTCGTGTCATTTTTCTTGTCATTTTTCGTGTCATTTTTCGTGTCATTTTTCGTGTCATTTTTCGTATTATTTTTTGTGTCATTTTTCGTGTCATTTTTCATGTCATTTTTAATGGCATTTTTCGTGTCATTTTTCATGTCATTTTTCGTGTCATTTTTCGTGTCAATTTTCGTGTCATTTTTCATGTCATTTTTCATGTCATTTTTCGTGTCATTTTTGGTGTCATTTTTCGTGTCATTTTTCATGTCATTTTTCGCGTCATTTTTTTACTGTTGAACTTTTCATTGTTTCTTTTTCTTTCAAATATAGGTGCATTATTTTACTATTTGAAATGATGTTTTGGTCTCTTGAAATACAAGGGAGAAGCAAAAAGTCGGGTTATGAAAATGGGAATTATTTTTAATTTTTCAGTTCCTATATCCTACAAATACTTGACAACGAGGAGAAATTCTTAGTGTTTGCACATCATCAGGTGATGATGAATGCCATTGAGGAAATCGTCAAGAAAAAGCAAGTCCATTACATCAGGATAGATGGCAATACTACCTCCGATCAAAGAAAATATTTCATCGATAAATTCCAACTGAACCAAAAGTACAAGTGTGCGATTCTCTCTATAACTGCGGCCAATGCTGGAATCACATTAACTGCAGCACATTTAGTCTTATTCGCAGAATTGCATTGGAATCCCAGCGTAAGTAAGAATGTACAAAAACTGTTTGTTTTGTTTTTGTAGAAGGAACTTTCTGAGAAACTTTCCAATTCACAGAATTTCATGGGAATCACCTTGTATGTTCGGAGAATATCTTTAAAAAAGTGATAATTAAAACAAATCTCTTATCAGATTATGGAAAAAATTTTTCTTCAATTTGGTAATCCCATTTTTTTAATTTTTTTCTATTATCTTCGTGTAGGTTGTTTTTTAATTATTTTTATCTTGAAATGTTTTTTTTTACATTTCCAAAAACCAATAGAAACTTTCAATTCAAATCATTCATGTACGTTTTGGCCAATCAAAACATTATAGTGAGAATTTTCTACCTATAAAATTGCCTCGGGAATTCTTTGAGGTATTTTGTTTTTATTGTCTGACAGCGTTTATTAAAAAAAAAAAACATTTAGTGTCCTAACAGGTGCTAGGCCCAATTACAGGACACAGTATACAATTTTAGTATGAAAGTGTGAAGTATGTTACAATAATAATAATAGTAGTAATACATTCATGGAACATTCCCCGAGAAAAGACAAGAAATGAGAGAGGAAACCAAAAAAAGAAAAAACAAACACAACAAAGCGATCGAGATCTGAATAATTATTTGATTTTTAGTATGATATATAGTTATTGTTGCTTCGCAAACATAATGTTTCTGATCTCTTTTTTGAAAACGTGTAATGGTGTTGAATAGATGTCAACTTTGTGGCAGACTTGATTGAATTTATTACACATTGCAAATCTGTCATCAAATCGCATGAAAAGTGAAAAATGAATCAAAAACATTTTAGTACATCATATCATTTTGCGAGAAAATGTGTTTATGAGTGTTACATAAAAAAATTAATGAAAAACCTTTTTAAAGACAAGCTCTTATTCAAATGCGCTAAAAAGTAAAAAATAACTGCTTTGGATGTGTGACTTAGGTTATTCAAGAGCTTTTTGCGCAAAGTTTTCAGTTCGAATACAAAAGCGACACGCTTTTGAATCTATAACTCACTAAATAACCTACGTCACACATCCAAAACAATTATTTTTACTTTTTAGGGCATTTGAATAAAAGCTTGTCTTTAACACGTTGAAGGCACAGGGAAATCCGAAATCGTTCTCATTGTGACACAGACAGATTTGTATCTTTGTCTTAACATTCATAACTCAAAAAAATTATATCCTAGGTATTTTTTGAAAAACATCACACTAAAATAAAATACTCGTTCTTCCAAAAAAAAAAATCGTAACTCCAAAAAATTAAATGTTATTCTAATCTTTGAAAAAAAAATAACTCAAAATATTGTACATCACACTGTACAATCGCGTGACACAGCAAATACAAATAAATGTTATTCTTATGGCAAAAACGACGCCTGGCATTGTGATAAAAATGGGAAGGTCAAATTCTGGCTGGTGGAGATTTAAACCGATATTTTATGCAGGAAAACGACACTACACGAACATATTGCACACAATCCGTGACAGTAAGTACGTGTCTCCTATATTAACTATGCAAAATTGAGGACGCAGTGCGGCGTTGTGCCGCATTTGTCACCGACCTCTATGACGCTAGTGTCCAACGTGTTAAAAAGGTTTTCTATTAATTATTTTATTTTGTGCTTTTTAGTAAGTACGTCTTAATCTAGGCATTTTTGTTGAAGCTTCGCTATTATGAGGCCTTTTTAAGTTCTGAACTATCTAGTTCTTCAATGAGGAGACCATCTAAAGATTAACTCGTTCGCCATCCTGGATCTGCCATCTTCAATTTATGAATCAATAGTCTTCCACTAAATTCATAATCTCCGACCCCAAAAACCTCAACATACCTATTTTGAATAGAAACTGTCCATTATCACAAAACTTGTAGACCATCTTGGAGCCGCCATCTCGAATTTGTGAATTTCTAATACACATTCATAATCCCCCACTAATGCCTAACACAGCAATGCGTCCAAATACCAAGTGGTACACCGATGAGTTGAAACAGGAAAAAAATGATCTGGACAATGCTTTCCATATGTATAGGCAATCTAGCAGCACCTGTTTGGAAAGGATTTATAAAATAAAAAGGAAAAATTATCGTAAGTCGTTAAGAAATGCAAAGAGAGAAAAACTGAATGAAAATATATGTAGTGCTGATAACAAAATCAAACAAATCTGGAGAGAGGTAAACTCAAAACTGGGAAGGATGAATCATGAAACAAGGGATGTTCACCTCAAGATAAATAATGTTGAAGTTATGGATCCTGAAATAGCAGCAAACTGCTTTGGAGAATATTTCTCAAGTATAATCGAGGAAAAAATGAAGGAACACTTCGGATCCGACAGATCCCAAATATGTACAACTGGAGAAATACTCCCTCATACCTTTTTTTTCGAACCAGCCACGACCGAAGAAATAAAATCAATAATTCGTAACCTGAAGAATACCATGTCAACTGGTCCAGATGATGTGCTAGTGAAAGTTGTGAAAGAAGTCTGTGATAGTATAACTGACCCCTCAACATCTCTTATTAATTTATGCATTGTGAACGGTGAATTTCCAACTATTCTGAAACTCAGTAAAATTATCACTGTACATAAAAGTGGAGACAAATCTGACATTGACAACTATAGACCCATCAGTCTCCTCAGTATATTTTCAAAAATACTTGAGAGACTGATATATAACAGACTCATCGATTTCTTAGTCAAACACAATATATTAGTCGAATCCCAACATGGATTCAGGGCAGAGAGATCCACTGAAACTGCAACTACTCTATTCGCAGACTATCTATATAAAGCAATTGATGATAAGAAATATGTTTCGGGAATTTTCTTCGACCTGTCGAAAGCATTCGACTCTATTGATAAAGACTTTGTGGCCTCTAAGTTGTATAATATTGGTATTAGAGGGAATGTATTGGAACTAATCAAATCATTTTTATGCAACAGGAAAATATTTGTGAAAATGAATGGGGTAGAATCAGATGAATTTACGATGAATACCGGTGATTGACATGTGCTGTCAATCACCGCCATTGCATTTGTTGTTTTCCTCATGGCTTCGAATTATTTTGTATCGGCGGAAGTTTTCGGCCCTCCCAAGTTTAAGTATGGGACGCACCCCTGGAAAGGGGTATTCCCTTTTTCCCAATTGGTCTACGTTATAAACATGGGAATTATATAAAAAATTTTAGTAACATTAACCTACAAAACTAATTTTTTGAATTTTTTCATCTCCATAATACTTTTATATATGCTGAAGATGAACCTATAGAGGTTCGAAACATGTTCAATAATCGATGGTATTGACCTAATCGATCTTAATATTATATTGTGGAGACGACTTCGTGTTTTTCTTCTTCATAAAATTTAAATTATATGCCTAGATTCCTATGTATTGCTATTTTAAGATAACTTATATACCTGAGTGACCTACGGAAAATTTTAGCCCATCAAAAGGTATTTCATAGAGAAGTGGGGAAGGGGCTAGGAGGGTCTGGGCCTTAATACCTGTTATTTCTTTGCATTTTCTGAGAACATTTACCATAGTAATGATTTTTTTTTACACCATTAGAAAGTAGAGATTTCAACAAACGAAAAGCCCACCGACTTTTTAAAAAAAGCTGATATTTTGACAGGAGAATTTTTGATTGAAAATTAGGGTGTTTTTTCGATATTAAGTCAAAATGAGCTGAAAAAATAAATATTTAAAATCAAAAAAATTACAGTGTGTTTGAGACATAAAAAGGTAGGTAAGTTTTCACCAAATTTCTTGGAAAAATTTATTTTTTTGTAACAAATAAAAAACCAAAAACTTGGTTATTTGAATTTTCACATAAATTTTGAGGTTATGTGAAAAAAGTGTGAATATAAAAGTTGTAGATCTTTTTATTACCTACTACTTTGCGATTTAACTTTTTTCATAGGACTTGTAGTTTTGCCGGAAATCGATATAAACAGTTTTTTACCCTTAAAAACTCACCCCCTTCCACTTCCCGACCTTCCCGTAAATTATTTTTCCTTTCATTTTTGTTATATTCTCTTCCTTTTCCAATGGGTTTCATCCTACTATTATTTTTTTTGCTTTCAAAAATTATCATCTCTGGTCTAAAAGGGTTAATATCAAATTAAAATAAACCCACGATTACTTAGATGAAAAATTAACCCCTTTGAAAATACTTCTTTAGGTTTCCAAAATGAAAATTCAATTAAAAATTGAATTTTTGGACAGTAAAAATTGGATTTTTTCAAATAGAAGTTTCTCTTTGATTTTCTTCATTGGAAATATAAAATAAATACCCGTCTTGGATCATTCCAAATGAGATTGCCTCTTATTAGATTTTTCAAACTAATATACCTCCTTGGATTTCTATCACGGAATACGTCTTTATATTTTTGCAGATCAGCGAATGAAAGTTTTCTTAAATAAGAGTATTTATTCATTGCTAATTATTCCTACACTCTTGTTCTTCTCTAGATAATAAGCCAAGCCGAAGCGAGAGCCCACCGAATAGGCCAAAAGAACCAAGTGGTTGTGCGCTACCTCATATCCCCCGGCACCGCAGACGACTCCATCTGGCCGATGCTTCAAGAAAAACAACGTACCCTCAACAAGGCCGGTCTGTGCAGAGATTCCTTCGAGAACATCACCATAGAGAAGCAAAGCAAAGAAGTTGTGACCGATGGGTTGGATTTCAATGGGAGCGGAATCGCCGGAGGGAACCCTGGATATTCGGACGTATTTTACACCGAGAAGAAGAGGAAGATCATGTTTGTGTCGAAGGGGAAGACGTTTTGATGACGGATTCGATGATATATTGAGTAAGCATTCCATGCTGGAAGAGGATGTTTTTAACGATGGGTTGGATGAAGTGCTTTGTGATATTGATTTTTGAGAATAGGATCATTTTTTTTTTGGGAATATATTTTGTTGTGATGGATATTGTTTTATTGTGGATAATGTTCCCATTACTTTTAACGAGAGAAGAAACGTTTTTTAATTCCAGTTATCGGTATTATCATTAATTTATTTAATAATTTTAATAAACGTTTTTCTAGTTATGTGTTTTTCATTTGCTGTTAAATGTATTATTTGAAATTATATTATAAAATAATAGTTTAAAAAAACTAAAAAACGATTTTCATAAAAAAACGAACTAAAAAATAAATAAATAATAGTTTAAAAAAATAAAAAACACGCTTTTATAGAAAACCAAACTAACAAAATAGAAAATAAATTTTAATAAATTTGATATAAGAATAGTGTACATTTTTTAATAAATATAAATTAATAATAATGTAAATAAGAAAAAAAAGTATTTTATTTAAAAAAAAGCGTGGGGTGCTTTTTAAGATTCAGATTAAGCACCCCACGCTTTTTTAAAAATAAAATCTTTTTTTTTGTTATTTACATTATTATTAATTTATATTTATTATTTTTTTTTACACTATTCTTAATTCAAATTTATTTTTTATTTTTTTAGTTTGGTTTTCTATAAAAGCGTGTTTTTTATTTTTTTTAAACTATTATTTATTTATTTTTCAGTTCGATTTTTTATGAAAAGCGTGTTTATTAGTTTTTTTGAACTATTATTTATTTTCTACTTTTCAGTTTGGTTTATTTATAAAAGCGTGTTTTTTAATTTTTTTAACTATTATTTGTTCTAATCTACTATTAATTCCGTGATTACTATTAGTAACTGTAATTATTTTCCAAATCATTAATGTGTACAGCTGTATTGATAGTCAAATCTCGATTTTAGAAGTCATTCAAAGATTTTAACGTTGTCAATATACACAGTGAGCCGCCATCTTGAATTTTAAAATTTTTCGGAAGAATCATAATATTCGACTCCAAAAACCCACACATACCAATTTTGAATAGAATCGGAGCATAATCACAAAACTAGTCCACCATTTTGGAGCCGCCTTCTTGAATTTTTCAATTTTCACGAAAGAATCATATCATAGTATTTGACTCCAAAAACCCCTACATACCAATTTTGAATAGAATCTGACCATAATCACAAAACTCGTCCGCCATATTGGAGCCGCCATTCTGTTTTTTTTTCACACAAAAATTTCTTAATGCATTGCCACCGGAATTATGTACACCTGCCAAATTTCAAATCATTCGGACGTCTGGAAGTGGGTGAAAATCAAGTCCAAAGGAGTCAGTTGCAAACATACAAGTGAAGCTAATATAAAGCCTGTAGAAAGAAAAAGCTGTTGGAGATTGGCAATATATCAAATTTATAAAATGGCGTAGTAGGCAGGTTGCAATATTTTAATGAACTTTATATGTGAATAAATCTCAAAAACAAAACTCATTCTCTATCTAGAAAAATATCATCAACGATTTTTGGAAGTTTGAAATTTCTTACGATTTGGCGAGTTGGTAGGATGCCATTTTCGATGAACGGAGATAATACTCCCCTGAAGAAGCTTTTTATAGAGAAAGCACGTGTCGTGGTTTGTTTTTCATTTGCTCTCATGTATTTTTCGAAATTGATACCACATTATTGTCTCTAAATATTCATTATATTCAATGAAAATATTACTGATTGTTCTGGATAAACGAAAAAGCTTTGCGATATTGGTAATATTTGAAATTCATAAATGGCGCAGTTGGCAGGATGCAATATTTCATAACCTTTAAAGCTAATAAGGAATAATTTAATCCCACAAAACTCATTGGCTATCTAGAAAAATAAATAATTCATCAATTTTTGGGAAGTTCGATAACTGTGTGCAGAGTAAAATATGATAACGGTTTTCCAAAATTATCCGAAAAATATTAATCACTAGAATGGATATCAAGTTATCTCTCCTGTATTCATAATTTCTTACGATTTGGCGCAGTTGGTAGGATACCATTTTGCGATGAGCGGAGATAATACTCCGCCTGAAGAAGCTATTTTATAGGGAAACACCTGTCATGGTTTTGTTTTTCATTTGCCTCTTATGTATTTTTCGAAATTGATACATTATTATCTCTAAATATTGAATGAAAATATTACTGATTGTTCTGGATAAAAGAAAAAGCTTTGTGATATTGGTAATATTTGAAATTCATAAAATGGCGCAGTTGGCAGGATGCGATATTTCAATGAACTTCAAATGCGAATAAGGAATATTTTAATCGCACAAAACTCATTTGCTAACTAGAAAAATAAATAATTCATCAATTTTTGGGAAGTTCGATAACTGTGTGCAGAGTAAAATATGATAACGGTTTTCCAAAATTATCCGAAAAATATTAATCACTAGAATGGATATCAAGTTATCTCTCCTGTATTCATAATTTCTTACGATTTGGCGCAGTTGGTAGGATACCATTTTGCGATGAGCGGAAATAATACTCCGCCTGAAGAAGCTATTTTATAGGGAAACACCTGTCATGGTTTTGTTTTTCATTTGCCTCTTATGTATTTTTCGAAATTGATACATTATTATCTCTAAATACTGAATGAAAATATTACTGATTGTTCTGGATAAAAGAAAAAGCTTTGCGAGATTGGTAATATTTAAAATTTATGAAATGGCGCAGTTGGCAAGATGCGATATTTCAATGAACTTAAAAAGCGAATAAGGAATAATTTAATCGCACAAAACTCATTCCCTATCTTGAAAAATAAATAATTCATCGATTTTTGGGAAGTTCGATAACTGTCTGCAGAGTAAAATTTATTTATTCAATCAAGTACTCTACAGAATTCGATACAGATTCCAAATGGTACAACTAATCTAAACGATACAACTAAACTAATACATTTAACGACAAACAAACAATAAACAGAAATTTATGTGTATATAAAAAGAGACAATAGTGAACTTAGGTACATGTATATAAAAATATAAGTAAAGGATACGGTAAAAATAAATTACTTGAATTGAATAACATTGCAAATTTTCAGGTAGGAGTGAGGGAGAATTTCAGTTGTTTCTTAAATACGTAAAAAGGGATATTAAATATGTTTATTGATGAATGATGGATATTGTAGTTTTCTTGAAGCCTAACAGAAAGCGGTGCGACCAATTGAATAACATTGCAAGTTTTCAGGTAGGAGTGACGGAGAATTTCAGTTGTTTTCTAGAGTTGGCATGAAATGATAATTTTTCTAATATCTCTGTACAATTTATGACGCCATTTACAATTTTGAATAAAAAATATGACATGGCATTAATTCGTCTCTGTTCTAAAGTTTCTAGATTCAACAATGAAATTCTTGTTAGAGAGTCGAGACCGTGGAAGGAAAGTCCAAGTTTCCAAACAAGAAAACTTGTGAACCGACCTTGTACTCTCTCTAAACGGTCCTTCTGGCAATTGTAAATTGGTGACCAAATTATACTATTATATTCCAGAATGCTTCGAACAAGTGAAATATACGTCTTAATTGCGTTCTGATCAGAAATATTTCTAGCTTGCCTCTTTATAAAACCCACCATCCTGAGAGATTTATTACAAATATTGTTGATATGATCGTTGAAATTGAGTTCTTTATCAAATATTATCCCTAAATCACTGATACTAGTTACAGCTTGCAAATCAACCCCATGTATACTATAGTTGAAAATAGGTGGATTGAGTAATTGGTGAAATTGATTAAATCATTCTGAATCAAATGACAGTCATCTTCAGATGATACAACTCTATAGAATTTGAGATCATCAGTAAAGTAAAATGTTACAATTTTTAAAAGTGCAAATAACATCATTAATGAAGCATAAAACAGAATGGGACCAATGTGGGATCCCTGAGGAACTCCAGAGGTAACATTTATTGATTTAGAAATAGAATCTCCTATTTTCACTTTCTGATTACGCTTGTCCAGATAAGAAATAATAAACTTCAAAAACTGCCATCCACACCAAGTGCTTTCATTTTAGAAATAAGAAGACTATGATTAACGAATCGAAAGCCTTGCGAGGTCAGTGTAAATCACATCAACCTGAAAACCTTGTTCTAGTTTATTACATAAAAAGTTTTGTATAATTCCTAAATTGGTAGCTGTAGAGCGATTTTGAAAAAGCCATGTTGTTCATTAACAATAATATTCTTAAAATTGGAAAAAGTTGTCTGTTAATATTGACTCAAAACTTTGAATACATGAAATTTTAGATATACCTCTGTAATTTTCAATATTGTTTTACTACCTGACTTAAATATTGGTGATAACAGTGATGATTTCCATATGGTTGGAAATATTCCATCATCGAACGATTTTTGAAAAATAATTTCAAGTGGAGTGGATAATACTCTGCTGCACTGTTTGAGAAGTAACGAGGAATTCCATCGGGCCAGCACTTTTGTTTTGTCCAAGTTAATTAACTTATTTTCAATTTCCTCGTTGACGTGTGAGATGTTAGCACTGAAGTAGACTGAGACGTGTCCAATGTTGGAATATTTGTAACATCAACCAATTTGGAGAAACACGACTGAAACTGGTCAGCAAATGCGTTAGCTATTTCTTTGGAGTTTCTAAAGTTTTCCCTCTATACTCCATTATTTTAGGAAGGCCACTGTCATTTCTATGGGAATTCACAAATGACCAAAAATATTTAATGTTGTCATGTATCATAAGTTCAGTGTTTGACAGGTACAAAATATAACACATATCAATGTGGTATTTAGTTTCCTTTCAGTATATTCGAGTATTCATCATAGTCTCGTTCTAAACCACTTATTTTGAATTTTTTGTGAAGTTTGTTTTTCAGTTTAAGCAATTCAATCAGATGATTGCTGTACCATTTAGGATATTTGGCAGTAGATTTGAATTTTGTGGCACTTTGTTTGAATCCATCAGATAAAACTTTATAAAAAGCTGAAACTGCTTCGTCAATTAGTATTGAGTACTATAAAAATGACCAGTCAATATTAGAAAAGTATTCATTGAGTCCCATATAGTCAGCCTTGTGGAACAAAAGTACCTTTTCTTTAGCATAATGGGATTAGAGAATCACGTCCTTATAATCGAATTTAAATTCTACAGCAGGGTGATAGGGATCAGATGAATGATTACTGAGTAGGCATAATTGGGCATGTTCGACACCCACAGACAAATCATCAGAAAAAACTAAGTCCAAAATCTTTCCTGAGCAGTTTGTGACATCATTGAACTGTTGGAAATCCATGACGGCAAATTCGTCCAGGAGAACTTCAATACGTAGCTCATAGCGTAATTAGGTACAGAATATGTTCATCATAACTCCATGAGATTTGAGGCAGGTTGAAATCCCCAGCAATAATGAAGTTCGCGTTTACATTGTTTCTTCTTAAGTCATGAACTTTAGTAGCAAAAGACTGATATGTTTCGGCACTTGAACCAGGGCAGATATACACAGCACAGAGCATTATTTTCCTATTTGAGACTTTTAACTCTACCCAGAGATCCTCAAAGATTAAACTTTCCGTAGAAACAACTTTTTTTGCTAATAGGTTGGACCTAACACATATCATGACGCCTCCTCCACGTGTACAATTAGTTTCCTTATAGTTCCGATCTTGTCTGAAGATTGAATATTTAGAATCACTTAATTCTGTATCAGAGATGTTTGTATTTAACCAGGATTCCGTTATTATTATTATGTCATAATCACATACCAGTAGAGCCCTGTTGAAATCATCCAATTTGGTTCTAAGTCCCCTTATATTTTGATAGTAACAGGACAGTGTGTTTGTATTGACAGTATGTGAGAAGGAATGAGTACCAGTTTGTGGTTGAGTACTTCCTACATCATCATTTGAGGGCAATGGTGAATTAATTATGGGTAATTGAGTAGTTATTGATTCACTCACAGAATTATCAGTAGTTAGGATTTGTTCATTACAGTTACTGATGCATTGTGCGTTTTGATGTGTAATTGAGATAGTGGCCGTTGTTTTAGGCAAAGAGTTTGATACGGGGAAGTCTTCATCAATAGCTGTGGAGTCAACTAAAAATCCTCTCCTCTTCGTTCGTATTGATAATATTTTTGGAACTTGAATCGCTTATAGGCCACAGATCGAGGCCAGGATGACGATTTATAAATTTCATCTTTTAAGCTGTAGTCTATTCCAAACAAAAAACATTTATTTTGGTTTACCTCTGTTGTTAGCTCCTTGACTATAATATCCGCATTTTTGAAGATTTCTTGATCTTTGATGTACTTACAGATTTTATCATCAGTGATATGTCTTTTAATTCTATATAGGTAGAGCCAAACTTTCTTCTGGACGCCGAAGTCTTCCATTCCATTTCCTTCACCAATATTTATTTTCGTAGGTTTTTTTCATAGCTTGTTTTTTCTTGTATGTCACTTCTGTGTATCCCACACTTTCAACAGTCTGAATGTCATGTTCTAGGTTTATAATATCATTAATTTTTTTAATTTTGCTCCTTTCCGGAGCATTTCTTTCCGATTTCAGAATATCTAGGTACATCTGGCAACACTGTTTTACTAATTTCACCGGTGTTTACTTCAACAGCAGTTGGTACTTTTTGCTCCATTGGGCTAATTGGTTTTTTGTTTTGTTCGTTTCTCGTCCTTTTTTGAGTAACATTGTTTTGTTTTAGTTTTTCTTCCAATAGATCGTTATTTCGTTTCAGAAGTTTGTTGTTTTCAAGCAGAAGTTCATATTTACCATCCTTTTCAAGTAATAATTTCTTCAGGAGATCATTTTCGACTTTCAGATCTTCATCTATTTTGTTTAGATTTGGGTGGTTGATGTTGCTAGTAGATAACACAGATTCGCAGCAGACAATCCTTGATTCACAAATCCTTATGCACTGAACTTTGTTTTTCACAGCACATGAAAGACGTTTCCACACTTTACACATACTAGATTTTTACTAGGTTTGGTTTGACAACACTTAAAATATTTTTCATTGAAGTTTTCTTCATTAATCAAACAGACTGCATCTGACGGTTGCTCGCCAGACGCCGCCATTTTATTATGATAACTGTTTTCCAAAATTTTCCGAAAACCATTAATCACTAGAATGGATATCAAGTCATCACTCCTGTATTCGTAATTTGTTACGATTTGGCGCAGTTGGTAGGATGCCATTTTGCGATGAGCGGGGATAATACTTTGCCTGAAGAAGCTAATTTATAGGGAAACACATATCGTGGTTATGTTTTTCATTTGCCTCTCATGTACTTTTCGAAATTATACTACATTATTGTCTTTTAATAGTCATTATATTTGATGAAAATGTTATTGATTGTTCTGGATAAAGAGAAACAGCGTTGCGAGATTGGTAATATCTCACATTTAAAAAATGGCGCAGTTGGCAGGATACGATATTTCAATGAACTTTATATGTGAATATGGGATAATCTAATCGTACAAAACTTATTCTCTATCTAAAAAAATTAATCATTTGTCGATTTTTGGGAAGTTTGATAATTGTTTGTAGAATAAAGTTTATGATAAATGTTTTTTAAAATTATCCGAAAAATACTCATCACTAGAATGGAAATAATACTCCACCTAAAGAAGCTATTATTTAGCGAAACACGTTCATGGTTTTGTTTTTCATTTATCTCTAATGTATTTTTCGAGATTGATACCACATAATTTCTCACGATTTGGCGCAGTTGGTAGGATGCCATTTTGTAAACGGAGATAATATTTTGTTTTTATTTGCCTCTTATTTCGAAATTGACACTACATTATTGTTTCTTAATAGTCATCATATTTGATGAAAAGGTTACTTATTGTTCTGGCTTTGCGATATTGGTGATATTTCAAATTTAGAAAATGGCGCAGTTGGCAATATTTTAATGAACTTTACATGTGAATAAGGAATAATCTAATCGCATAAACTTCATTCTACAGGTAGAAAAATTAATTATTCATCGATTTTTGGGAAGTTTGATGCAGAGTAAAATTTGTGACTGTTTTTCAAAATTATCCGAAAAATATTCATCACTAGAATGGATATCAAGTTATCACACCTGTATTTTGCCTCTCATGTATTTTTCGAAATTGATAACACATTATTGTCTCTTAATGGTCATCTTATTAGATGAAAATGTTACTTATTGTTCTGGATAAAGAGAAAAAGCTTTGCAAGATTGGTGATATTTCAAATTTATAAAATGGCGTAGTTGGCAGGATGCAATATTTCAATGAATTTATGATAACCGTTTTCCAAAATTATCCGGTAAATATTCATCACTAGAATGGATATCAAGTTATCACTCCTGTAGTCATAATTTCTTTAGATTTGGCGCAGTTGGTAGGATGCCATTTTGCGATGAACGGAGATAATACTCAGCCTGAAGAAGCTGTTTTTTAGGGAAGCACGTGTTGTGGTTTTGTTTTTCATTTGTCTCTTATATATTTTTCGAAATTGATACCACATTATTGTCTCTAAATATTCTTTATATTCAATGAAAACACTACTGATTGTTCTGGATAACGAGAAAAACCTTTGCAAGATATTTATAAAATGGCGCAGTTGGCAGGATGCGATATTTCAATGAACTTTAAATGCGAATAAGGAATAATTTGATCGCACAACTCATTCCCTATCTAGAAAAATAAATAATTCATAGATTTTTAGGAAGTTCGATAACTGTCTGCAGAGTAAAATATGATAACGGTTTTCCAAAATTATCCGAAATATATTAATCACTAGAATGGATATCACTCCTGTATCCATAATTTCTTACGATTTGGCATAGTTGGTAGGACGCCATTTTGCGATTAGCGGAGATAATACTTCGCCTGAAGAAGCTAATTTATAGGGAAACACGTATTGTGGTTTTGTTTTTCATTTGCCTCTCATGTATTTTTCGAAATTGATACATTATTATCTCTAAATAATCTAATCGCACAAAACTCATTCTCTATCTACAAAAATAAATTCATAATTTTTGGGAAGTTTCATAACATGATAACTGTTTTCCAAAATTATCGGGAAATATTCATCACTAGAATGGATATCAAGTTGTCACTGCATGATTTCTTACAATTTGGCGCAGTTGGTAGGATGTCATTTTGCCATGAACATTAAGGATGCAAAATTCAAATCACACCTCTTCCTGCTTCAAAAACCGTCCATGCAGTGTTTTCTACACATGTGGAAACAAAAAGAAATAATTGAATATGAGTAATTTGGCGCGGTTAGTAGGATTTCATACTCCATATATAAAGGAAAAATTATTCTTTTCTCACAAAGCTCATTTTAAGGATATCAATCACGTATTTGCAAACAAAACAGACTATTTTTCATGAAAAAATCAGTTGTTTCCACTCTCTTAGAGAAATTCATATATTGGTTGTTCTAGATATAGAATGAAAATATAAATTTTACCAAATGGCACAGTTTGTTTGATGTCGTATTGTATGGTCAAAACTTTAAGGGGTTTATTGGTGTCAAAAACGATGTGCTGGAATAAGGAGAAGGATATAAAAAAATCAGTCCACAAACTTTATTGATCAATTCATTCTGTTAGGATATATATTGAGTCAAAATATAATATCCAATTAGATGGATTCAGTAAAGTGATCTACCTATTTCAAATAGCGATCCCATCATAAATAAATTACATTCTCTTACAATTGCTATCTTCAAATTAAAATATATGTACAGATGAAAAATTACAAAAAAAAACAAATTATAAATTCATCTAGATAACCTATAGATCAACAACAATATTATTTCTATTCAGTAATAGTACCAGTCAAATATAACTTACAAGTTTATGAAGAAGTGAAAGTATCTGAAAAATATGCGAGAATATTAATTACCAATGATTCATTTAAATACACCACCAGATGAAACGTTACCTTTTGGGTACAATCCAGTGTTTCTTATAGCGAAACAAAGTCCACTTCCGCCATAATCGAACAGATAAAATAATAAATCAAGTTTATTTCTCAGGTACCACCATCCTTCACTCACCCTATTTAGTCGACCCACCCTTCCTTGTATAACCTCGTGCAACTTAACTTGATACGAGTACTTAAGAGGAACTTTGCAAGTGCTGCAAGAAAACAACTTTGCCCTAGAGTGCCCCTGGACGTGATAAGCGTGCGTGGCACTGCTCTTGCACTGCCTCTTGCAGAAATAACACCGCCGATTATTGACGTCGAACCTGTACCTGCTGAAACACTCGTGCTTTTTGTAGACAGTCTCGAAAGCGAACAGTCTCTTGCAAGCTTTGCACTTTCTCTTCCTCTTCTGGTGCGTCAGCCTGTGCACCCGGAGGCTCTCTTTGGATTTGTAGTTTTTGGGGCACAAATCGCACGCGTACGGCCGCAACCTCGAATGCGTGAAGGAATGCTTGCGCAGGATCGATTGCTTCTTGAATCTCTTGTCGCAGAGGGTGCATTTGAAGGGGCGTTTCTCGGAATGTATCGGCATGTGCTTGTTGACGCTCTGTTTCGTGCGGAATGCTTTGTCGCACACCTTGCAGTGGTAGTTCTTGACGTTGGCGTGCACGTTCAGGTGATCCGTCAGGTCGCGCTTGGAGGAGAATGTTTTCTGGCACAAATCGCACCTGAAAAATATGTCAGCGTGATATTTTTCTGGCAGAAGAGGCTTGTAGGCGAAAGGGTATCAAATATATGTATGGAGAACATATTTTGTTCAATGCAAGTTGGGCATTTTAAGAGAAGCTAGGACTTTGACAGTTTTAAATTTCCATCTTCAAGATACACTAAGGGTGCATTTTTAACCGACCAAACCAAAAAGGAGGAGGTTCTCTAGTCGACGCATATATTTTTTATTTTTATTTTTTATGTATGATCACGCATAACTTTTTACTGAGACGTCCGATTCCGAGAATTCTTTTTTCAGTGGATACGGTGTACTTCGAAGTTGGTCCCATTTGAATTTAAAAGATGAAATCTACCCCTAAGGGTAGCAAAATGAAGGATATTGATCACTCACCCTCTGAATTCTGGTCCATTAACCGATTCTATCAGCTATAACTTTGTACTGGGATCTTCGATTTGGATGATTCTTCTTTTATCAGATAGGGTATACCTCATAGTTGATCATATTTGATTTTTCACTTGTGAACATTGGCACAAATATGTAGTTGACAATGACAGATCGCTAGTGTCATTATCACAATCAATATATTCTATGAGAGGATGGAATGATATACAAAGTAATGAAATAAACTAACCAGAACAACAAAAATAATTTATATTACAACAAATAGTAAAAGTAGATAATCATATTATTTAACTGGTAATAGTTGAAGTAAGGTGGGTAAGTAAGTATTTTGGAAGTAATAAAAAAACAAGCAGTTAGTAATTAGTAGATTTCAGCCACAAAAAATTGAAAAATAAAAACTTTTTAACAAAAAATTAAACCGACGAAATACGGAACTGAAAAGTAAAATAAAATAAACCTTCTTAGTCTCAATAACTAAGCTCCTAAACTAATGTAACTAATTTTGAGTCGGCGCCAAACAAACAATCAACGAAGATCATTAAATTACTTCAAAAAAATTATCAGAATGTCACCGCCCAATCCATCATTTTGCCTTACCTAATTCATTTGCTTGTTCGTTTGGAAAATTTTTTTAAGCGCGCCAAACTAAAGCATTAAAATTCAACAAACTCCCCACCAGTATCAAACAAATGAATAAACTCGGTGAATTCAAAAAGGGAATTCATAAGATTCTACTGAAAATAGAACCTTATACCATTGCTGAATACCTCAGCCATACTTTCTGACTTGACCCATCTTGCTGGCGACGTTATTTCTGTTTTTGTATTATTTTGCATTGTGATTATTCTCCAGAAATAAAGATATTTATTTATTATTATTATTATTTTATTTTTTACTTTTCAGTTCAGTATTTCGTCGGTTTAATTTTTTGTTAAAAAGTTTTTATCATGTTATAATTTCTATCCAAAACATCATTCAAATTCATTGTCCACTCAACCTAATACGCTGCTTGGAGTAAGAAAACACTGGCAATTACCGAATGCAATAAACATTTGAAATGTTGAATTTTGAATAGATTTTTTGAGGAATATAAAAAGGGAGTCTGATAATTCCCTATTAACATTTGTTGCAAGCTACCAGCATAAGTATTCAAACTGTGCCCTGATAAAGTCAGCATACTCTAAAGTACTTAAGAAACCAGAATTTAAAAAAAAAATTAAAGTACACAGTTTTTTTTTGCAATGCAAATAGTAGAGTAGAGAAGACGTAAGTCCAATCTTTGTAAAGATACTCTTGAACATCGTAGAATGTTTCTTCGATAAGATGTCCTTTCACAGATCTCCTGAAGTGAATTGGAGAAACAATATTTCTGACAGTAATTGACCGGAAGATGATTATATAATTTAACAGCATTATAAATCAGTGACTTTTTTGTTAAATTCAGGAAGCCTTAAATTGTTATTTTGGCGATAAAAACTGACAACTGTATCATATGACGATTTATTGTTGTGAATTAAACGTACCGTCTCAAGAAAAAATAAAGATGGAAGGGTAAGGATTTTGTGCTTAATTTCATCACAGTTGCAAAACTCAACATTTTCAATCATTAACTTTAAAATTTCGTAAACAATATTGAAATATTATTTCAATTGTTGTTTGGCGGGAATATTGAAAAAAAACATTTGCTAAATTGTCGACGTTTCGAAACTTTATTGTTTCATCTTTCTTCAGGACATTGTAAGAACAAAAACATACATATTAAAATGGAGTTATTGAATGGGGTATTGATAAAAACGCAATACATTATGTAAAATCATTTAGTAATATTGAAATAGTCACCTGAATTTCTTGTAGTCCTCCTCGTGCCTCTTCATGTGCGCCTTCAGGTACCTAGGAAACTCAAAATGCTTCCCACAGATGTGGCAAACATACTCTTCTCTTTCAGGCTCCTCCAAGTGGCTCCTCGATGATTATCCATGGACTTTTCGTCGTAGAAAACCAAGCTGCAGATGTCGCACGACCTCGGATGATGCATCTTTTGAATGTGATCCTTCAGTTCGAAGTAAAACGTCTTGTTGCCACAGTATTCGCAATTTCCAGACTGTTTCAGCTCGATGTGCCTGTTCCTGTGCGCCGTGAATTCCTCCAAATCTCTCGAACGTTCTCCGCAAAGTTGGCATTTGAGGGGGTCGATGTCTTTGTGTATGCCCATGTGTTGTTTGAGGGCCTGTTTGCTCGTGAATCCTTCCTTGCAGAAATGGCAGCGGAACGAGCGGACTGTTTCATGCATAACACGAATGTGCCGCCTCAAGCTGGTGGCTGTCGCGAAGGCTCCCTCACAAATCTGGAAAAGATTCTACTTTTCGAATTTGGTATGTGAAGTGAAACTAAAATTGAATAGTGCCTAAACGCCATTTTGAACGTATATTCAGCTGGTGAAAATAGGTGAGAGTAGTTATTCTTTGGGTGCTATCAAACTATAAAATAAGTACCTGGGCGACTGAGCTGTGCTCGGTATTTTTTATCTGTGTTTTTTCAGAGGTACGAATCACATACTTATCACATACAATTGCATTGCAATCTTACCTAGTGCACAGGTTGTCTACAAATAGACATTTTAGATAAACAGAATGAGTTTCTTGGACTAACCAAAGAAAAACATAAACATTGAATTTGGATAATGTCATAAGGCCCCATCTCACAAAGTTTAGAGGTACCAGTGCAATAATGCAAGTACCTCAATTTACGAGGTGGCGCTATAGATATCGATTTGTAATAAATATTTATTTTTGTGTAAAATCGCGATTTTTTCAGAAAAGACGCCTATATAGATAAACTTGAAAAGCAAAACCCTATCTAAATACAAAATTTCATCCAAAACGTTAAAGCCTTTTCCGAGATAGCCGAAATATATATATATACATATATACAGTGCGCGCGTAAAGTATGGAAACATGAAGATATCTTTGACACCTCGTAATAACAATAACAAAATTTTGGTAATGTATATTAGATGGACCAGCGATTTTAAAACATTTTTATTTTGTAATTAATATTGCAGTATAAACAGAAAACAATACTTAAAGAAAAAAATTAAAGGAGATGTTCAATATGACTTCCTTGTCTTTGGAAACAGAAATCCATTCTGAATGAAAATTCATCAAAGACTTTTCTAATCGTTTCCGGAGAAATTAGTGCTATCTCCTCTGTAATTATGTCTTTCAGTCCTTGGATAGTCTGTGGCCTATTCACATTGTTTCATTGTGTCAAATCTATTTGACATTTTGCGATCTGAATGGTCTTCGTTCAGATTCTGTACCAATTGTACTTTATAGGGATGCCATTTTTCTTTTTTTAAATATTTACGAACAGTTGTTTGACTGATGTGATTTTCGGTTGCAACAACTCTAGTAACCTTATGAGGGTCTTCAATCATCGACAAAAAAATGTCAGTTTTTGTTTGCTCTGGAATAGCAGGGCGGCCACTTTTTGGGAGTTCTCGTACATGTCTACTTTCCTCAAATTTATGAATAATTTTAGATACAGTACCACGTGCTATAGGAGTTCTGTCTTCATACTTGTTATTAAATATTTCACATACCTCTTCGTGTGTTCGTGTCCTACAAATATCACAAATAAAACACTCAAATTTCATAATATAATGGTATTACCTGTCACCACATCCTTTTAGTATTAAAATTTCAATTCTTTGACGCTCTGTTAAATGTACCATTATATTTTACTCTGATATTTATCGCTGGTAAGCCTATTTTCAAAAAACTATCAAGACGAACCTACTGACAGTATATCACGACGTACCTACTGACAGTAAAACCTACTTCATTTAACGAAATAAAACCGATATTCATATCATGTTTATCAGTACAAAAACATCAAAGACGTTTTTAAACTTTAACAAATACCAAGTCACCCAATCAATCAATCAATCAATACTTTATTGTCCAAGAATAGCTTCTTATTGACAAAGTGTCATAAATAAACATTAACAAAATAAAAGTACAAGTATACAAGTGAAGTATAAATGCGGAAGTAAAACATTAGTCGAAAGAATGAGATGAGATAGGATTAATCTGTATAAACAAATACTAAAAAAAAACATGCTTTAAGGCACTGCCTACTATACAGTACTAAGGTACACTTAAAACTACAAAATCATCGCATGAGTTTTACACTTAAGGCGTATCGTTAAAAAACTCAGCCAAAGTGTAATATGCTTTATCCAACAGTAACTCTTTGACACTTTTCCTGATTTTTCTTTCTGAATTTAGAATTTTGATATTCTGAGGTAGATGATTAAAAACTTTTTTTAAGTTATAAATCAGTGAATTCTTAACTTGTGTAGTGTTGGGCTTAGGAAGATCTATATTACCCATCTGTCTAGTCTGAAAGCGAGGATTTCTTATGCAGTTTTTATTCAGCTTATGTTTTTGAAACATCAAACACGCCGTCTCTAGTATAAATATGCAGGTAAGGGTCAATATTCTATGGATTTGAATAAGGGCCGACATGAATCTCTGAAGCCAGCCCTACACATATTCCGGACAGCTCTTTTTTGGAGCATAAATACATTATTAATTGATGCTTTGTCCGAGTTCCCCCAGTAGCAGATCCCATATCTCAGGTGGGACTCTATAACTGCAAAATATGTTGTTCTTGCCGTGGTCTGGTCGAGTTCCTTGATATGACTCTAAGGGCATAACAGCCTTTAGCTAGTTTGGTACATAAGCTTGAGATATGTTCCTTAAACGTCAACTTATTATCAATATATACCCCTAGGAATTTAGTCAAAGAGGATTTGTGTAGACTTTTGTCACCTATTGAAATAGGATTTAGCAAACATTTAAAGGTGAGAATGTGGGTTTTATTTACATTGAAGGACAACAGATTGGCGTCACACCACTTCTTGACTTTGAGGATGTCATTTTCTATTAGTTCATTCAAATGATGAGTGTCTTTATTATGCCAAAGAATGGTGGTATCATCTGCAAAAAAGGTGAATCTACCCGCAATATCCAGTAGTGCGAGATCATTCACGTAAAGCAGGAATAATAAGGGGCCTAAGACAGAGCCCTGTGGTACCCCACAATCCACCAAAGACTCCTGAGAGGTTAGACCATTAGAGTAGACCACATGTCTACGTTTAGAGAGATAAGACTCGAACCACTTCAGGGCCACATCGCGGAAGCCATATCTTTCTAACTTTCTCAGCAGTATTCTGTGATCCACACAGTCAAAGCCTTTGATAGATTGCAGAACACCACTGCCGCAGCTTCATTGTCATTAAGCTTTAGGTATAGATGCTCGAGAAGTTCAAATGTGGCATCAGAGGTGGATTTGTTACGTTGGAAACCAAATTGGGCCGTTGATATTATATTGTTTTTATTCGTGAATGATAGAATTCGTCTTTTAACAAGTCTTTCGATAATTTTGGAGAGAGCGGGTAGGAGAGAGATAGGTCTAAAGTTACTGGGGTCATTATGATTGCCCCCTTTATATATTGGAATAATAACTGCGTTTTTTAAGCAGCCTGGGAACGTGCCTTTCTCAAAAGATATGTTAATTGCTTCAGCTAGAACATCCAATGCACTAATCGGTAGCTGTTCAAAATTTTTTATAGATATTTTATCCCAACCAGATGCTTTTCTGTTTTTTATTTCAGCGAATACTTCTTTCAATTCATGGCGGTCTGTGGGCCTAAAGAAGAAGGTGTTTTGGACTGTTACATTTCCCATATAGTTCATGGGGTCTTCCGTGACTGCTATGGTTTTGGATAGATTCAAGGCGACTGTACTATAATATTTATTTATGCTGGTGTTAGTTGGAGCACTATTTACTCCTCTTAGGTCATTAATTATTGCCCAGCTCTCCTTTTGTTTGTTTCTAGATTCCAATAATCTGTTATTGTAATATCTTTTTTTAGCTTCTAGAATAATAGTCCTATATAAAGTTCTGTATTTATTAAAGTAAGAGAGAAACCAACTATTTGGCGAAACAAATTTTCTGATATGATGAAGGGACCGTAGGTTCTTAGAGGAGATTTGTAGACCTTTAGTTATCCAAGGTTATCGGTGTTTTTTATTTTTCCGGAGGCGACAAGGGAAAGCTTTATTAAAGTTATGCACCAGGTTAGTGTGGAAATCAGTCAAAGGATCGGAGTGACTGAGAATAGTGTTCCATTGGGTGGCGGAGTTCAAGGCATTGAATTTATTTTCTCTTTATGTTAATATCAACGGTAGCAATAAAAATATTTTTCCTAATTTCTTAAAATTAGTGGTTAATATTGGCCATTAACAGTTTATATGCATCGGCAATAAATAACTGTAACAGAAAATTGTAAAATATACGGGTTGTCCCATTTAAAAATAAACATATTGTTCATACATCTCAGAAACTGTACATTTGGCAACTTGGAAAATAAAAAATTTAAAATCGCTGGTACATCTAATATACATAACCAAAATTTTGTTATTGTATCTTACGGGGTGTCAAAGATATCTTCATGTTTCCATGCTTCACGTGCGCACTGTATATACAAGAATTGCTCATTTGAAGATATGAGATTAATAAAAAACTTTTTTAAAGACAAGCTTTTATACCAATGCGCTAAAAAGTAAAAACCCTGATTGGTTTAGAACTGAGTTGAACTGCTTTAAGTTTTAGAAGCTGCTTGAAGTGTTTTATTGTAGCTATGTTGATGTTGTCAATGTTGTCGTCGAGGTTCGAGAAACGAGGTTGGTTAAAATCTCCTCCCATAATCAGCATATTGCTGCCATACAGTAGTTGCTCGAGAGCAGTGAAGAGATTTTGGTGGTAGAGGATAGAACATTCAAAAATTTTAACACAGAAATCGCTTATTTCATAGACGATTATCTAAAAGAAACGTACAACTCACATTTACCATACTCTACCTTACACTTGAATTTCTTTTCCCCAGTGTGGACCACCTCGTGGTCCTTCAAAGTGGATATTTGTTTGAACGCCTTCCCGCATTCGGTGCACATATACGGCCTATTCTCACTGTGAACGCGTTGATGTAACTTCGTCTCCCTAGAGGTTTGAAACGTCCGTATACAACTGGGGCACTTGAAGGGCTTGGCGCACATGTGTTTTCTGACGTGTCCTACGAACTGGAATCTGTTCTTGACGAACTCTTTGCAGATGAAGCAGGTGTGATTGGGCGAGTGTATCATTTTGTGTATTTTCAGTTCGTGTTCGTTGACGAACAGAGCTTCGCATTCTTTGCATAACATTTTTTCGGTGTCGGCGCTATCGGGCTCCAGTATCTCGACTTTGAGTAGCTTGTCACAGGGGTTGTTCTCCACATTCCAGTTGTTGAAGTCGGGGGGTTCATCGCAAGGCTCTTGTTTGATTGTTATTTGTTCTAGTGGGAGTGCGATTGGTTCCATTTTCGGGGATGTACAACTTTCGGCCAAAGCGAAGGTTTTACAAGCCCATTTTCACAAATGCATTCAATGGAAAATCATATTTGTTTATGCTGTAATGTAATTGATAGAACAAACTGTCATTTAATGACAGCTAAGAACCTAGCCCATAGACATTATAATAATATGGACTGGTTGTTAGAAAGAGACCATTGATATCAGAACCTGTGAAAAAGGACAGAATGAGTTCAGGCATAACATTGGTTTCGTATATTATTTATATTATGTGTTTTCGTGTGATGTTTTGAAAGTTTTTCACAAATTTATCCAGTGCATAGAGAAACTAAAAATAAAGAGAGTTGTCAAACCTGCAGTAAAAGTTGGCACCACGTTTAGACAGTGGCGACATATCTCGCAACTGGCCGAACTAAGTACAGTTGGTAGAACCGATTGAGATAAGGCAGGTTTCTCAAATGTGTTACTTTTATATGATTGATATGGTATATATTTTATAAGTGATGGATTTGCCATTCTTGTATTCCATATGAATGGTTGTATCCATAGACAAATTAAAAATAAAGAGACTGTTTGAAACATTGGCGATCTTGACCACCAAGTTTTTGGTACGGCCAGTCGCGCATGGAGGCGCTGTCCGCAATCAACAGACGACTGACATGATAATTTTCCAATTTCGACATTTGTCAGAAAATGACAAACCACGTAATAATTTCAGAATAATTCTACTGTTAATTGTCATCGAAAATTAATTATAGAAATTATATATGGACTTGAATTATGAACCAACGTCGAAAATGGAATGTTTTGTTATTCGAGTTGACGCTGAAATTCCTCGAAATATTCTTTCACAAGGTAAAATATAAGCTGCTTTTCACAAACTCATACTTATTCCCATCCATCAGTTGCAGAAATTTTTTCACAAACTGATACTTATTTCCGTCCATCAGTTTCCATTTCCTATCACCATTTGAGGAAGTACGAAGATTATCATCAAACTGGAGTATTTGTTAAGTATACCTACTCGTTCTCCTTTGTGCTAATTAATGAACAAAATTATTGAAGGTTTGTTATAAATGTAATTTGTTTTTATTTTGGTTGATTTGATGAAGTCTGAAGAATATTTTTAATTTAGTTGTTTTTCGGAGTTTTATTATTGTTTTGTCTAGTTGTACCTTGTCCTAGATACAATAAAATGTGTTTTTATAGTGTTCAACTTATTATTCTTGTTTTATAAGATCTTTAATTTTGTTCTTGATATCATGAAATAAAGATTTACTTTGAAACATTATTTTAACCACGAACGAACTAACAGATTCTACGAATCGATTACTGTATATATTTTATTAGTGATCGATTTGCCATTCCTGTATTCCATATGATACAACCATTCATATGGAATACAAGAATGGCAAATCGATCACTTATAAAATATATACCATATCAATCATATAAAAGTAACACATTTGAAAAACCCGCCTTATCTCAATCGGTTTTACCAACTGTACTTAGTTCGGCCAGTTGCGAGATATGTCGCCAGTGTCTAAACGTGGTGCCAACTTTTACTGCAGGTTTGACAACTCTCTTTATTTTTAGTTTCTCTATGGTTGTATCATATGAAATACAGGAATGGCAAATCGATCACTAATAAAATATATACAGTAATCGATTCGTAGAATCTGTTAGTTCGTTCGTGGTTAAAATAAAGTTTCAAAGTAAATCTTTATTTCATGATATCAAGAACAAAATAAAAGATCTTATAAAACAAAAATAATAAGTTGAACACTATAAAAACACATTTTATTGTATCTAGGACAAGGTACAACTAGACAAAACAATAATAAAACTCCGAAAAACAACTAAATTAAAAATATTCTTCAGTCTTCATCAAATCAACCAAAATAAAAACCTTCAATAATTTGGTTCATTTATTAGCACAAAGGAGAACGAGTAGGTATACTTTACAAATACTCCAGTTTGACGATAATCTTCGTACTTCCTCAAATGGTGATAGGAAATGGAAACTGATGGACGGAAATAAGTATCAGGTATCAGTTTGTGAAAAAATGTCTGCAACTGATGGATGGAAATAAGTATGAGTTTGTGAAAAGCAACTTATATTTTACCTTGTGAAAGGATATTTCGAGGAATTTCAGCGTCAACTCGAATAACAAAACATTCCATTTTCGACGTTGGGTTCATAATTCAAGTCCATAGTATAATTTCTTTAATTAATTTTTCGATGACAATCAACAGTAGAATTATTCTGAAATTATTACGTGGTTTGTCATTTTCTGACAAATGTCGAAATTGGAAAATTATCATGTCAGTCGTCTGTTGATTGCGGACAGCGCCTCCATGCGCGACTGGCCGTACCAAAAACTTGGTGGTCAAGATCGCCAATGTTTCAAACAGTCTTTTATTATTAATTTGTCTATGATCCAGTGTTTCTGAACTGTTTGACAAGTAATAAACATTCTTAAATATATATGCCTTCTTCGTGTGCAGCCTACAACTGTGTAGTTAGATACAAAAAAGGGCTGGATGTGAAATTTCATAGGTGAGTAAGCATGGAGGGTTGGTAGTGATTTGTGGATTTCTTCAACACATTTTCACAGATTTCCGAACTTATGAGAAAATTTTAATTTATCTTCTCAGTCATTTCACTTCACTTCACATTTCACTTCTAACTTCTTGATATCGAATATAAATTTAATTATCAATAATATCTTTCATTCCTGAACTTTCTGAAACCTTTGGAAGAGATATAAAAATCATTTTCATTCAGATGGAGGCTCAATGGAATTCTTTTGTTTCTGAAAGATATCATGAAAATATGTCGCATAAAGTTCCTCACTGTGATTCCTTGAACTTTTTCAAAACTCATCTCATTCAAAGTAGTCAATATTTCCCTTGAAAAAATAACAAGAAATAGGTTTTTCCAAGGTAATGCCATAGCCAATTTGTATCTTCTGCCTTGTCATATTTCTATCCTTCACAACATTTCTCTCTCTTATTTACTCATATATAGCCCGCCAGGAACTGTGTGTTTAAGTCACGTGACGGCCAGTCCATCAGTTATAAGTTATAAGGTCTATGGCTTAGCCATATTTTCCCGACATATCCATATTTTGTTGTACAATGACGTCAATCTGTCAAATATTGACATCTCGGGACCAAAGAGAATGAACAATGACAGGAGACCTCGATCAGCTCTAGCCAATCAGAAATAAGTCAGCTCAATGGCGTCATAGTCTGAGGGCATGAGACTCTGCCACTGATGAATGTGGAAGACGGCTATGACATACACGGTTACGTCACATATGTCTTTTCATCTCTTTCATCGGTGCCACCTTGGCCTTATGAGGGATGAGGTCTCCTTGTCAGATTATTGTATATTTTCTTTGCCTCGGGACCACGTACCTATTTTCTATTTAGGTATGTGCTCGGGACAACAATTTACAGATATCATTTCAGAATCCTATTTCGAGAAAATATAACTGAGGATTTTGAAATAATTTCAAACTACTATTCAATCAGCTACGATATTGTTTGTAAAGTTGTAAGATGTTGAAATGGATATTTAAAAAAAGCTCACATCATAACAATTATTCCATACATCTCAATGATAGAAAGTTGTACCATCTACTTCATCAACGTATGGAAGTTCTTTTGGTACACTTGACATTTGACAGTTCGACATCATTGTACCATTGTTGTATCTTTAGACAATGATTGTACGAAATATATTCACGATAAAATATGCCTCTCTGCGAGTGCTTTCATATAATGCGGAACGCAGATCGCATTAGTGTCAAACTAAAATGTTTAAGCCAATCACAACACATCGTATTTAAATGTTGGTTAAAACCTTAGATCATACATGCTACGCTAGATACGGCATTCTCTATTGTTTGTTTGGTATTAGAGGGATACTGATGAGAGGGGGTTGGCGTACTATACGTAATAGCCAGTACCGCGTGTAACTGTCAATAGCTTTAGTACGCTAATCCCCCCCTCTGGACCCAAAGAGAGTAAATGTTATCCGAGTAAGAGAGTCTATTTCCCATAAGACAATGGTGACACTAATAGAAAGCGATGAAAGATCATTTGTGAGTCATAGTGACGTATATGGACATGTCATGGCCACCATTCTCTCTGGACAGTGGCGGACTAGCGCACTCCCCACTCTGATATCTGAGAGTTACAGGCTCTTGAATATATATTGGACCACTCTGATGGGTTAATGCTACAAGATTGTGATTGGCTAGAGCTTATTAGTACCTTCTATTCAGATAACGTTCACTCTCTTTGCTCCGGACCTACCAAAATGCCGTATCTAGCGTAGCATATATGATCTGAGGTTAAAACACTTGATTTTGACATTTCCGGATTCCGCGTTACGCATAGTCTGAAAACACTCTTTTTCGATAATACAAACCTTACGTCTAGATTCCAGCGACGCCGCAGTGGTGGAATTTTGCAAAATTTTTCGACACTTTTAAAAAATAACGTGATTGGAATAGGGTAATGCTAAAAAAATGGATTTATTTATATATTTCGGATTTGTTCTCCTAAATAAGATTTCCGTAAAAGGTGCTATTGAAAGTAAGGGTGGTAAATTGTTTGAAAGTAACAATGTATACCAATGTTTTGGAACGGCAAAGTCCAAATGAAACATGTTCTGCGATCGGGGCCAAAGTGATTCTGCTAATGGACGTTACCAAACCGCAGTATATTTCCATAGAAGTAAATTGGAATGTATTTTTATTTATTTGTGCGAAAAAAGCGAAAATGGAGTGGATTATATGTGGTACCTTACGAATTTAATACAAGTATATACTTATTTGTCAAAAAATAAACTACTACGACTTGAAGTATTTACAAGTTTATGTTTTCTAGGTACATAATAAGCGGAACGTGATTAAAACTTCAAGTACCTGTAAAGCGAGAGGGGTGAGAAATTGCAAACATGCTATGGCTGTCATTTGTTGTAAATTGTAAATTAACCGCAATGTTCAACTTTAAAACTGATTTTGAAGAGCAATGGGAAAACCACCACAAAAAAGGTGAAAAAATAACAAAATCACCACAATTACTTTTGAAACAAGCCACACTGTAAAATCTTTCCCAAGAAGAAGTGCCCAATATTAATTGTTCATTCCGAAGAATCATCGATGCCAAATCACTTTCAAAATTCAATCTCAATAAACGAACATAGTTATAAACAAGATCTGACTAATATTCAATGATTACTCTTCACAATACATCACGTATCTACCTAATGTGCTTCATTGCAACAATCCATTTCATGTCTTCTAGCTGATATTTTATCTGAATAATTACTCTTAGGGGCGATATTATAATGTCAGTTTAAACTCCGAAAACCTTAAACCAGTTTATCTTCAAGTTTAAACCAAAGTTGGCGAAAAAGTCATTTTATAAAAACACATAAGATTTTTATTTTCCATGTATATAAATGTCATCTGTCACTTGGCCTTACGGTGTTTTATCGTAATAACTGTTTCGTTTTGTGAAAAGTGACGTGAGCAAAATCACTTTTCATTTATATTTGAGGTAACCTCCACATGCTAATGAAATAAATTTAATTAAGACAGATGTGTTGTTGAGAGGTACGGTATATTAGGTTTAAGATAAGATACATGAATATTTTATTCACCGATTAGTAGGGTGCTGTAATCTACCCTCTATCTGAGTCAATATATTGTCAACAGTTTGCTTAGACAATCTGAATCTATTTAGAAATTCTATGTCATTCCATTCATCATAATGATTAGGCCTAATTCTAAATTTGCGAGCGGCTCTTAGCACATCCACCAAATAAATGATTTCCTTTTCATTATCCGACATTACCTCTTCGAACAAAAATATTATCTTGAATGTAGTCCATTTTATAGTATTTCCAACTACAAAGTATAGCTTATTTCAAAACAAATTTTCAACGTTAGACTCGATTTAAAGATGTCAATTTTTGTTATTTCTTGTCCTGTTGGCTAACCTACTTAAACGTTTTCAATTCTTTAAACCATACCTGAGGTAGGGTTTAAGGTTTAAACTCGATGACATCACTCAAGAGTTTAAACTGACATTATAATATCGGGCCTTATACGTATTTCAATGTTGAACCATCAAGAAATTTTGCAACATTCCGCCGCTACAGTGGCGCTGGAGGGTGGAGGCAAAGAGTAGAGGCAAAGATTATTGTTCTACGAACCTACTCTTTGGTAGAGGCAAAGAGTAGAGGATTCTAACCTCTAATCTTTGGTGGAGGTAAGGAGCAAAGAGAGTAAACGTTATCTGAATAGGAGGTCTAATAAGCTCTAGCCAATCAGAATCTTGTAGCATTGATCAGTTATGGTGACGTACATGGACATGAGTACAGGGGGCCCACGTAACATATAGAGTGGTCCGATATATATTCAAGAGCCTGTAACTCTCAGGTACCATTGGTGGCCATGACATGTCCATATACGTCACTATGACTCACAAATGATCTTTCATCTCTTTCTACTAGTGACTTTCATCTCTTTCTACTAGTCTTATGGGGAATAGACTCTCCTATTCAGATAACGTTTACTCTCTTAGTGTTAATTTACACGATCCAATAAAATTGATCAATAAATTGAACAATAAAATTGACCAATGTGGGTTATATTTATACCTGTCAATTTACTGGTCAATTTTGGCAACAGTTTTTACTCAGAAATACCAACATACTGACTGACAAGAAATGGTTCAACTATAGGAAAAGTTCCGAATATTATTCAATAGCTTATTGAATTGACTCTGATCCTTTCTTAAATATCGTTTGAATTAATTAGGATCTGCACTCAGGAATTTTTCGTCAAGTTTCCCTCTTTTCTCAATCCAAGCTCTAATCCACCATCTTCTACAGCTCTGTATTTTATATTCTGCGAATGAAATGCAACGTAAATTATGTTTTTTTTCGCACAATCATTTTTCTCGCGGTTAGGGTAGGGTATGTGAAATAGCGTAAATAATAACTAACATATAACCTGAAAATCTCTGTTCTAGCAGGCATCCAATTCATGGCCGAAAGTTACTGCAAATTGTCACTAAAAAATGATTAAAAATTAGAACCGATTCTAAACTCATCAATTTATTGGTCAGTTCAAATTGGCGACAATATTCTGTTAACACCTATCATATCAATAAAATTCAAGGTCACAAAATTGACCAATTTATTGGATCGTGTAAATTCGCTCTTGGGGTAAGGAGTATAATCAAAGAGTAGAGTAACCCTCTAATCTTTGGTATAATCTCATATGGTTATTTAACTCAAAAAGTGGCCACCAAAAAGCATTAAATAACGTTTTAGAAAATGGCCAGAATGGCGATCGTGTAGTGTGTGGTCTGAATTTCGTTGTTTTAGATAAAATGAAGTCAGCTGAGTGGGAGTAGTGAAATTTAAAAATACTTGCATATACTCGAGTAGTTGATAAACGTATTTCAATCCTCTAATTAATACAATAACATGGGTCCATTATCCTGGTACAGTAACGCCATCCTAACTCAATACTCTTTCAGGGTCACTTTTCGTAACCCAGAGATAGTTTTCTTTACTTACTTCTACCCTCCATAGGTAGTAGAGCTCATCCAGTATTGAAACGACCTTTTGGTAGGTAGAGAGGGGGAAAACACGAGTGGACACGATTTGCTGTGCTACGGCAAATCTTCACCAGTGTCTTGGCATGCAGCGTTTGGAAGGTTAGGTTTGTTTAATTAATAAATAGGTAGTGCAGTTATTTATTCAACTTTGCAATAGTTTACTCGTTACCTTGCCAAAATGCCCAGTGTTAAGTACTATTCAGTAGCGGAAAAAGAAATAGGAGTGTTAGGAAAGTTATACGAGTGTAAGTTCTCTACGTCTCGTGAATCGCCTATACCAAATAATTTGGTTCGCCTATGGAATTTCTATTAATAGCCATAGTTAGACAATGGTTCGGGTATCTTCGATAAAAATTGGTTGTTAGGTGGGGGAAGGCCAAAGTGGTCGTTTCAATACTGGATGAGCTCTACCGATAGCAGCCAATGGTAGAGATAAGGATCATTGGTGTAGTTCACTTTAAACAAAGCATCTCAGAGCTATAAAAGTTACACAAGCATAAACTGCGTTTTATTCACAGAACATAAAGTTCTGTGCATTCATTAGCCTTTCTCTTTCTAAAACCGATAAAAACACACCACTGCAAGACAAAAGAACAAGCCTTCCTTCAATTCAGTTGGGTAAACCACAGAAAACCTGAGAAAACGGTGGAAGGTGGAAATTGGATTATGTTGAAATACAGTTATGCTTCACTGAACAAAATTCATGATCATACAAATTTCTGCATTGCTATTCCTGACCTTTTCCTTTTTTCTCTTCCGAACATTACTTTATTCAAAACTATTTATGCGTATTAAGAGTTTTGTTTAACTCGGCAGGATATAATATTGATAATAATCAGAAATGCATATTCAGCATCTCCGAATGTTTTTAATCGAATGGAAGTGTTTGTGTTTTCTTCTCAAATATGGCATTCACAGCAAGTAGTACGTCTGAGCTTTCAGGAGAGAGCCTGATAAATTCAATTTCAACAAAACTATTCAAGAGACACCGCACATCAGATCCAATGGAGACATCACAAGTTATCTTCATTCCAGAAGCCATTCAATCACGTTTTATGAAGAAGGGCAGTGCAAGAAGCCAACCTGGATTTTTTGAGATAAGAAAACACAAAACACTATTTCGAATAGACAAAAGAGACGTATGGATTCACTTGAGCCTGTTGCTGATTTTCTTCATTTCCAGAGGCGAAGAAGTTAAAAAATACCTCAAGGGAATCGACAAACAATGGGTGAGACCACTGACATTCATTTGTTCTAAATACGGCACCCTTAGAAAGAGGAATTCCATGTTGAAAAGTAACACAATCACCCTGTCAAGGCTGGCGGATTGTTATTCACCAATAGTTTGTTTATTTTTGAAAAGTGGGCTTGGAAAAACATTCGTAAACATGTCATTTTTGGAGGACAATTCAGGGTGCAAGATTCCTAGAGCGATGCTCAATCGAGTTTTCGCAGGTCTCCTACCCATGGGCAGCATTGGAGATGTTTTCGAGAATATTTTAAAGGTGTACCTCCTTCTTCTGGAAGTGATCCACTCTCCGAAAAGCACAATCGATGGACTTGCCTTGAGAGTTGATAAAGTAGAAAGATACATTCAAGACAGGAGAAATTCTACTTTTATTCCTGAAGCTGATCGTTTATTATGTTTGCAAGTGCTGGAACTGGTTAACGAGAAGAATGAGCCGATTCCTGATATTCTCAAACTCGATGGTGTTGCCAAGAAGGTCTGGAAAATGATTAAAGGTTCACACGATTTCGTAAGTGTTATCGAAGAAATGAAGCCTGGAAAAGAGACATACAAGCTGGCCATGGATGAAACAAATGATGATTTGTTTAGTGGCCAATTTGGCATAGTTGATACAGCCATCTGTGTTCTTGGCCGGTTTCTGGATAGATGCCAACGTTTGAATGGGGGGATATTCGGATGAACTAAACTAATTGTGAAAGGGGATTAGAATAATAGAATAGAATATTTGAAGCCTGCCATATGCGAAAGGGTTTAAGTTCAAATTCGGAAAAATTACAGGGGAGATAAAAATAAAGTTGGATTTAAAACTTTTAGGCACAATTGATTGATATTCATACTAATAATAGTTCAACAGTCCAGTGACATATTTAAGACAATATTGGGGCTTGATCGATCCATGATAGACCCCCCTTTTCGCCTTTAAAAGTTCATGGCCAAATGTGGCACTTAGACCCTTTTGCATATGGCACGCTTAATTTATTTAGCCAAAATATCATTACAATATAAATATAAAATAGTATAAACAAAAAAAGTATGAATATATAATAGTGTAAATATAAAATACATTATTTTATTATTAAATTAAATTATCCATATAATAAAAATGACTATAAAATGCACTAAAAAGTGAAAAATGATTGCTTTGGATGTGTGACGTAGGTTATTCCGTGAGTTATAGATTCAAAAGCTTGTCGCACAAAGTTTTCAGAACGAATAAAAAATCGAGAAGATTTTGAATCAATAACTAACGGAATAACCGATGTCACACATCCAAATCAATTATTTTTTACTCTTTAGTGCGTTTGCATAACAGCTTGTCTTTAAAAAGTTTTTTAATTATTTTATTTTGTACATTTTAGTACTTGAGTACGCCTTAACCTATGCATTTTTGTTAAATCATCGTTATTATGAGGACTTTTTTTCCTGTAAGTTCTGAGCTATCTAGTCCTGGAGACCATCTAAAGATTAACTCATCAGCCATCTTGGAGTTGCCATCTTCAATTTTTGAATTTTAACTAAAAATCTTTGACTAAATTCCTAATCTCCGTTCCCGAAAACCCCCACATACCAATTTAAATCGAATCGGACCATAATCCCAAAATTCGTCCGTCATCTTGGAGCCGCCATTTTGTTTTTATGAATTTTGAAGAAAAATTCATAATCTTCGACCCTGAAAACCCCCACATACCAATTTTAATCGAATCGGACCATAAACCGAAATCTCGTCCGCCATCTTGGAGCGCCATTTTGTTTTTTTCTATAACAAAACTTCCATGAGCCGCCATTTCAATTTCATAAATTTTGACAAAAAATTCATAATCTCCGACTTAAAACCGCCACATACAGGTTTTGAATAGAATCGGACCATAATCAGAAAACTCCTACGCCATTTTGGAGCCGCCATCTTGAATTTACAAATTTTGCCAAGAAATTCATAATCTCCGACCTGAAAACCGCCACATACCAGGTTTTGAATCGAATCGGACCATAAACCTAAAACTCGTCCGCCATCTTGGAGCCGCCATTTTGTTTTTATGAATTTTGAAGAAAAATTTATAATCTTCGACCCTGAAAACCCCCACATACCAATTTTGAATCGAATCAGGCATAAACTTAAATCTCGTCCGCCATCTTGGAGGCCATTTTATTTTTTTCTATAACAAAAATTCCTTGAGCCGCCATTTTAATTTCATAAATTTTGAGAAAAAATTCATAATCTCCGACTGTAAAAACCCCCACATACAAGTTTTGAATAGAATCGGACCATAATCAGAAAACTTCTCCGCCATTTTGGAGCCGCCATCTTGAAATTACAAATTTTGACAAGAAATTCATATTCTCCGACCCCGAAAACCCCCACATACCAATTTGAATCGAATCGAACCATAATCACAAAACTCGTCCGCCATCTTGGAGCCGCCATTTTGTTTTTTCTCTAACAAACATTTCATAATGCATTGTCACCGGAATTATGAAGACCTGCCAAATTTCAGCTCAATCGGATGTCGGCAAGTGCTCCAAAAATTATAAATTTTGAACTGGAAAAAATTACAGAATGACATACGAACAAGTTAAATAAAAGCTTGTAAAAATAACTAATAAAAAAACTTTTTGAAGACAAGCTTTTATTTAAGCCGTGTACTAAAACGTATAATATAAGTTTAAGTCATCGCTGACAATACTTGTCGAATTTTATTACAATTCGCGCGACAAGCTTTTTGAAACCAAATAATTCAACAAAAAATAATTAAATCATTGTCAGCGATGACTTGAACTTATTTTATACGTTTTAGTACACGGCTTAAATAAAAGCTTGTCTTTAAAACGGGTTTTTAATAGTTATTTAATTTTTTTTATTTTTAGTTAGTTTCCCTTGATCTGTTCATTTCTAATAGAGCATCGTTATTAGGTCTCTTCCCTGTAAGTTTTGAGCTGAAAGAAATCATGATCTCCGGCCCCAAAAACTCCTACTCACCTATTTTGAATAGAATCTGACCATAATCACAAAACTCGTCCGCCATCCTGAATTCGCCATCTTGAATTTGTAGATTTTGACAAAAATTTCATAATCTCCGAACTTGAAAACCCCCACATACCAATTTTGAATAAAATATCACCCATAATCAGAAAACTCGTCCTCCATTTGGGGCCGCCATCTTAAATTTATAAATTTTGACAAAAAAAATCAAAATCTCCGTCCGCGTACACCGCCACATACTGTATATATTCTGTATTCTATGGTAAAATATTTTTTTTACCACATCTTCATATAAAAATGATTTGTTTATTTTTATTAAAGTTTCACAAAGGATTTTTTTGTAGGGTAGAAATCAAACAAAATATAAAATTTCACACTAGAATATAATTCCAGTTTCAAAAGTACAAAATATTCAGTTGAATACTTACAAAGTAGGTACTAGGATATTAAAACTGAACTAAATTAAGACTTCACAGCACTGTTTGGCTCTTAATACTATTCCTTATCCTACTTATTTGGTAATATTTGATATGTACAATGACTTTTTGCTATTTACAGATTAGTAGTGTATAAATAATAGAAAACAAAATTCAAAAATAAAACAATAAATTAAATAAAGAATAAGTTAAACAGAAAATTGGTAGATTCAAGATAATTACAAGTCCTACTTGAATTTTTTCTGGTCAAAACAATTTTATATGTCACCGGATTAGAACAATGGTGAAGCATTTGTTGATAATTTTTTATCAAAAAGCAAAATGTTTTTCATTGAATCAAACAGTTTCTCGAAATGTTTTTAGCAAAAATGGATTATTTGAAAATTCTGAGCATGAAAATATATACAAAATCCATTATGAAGAAGTTTTGCCCTTCAGTGAGAAGTGAGAAAAATAGTAATGTTCAGAACATATCTAAAACCTATTAAGTGAGAATTTTTCAAATGGATGAAATTATTTTTTTTTAACAAAAGCGAGGTAGTGAAAATCGGTTTTTTAGATAGAGGTTTTTTCTTCGAGAATAGACTGTAATGAGGATACTTTTCCATATGCTGGCATCTAGCAAACATCAAAATGTTAGTGCTCTCCCTCTAACAAAAATAACAACTGAATGGGGTTTGGGGAACTCACATGCAAACAAGAAGTTATCTTGCGATGATCACCAGAAGGATCACAAATGATAAATATC
Organism: Gonioctena quinquepunctata; assembly: GCA_018342105.1. Lineage (NCBI taxonomy): Eukaryota > Metazoa > Arthropoda > Insecta > Coleoptera > Chrysomelidae > Gonioctena > Gonioctena quinquepunctata. The sequence continues at coordinate 1,301,780 of JAFIRS010000052.1, read as the reverse complement.
CAGACTGGCTGAACAACTTTGCAGCTGTGGACCTTTCAGATGCTGCTGTGAAAGGCGTTTTTGTTCTGTAACTACACTGGATATTCTCTCGGTTTTGGTATTCTTGGAATTCTGGAAGTTTCACTATGTCCTCTTTCTGAAATAAAAAAGGAATTATTGGATAATTACGATTTGCAGTTATTGTATTTATAGAAGTGGGCTGAAATTAATAAGGATTTTAAAATGCACGAAACTACCATTTACATTCTAGCTATTTTCACAGCAATAAAAAAGGTGCATCCCTTTTTATTTCTCTAAAAAAACGGCTTTTTATCGAAACCAGACTACATCAAGTAGGCGCTTGTCGCTTCAATCTCTGTCCGGTTTCTCTAAACTGGACAACATCTAGGCGCGCGCTTGTCACCTTAATATTTTTATTTTTCTCGGTTCTTCGCGTTTCCCGGCCAATCTGTTGAATTGAGTTACCACCCGTGCTATATTTTAGGAATTAACGCAAGATTTCCAACATTTTGGTTCGAACCGAAGATCGATACGACAACTTTGGATTTTCGATGAAGTTTAGGGGTATATAGGGCTGCTTCGAAAATTTCACTTCTCAACTTTTTCTCTCCGATCGAAACGATTTCTTTTTCTAGACTAATTCGGCCATTCTGAATCGATTGGCGCAGAACTTCTCTATCACAATCATCATATGTGTACCTATGTATGTCTGTGTATATACATTTTATGACTTGTCCTATATCATGTATGATCTTAAAGGATAAATAAAGATTATTATTATTATTATTATTATCTCTAACCGTTCTCGAGTTACCAAAGCATAATCACTTTTCCCACTTTGGAGCGGAAAAAAAATCGTACTCCGATCCCCACGAGCTTCTCACTATTCGAAAGGAAATTATTTTCTCTATAAGAAACTAGAGTTTCAAAAGGATACCTGCGTTCCTGATTTTCTTACGATTTTGTTAAGAGAAGTCTGCACGGTAGCAGCATCAGAAGAAGCATTTTTGATGAGGCACGTGTGGATGTTGACGTTTACAAAATAAGAATGAAGGAGGGGCACTTCGGAAAATAACTTTTTCTGACGTAAAAAAGTCCGCTGAATCTTGTTGATCGGAGTGCAGCTACGGAAGCTATGATGTCGCAAAGTCTCGAAACGTCGTGGCGACCTCGAAAAAATATCCATAACTCCCATAGGTGCGCTCTGATCGAGGAGATTTTCTGGAGAGCTGTATGTCGTTCTTTTGACATATTTAACAGGTGCCATCTGCGTCATTTTCTGACGGGAGTAACTATCTGTGGTTTTTATCGGTTTTTTGCTTTTCACGGCCAATCTGTGCCAACATGTGCTATATTTTCGCGAGATTTCCAACATTTTGGTTCGAACCGAAGATCGATACGACCACTTTGGATTTTCGATGAAATTGAGAAAATATTCTCAACACTAGTATTGAAAGTGATTTTGTGAAATCGTCAGTTTTTAATTCACATACCTATGAACTAAAAATGTAATTTTTAATGGCAGTTGTACAAAAACACATTTTTGTGTTCCTTATTTAAAATCTATATTTATTTGTTGTAACCATTAACGTTTCTTGATTGTGCTTGATAAAATGGCGTTTATTTTAAAGTTTGCAATAGATATATTTCCACTCTTCTCCACCACAAGTTCAGTGAGTGACCCCCACTATGATTTTTTTTTATGTCTTTAACAGATGACGCGCCCATTATGGATACACTATAAAAATATCGATCTCAGATCTTTTCAGGACTTTACTTCGAAATACAAATCATAGATGTCACCAACCAAACAAACCTCAGCACTCTGGGAATCCCAAAACAGAAGTGAATAATTTATATTTCAACAATATCTTTGAAAAAAATATTGAGGGTCTCGATCTCAACAAATTTTAATAAATTTCCACAATTTCATTAGCCAATCAACATTGTTTTTATTTTTTAGAAATAATTGATTAGCTTGCTTGCTTGTTCTTCATAACTCTATCTATTACAGATAATTAGCCAGCTTCGGAAATCCACATTACCCCAGAATGTATTCTGTAGGTTTCGATTTCCCTTCGGGGGGCATACGGGATTGTTTCACTCGAAGTGATACCACGAATGCCCAATGTGCCCCTTCTTCCGACAAATCCGTTGTCATCCGGCCTGGGTACCGGCGTAGAGAAGAAGGGATCCATTTTATACACAAAACTTTTATTTAACTTCACTAAATTGTTATTATTTTTGAAATGCAGGTTTTAAACGGCATGACATTCACAATCTTACTTGATTTCCAACCTGAGAACGCCACATGTCGAATCTCAAAGAATTGATTCTCGTTTTGAACGTCATTTAGTTCTCTCTCTCATAATTTATTGTCCTCTGCTTCCAATATGGCGCAGTATGGACATCCCCATGCGGAAAATTCTTTCCAATCCGGCCTTTAACCGGCGTAGATAGGGAAGGTGTTTCGAGGGGATGCAGATAGTCTTGCTCTAACTCTAAGCAATACTGCCTCTCTATGACGAGGGGACAATCACAACATAGAATGTATCATTCACACAGTGTTCTGGGTAGGCCTTGTTACTAACTGCATACGCCACCTAGGAGCAGCACTGTTAATTCGAACAGCGAATCGTCGAAGGACATCCTCTGCCCCGTTACAAGATTTATATTTTAAATTCTCACTATTTAAATTAAAAATACCTGCCCTGTCTAAGAATTGAACTCGGGACCTCTCAGTCTTGTAGATACTTAGTGCAAATAGATTGCACAAGTCTGACGTTTCAAAACGGAGGAGATTATGAACCTTTCCGTCGAAAATGCAGATGCGTGTTAAATGCCCATAAAGAATGTTTATTTTTCAGTTTATTCGTTAAAGTAATGCGAAATTTAGGAATTCCTATCATATTTTGTAGAGAGGTGAGGATAATAACATATTTATGGATGATTTAAAAGAATTGAGATTATGTCATTGTCTTGATTGTTATTCTGTATGTTTTCCTTAAATATTTTATTTTCAGTTTAGAATGACTTCAAAACACATTTTTAAACTTTCTAGCGTTAACGAGTTCCTGGAAAATGACAATAATATAATTGAAAAAGGGAAAAATGTTTTGGAATACAACCAATGCAATTTATTTGACGATTATCGGAGGAGAAATACATGTAAGCATGAAAGCTAAAAAATATAATGTAGAGGTAGGCTATAGGTATGTATTGTCTGAATTATCTTTTTTTTTGTAATATCATGTTTATATTGTAGAACACACTAAGAAAATCAGCTGATATTACTTCTTTCCCTAGGGGGTTATAATGTCACCACTTGTCACACTGGCTCTGTTTGGGCATTGTCCGTGGAAAGGTTCGTAAGCTCCGCCCATCGTCTCTGACGTCACGACTCAGGTAGTCCACAGCTTCAGGTGCTCACCTTGGTATTTTAGAATACACATGATAGGTGGCGACAATGCGGCGGTTTGGAATATCGAAAAGTACCACTGAACGTTTTACTATTCAGATGCTCATTTTACCGTAGAAGAAGCCGATGAAATAGTTGACTCACTTTTCGAAAATACAGATGGTCTTAAATTCACTCAAAATATACTTACAATAACCAAACTGTCATCCCTTTTCCTGCAGAACGTCAAATGCAACCCCTTGTAAAAATACTCCTCCATCTTCTTCGTGAAGACGGCCTCGTTGTAGGGCATATTATGCAGATGATCGGTGAAGGTCAAATTCTGGAATTCCGCGGGTTCCTTGATGACGAGTTTGTCGAACACGTTGTGCCACTCGTTGTTGTCCCCTTCAATGCTGTACTCTTTGCGTTTCTCAAGGCAATTTCGGCCCTCTTGTTAGCTTCCTCGGACAGCTCGTCCCCGGGTTTGTTGATGAACGGTTTGGAGGTGGTGGTTGGAGTGGGTTCAGGTTCCGTTCTAAAAAAATATCATACATGTACATATATTTACCATGAATGCGCAACTGAAGAAGAAATGTACTTTTTTCATAAGAAATAAACCTTTCCAACCTAAATCAAAGCAATATTATTGAACATATTCTATATTTGGAGTAAATGAAGGCGATTTATTATTATTATTATAAATATTGAAAGTGGAAATATTGCGTCCGAAATACATATAATGAAAGAGGAAATTTTGTGGCATAGTGGACAAATTGTTAAATTGAAGAAAAAAAGCATCCTCAAGTGGGAGTCGAACCCACAATCTTATCATAAGGTCGTTGGTTCGACTCCTACTTGAGGATGCTTTTTTCTTTAATTTAATAATTTGTACACTATGCCACAAAAATCCCTCTTTCATTATAAATATTGTTTGGCCAATTCTCAAACAATTTCATTATCTCGAAATTTCTCCCTGATTTTTCTAATATATCTAGTGACCAATCCTTTGTCATTGATATATCTACGATATTACATTGAAATATCCATGCCACATCGTTTGAAAACGAGATATAGATGGCGCAGTGATTCAGATTTATGATGTTAAATTCATGAATTTCGACAATCAATTCAAAATCCCCGATCCCGAAAACCCCCACATACCAATTTTGAATAGAATCGGACCATAATCACACAGATCGTCCGCCATATTGGAGCCGCTATTTCGATTTTATGAATTTTGCCAATAAATTCTAGTCTCCGACCTCAAAAAAACCCACATACTAATTTTGAATGGAATCGGACCATAATCACAGATATCGTCCGCCATCTTGGAGCCGCCAATATGATTTTATGAATTTTAATAAAAAATTCATAATATCCGACCCTAAAATCCCCCACATACCAATTTTGAATCGAATCGGACCATAAACACAAATCTCATCCGCCATCTTGTAGCAGCCATTTTGTTTTTTTCTCTAACAAAAATCACATAATGCATTGCCATTGTAATTATGAACACCTGCTAAAGTAGAACTAAAAGTAAGTCAAAATTCCCTTGCAAGATTTGTACTAAGCATACATAGAAATATGTATATACAAAAGTTAAATAAAAGCTTGTGAAAAAGTCAGGGAGCTTGCACGCACCCTTGGGTCGTCACCCTGTATATCTACGAAATTACATTGAAATATCCATGCAACATCATTTGAAAACGATATGTAGGTGGCACAGAGATTTATATTTATGATATTCGAATGTAACTTCACAGCACAGCACCTAAGCGTTCTGATGATATTCTTGTTGTATGAAGAGTTCAGTTGGTATATATCATATATTTTTTAACTACGAATATTGCTAACCGGCTATAAGAGCAATGCAATGATAGTGAAGTCGGGTGACGGGTTATACAGTGACCGGTAGAAAGTACGCATCATATGGGAAATTCTTTTATTAATAAATTTTGACGAATATCGATATGTGCAATCGCTTCTGCATCAAAAGCAACCCCAAAAGACGTTGTACAGTGCCGTTCGTCTTTTCGTGTTTGGACTGAAATTTAAAAAATTTAAAAATTATGTCTCAAAACACACTTATTTGGGAAAATATTGAAAAATGTTATTTGGAAAAGTTGTTTAGAACGACATTTTATGACTATGTACAAGTTTGGAGAAAAATCTGAGATGAAAAAATAAAAATCAATTTTTTGCCATAATAAAAATTTCAATTTGGAAAAATACATTTTAGACAAAGAAACGCATTAGTAAGGCCAACAGTAATATTTTGAATGGTATTTTGTAAATATTCGCAAGCTACTTCTATTTTATTCGGAAAAAAATTGAAATCTATGGATTTGCCATGTATTCATAAGAGGTCACTGAAATATCTCCAGGACATTATAATCCCGATACTGTTCATTATTAATAAAGTCCTTGTATCTACATAATTTCAAATTGAATTTTTTATTCAAACAAAAAATAAATTGATTTCAAACTTTCGAGTATGCATTAAATTGTTTGGTTTATAATTATTTCAGCTTCTAATTTCATTATAAAATGTAATTATGTAAAAAATTGAATCAATTATTTGTTCTAATAAAAAATTCATATTAAAATTCTGTAGATACATGGTTCTTTGTCAATAATCGGGATTATAATGTCCTGAAGATATTTCTGTGACCTCTTATGAAGCAGCTGAACACATGGCAAATCCACAGATTTAAAATTTTCTTCGAATAAAATAGAAGTAGCTGGTGAATCTTTACAAAATATTATTCAAAATATTACTCTTGGGCTTTACTAATGAGTTTCTTTGTCAGAAATGTATTTTTCCAAATTGAATTTTTTTTTATGGCAAAAATTGATTTTTATTTTTTTATCTCAGATTTTTTTCAAAACTTGTACGTAGCTATAAAATGTCGTTCTAAACATCTTTTTCAAATAAAATTTTTCAATATTTTCCCAAATAAGTGTGTTTTGAGACATAATTTTTAAATTTTTTAAATTTCCCGCCAAACAAGAAAAGACGAACGGCACTGTACAACATCTTTTGGGGTTTCTTTTGATGCAGAAGCGATTGCATGTATCGACATTTGTCAAAATATTATATTAAAAAAAATTCCCATATGATGCGTACTTTCTGCCGGTCACTGCATATGTCTTTCCTTGTCATATTGGCAGCGCGTAGTTATGGCAACCAAACATCAACCAATACATGTCACGCCTACATTTTCGCGCATGCGCATCAATTCAACGTTGCCGATTAGATACAGTCCGAGCGAAGATCATGCTTCATTTGTTTTGGCTTCACTTTGCTGACTTTATTATTAATATTGGTTCTTAATACATATATGGTATATAAGCGTGCGGAAATAAAGTTTGATGTTGAGTGTGAAAGAAAGCCATGCAATCATTTCAGCCTGCAACAATATTGAACAAAAAACAAAACACGCCTCTCCAATAAATGAAATTAATAATTTTGGTTAGATTTTACGAGCATGAGAGGATCATTGGTCAAAAAAACATATATCAAAGTCTTTATACTTACTTCCCCTCAAGTAACGCCTTCTCGATATTATTCATATCCTTCCCGTAAAACTCCTTTATACCGAGCGTCTCGAAAAAGTACTTCACCGGCGGGATAGAGTAGCAACCAGAAAGTTGGGTCCTGGGATAGTGTAACACAAAAGCCAGGCACATCTCGTCTTTGGTAGAATAACCTCCTAAAGTGGGTTTATCTCTTCCGAGGGTGGAGTAGGTGCATTCGGTGATGAGACCGTCACCGGGAAGAATGGGGGTGTCTTGAGAAAGGGGGCGCGATTGTTGGTAATCGAAATCGTAACGATTGTCCTGAAAAAATAATGATCAAATGAACTTTTGAAAATCAACATCGGAAATAATAAACAGAATAAACATATAAGGAATAAACAGTCTAACATATAATGTGTTATTGAAATATAAACAAAAAAATAGACTTTGTAACGCGTTTTTCTAGGGTCGAAAATTCTACGTCTACGGCCGCCAGATTTTAAAGAGGTAGCAACAGATAGAGATACGGTATGTCCAGGGGTCTGGTGTTTTGACACTCATTTTACTCTTCAAAGGACTGTGTAACGAATTTTTCGTTACTTCCTTATACATAATAATTTCTAATGGTTTTTCCGGTTATCTTTACGGTGGTACGGGTCAGTAGTCACTGCTCAGGTCGTGAACTGCGAAACAGCGATCTTTATTATCGATCCTTGAATATGTGTTCATGACAGTTGTATTCATGTCGAGTGAGCGCTTGTTTTTGAATAGAGAAAAAAACCGAGAATGGTTTGTGAAAAAACAGGTGAGAGGTGATTTGCTCGAACCGAAATGATGATCGTTCTCTCTTTTCCTCGATTGAACCTCGACATAGGCAGGTGTGGTGAGTGAATTGATTTTGGTACGTTACGATTTTTAAATTGAATGGCTATCACAGTTGATATTGGTGGAGTATAATTATTTTCCTTATTTTGCAATCAATGTTGCAGTTGATTAACATTATTTTCCGCTTTTTATATGCTTGTAATATTCGAATTCTTGGATGGTAATCGTTGAAGGTCAAGTATAAATTCTATACTGTCAGATTTTGTCACCTTTGGAATCATCAGTGAATTTAATTACAATATTTGATACTGGACACCGGTTGCATTTATGTCCACAGAGAGACAGACAGACAGACACTGCCTTTGAAACTTTGTTTCGTGACTCTTCTGAGACTATGATTTATATGCCTGGAACGGAAAGATGCTTTCCACAGTAAATACAGCGTGTGAAAAATATTAAATCAACTGGTACATTCAAACTTGGTTATGGCAATGTCTTTCAATGTTTTATAGATGCATATATATTTTTTTTAATGTACACCACCCAACATAAATCCATTTACAGGGTGGGAAAATCACAGGTACAAAAAAAAATATAAATAATTTGAGAATCAGTAAAGATACAACAATAGTGTAGAAATGAGACATGATACAAAAACTAGAGAAAAGGAAAATTAATATCAAGGACTGATTTTTTTCAATGAAGCAATGCTGCAAGAGAAAATGTCACAACTATTATTGATAGCATTGAAGTTGTTGCAAATTCTGAATAAGGGTGAGTTTTTCTATACATTTGTTCTAGAGAATTCGAGGTAAAATAGAGTGTTATGTCTTGAATTTACTCTTGGAACATGAAAATTCAGCATACTCAAAATAGCACTACAGTTGATTTGGCCATGGATCACCTTATAAAGAAAAATCAGAACAGATGTATTCCTTCTACTTGCAAGAGAGGTAAAGTTATGTCTCTCTAGTAAAGCGGTATTACATATTCCTGTAGCAGGGTACGCACCATCTTCTTTGAAAGAGAGGTATTTCATAAAGCATCTATGGATTCGTTCAAGATTATTTGAATGGACATTATAATATGGACACCAAATGATAGATGCATACTCTGTTTTAGAACGGACGAAGGAATTATATAACAGTAGCAGTGTGTTCTTATTCGAGAAATCACGAGTATTTCTGACAATGAAACCTAAAGCCCTTGAACATTCATTGGTAATTTTATTTATGTGTGTTGAAAAATATAATTTTTGGTCGGAGGTGACACCAAGGTCACGAACAGAATTGGATCTAGGAAGCACATCATTGCCAATTGAGTAGTTATAGGTGATGTTGTTCTGTTTCCGAGTGAATGTTACAATTGAGCACTTATTAGCATTTAATAGAAGGCGATTATTTTTACACCAAGTATTTACTCTATCTAGGGCGTTTTGTAAAATGGCACAGTCATTCAGGCAGTTTATTTTTATATATAATTTCAAATCATCCGCATATCATAAACAATTGACTCCGACATCCTCAATAATGTCATTTATGAACAGATTGAAGAAAAGTGGACCCAAAACAGAACCTTGTGGAACGCCTGATGTTGGTGTAAATAAAATGAAATTCTGGCCATGGCACTCAACGTAGAGGGAGCGGTTTTGTAGATAGGAGGTGAAAAAGGTATTCAAGTTCCCTGAGAAGCCAAATGCATTCAGTTTACTGAGTAAAATATGATCAAGCTTATCGAAGGCCTTGGAAAAGTCGTTATATATGACATCTACCTGGGCATTATTTTCGAATGTGTTGGATATGTACTGGGTAATACAGAAGAGATTTGTGGTAGTTGACCTACCTTTGAAGAAGCCATGTTGTAACTCAGTTATTTGATTTTTGACATGGTTGTAAAGTGGTTTATTAAGAAGGATTTCAAAAGATTTTGAGAAATTATTGACTATTGTAATAGGCCGATAGTTTTCTATGTCATGTTGTCACCTTTTTTGAAAACTGGTATTAATTTAGATTGTCTCAACACATCAGGGAACTGTTGGTATTTTATTGAGAGGTTGAAAAGTATTGCCAGAGGGGCAGCGAATAAGGAGGCACAGTCATGAATCAGGAAAGCTGGTATTTTATCAGGTCCCATTGTATATTTTGGCTTGATTTTTTTGAGAGCTTCACAAACTTCACTTTTTTGTTTACAGAACAAGGTTTTCGGTCTGGCACCTTAACACAACAATATCCTTGTATTACCAAAGTTCATACAAATATTCACACTGCTGGTAAATCACCTTCTTAGTAATTGATGGCTCGTTACGGTAGCCGAAAAATTGTAAAAAAATGAATGATTCATCTATTTCGTGGTCGTATTGCATTAATGAGCTGTCAAAACCTATAATTTATAGTTTCTTTGTTTACTAATGAAATTCCTTAGATATGCGTAACTCGGAGGGCGATGAGTTGTTAATAGCTCCGTTGTGAAAAAGTGACTTTTTTTAAATGCATTCTAGGGATAGACGGTGTCTATCTATTTTTAACGTGCCCTTGTTTATCGGTTTGGTCGAGTATTCGATATCAAAATTTATTTTCATTCCCAGTGAATTATATTTTCTGGCCATAGAGTTCATATTTATTAATAACTTGTTGTTTCTTATGTTTGAAAGTTTTTCTGTACTTATGGGGTTATGACAGCTAATTTCATCTTGCTTTTTATATGTTTCAAATCTTCGACACATTAGGATATAAAACCTACTAAGAAAGGCGCTCTTTTTGTCCATTTTGGGATAATAACGGGGGTAAGAACGGCGCACTTTTTGTCAGTTAATCTGAGAACTGGACCGGAATAATTTTTCTCTGAAGACTGGCAATCACAAAATTGCACTGTAGTTAACTTACTGATGATGATAAAATCAATAAGTGTGGTGAAGGGGTTAAATGTGCAATTTTATGAAGCTTTTCTCTATTTTTGTAATACATAGAAAAACACAGCTCTGTTTTATGCCGGATTTTCATGTCACTTCCAGTAGCTTTGGGTAGTTACATTTATTTTCTAAACTAGGAATAGAACTCATTGCCAGACGGGAATTAATATTAACCCCAAATAGTCAGGGACATACCAAAGTTATGTTGAACTTTCTCTAGCCGTTCTCATTAACGGAGCTCTAAAAAATACTTCGTTACAACTTCTTGATATAACTCACCTCAGCTAGAGGCGAAAGCTCCTTCATTGCTCTTATGTGACGTAACCTCAATTTTCTTGCTGCCAAGTGGGAATGCAACATGACAGACACCACGTTAATACCATCTTTGGGAATGACCTGCAAAAAAGTTTCAGATACTCAGCCTCAACATCTTATAGAGACGAAATTTAAGGAAAGTCAGTTCTTAGCACGACTGATTTAACATGTTACTTACCTCTTTGGTACAATCTATACTACAGTAACCGGCAGTTTTGTATTCCGCCTGATAAGGAGGGATGAAGTGCAATGTAGACGGAGCCACCCCCGTGATGAGGATTCCTCCTTCGTTCTCCCTCAGCTCGCTGGTGTAATGGAGACGAAGCCCAGACGTGCTTGACGCACTTTTCATGGTGGGATTGTCGAAATGCACCTCTAGCATGTAGAAGGAATTCTTCTTGTCTGCCAGAGGGAGCCCGACATGGTTCGGGAAGTTTTCACCTGAAGAAATACAAAAATTGAATTCAGTACATCAGTAGTTTTTGGACTAAAAGTCTGAATGCTCTTAATCCAATCCAGTGTCATATCTCACCTTTTGATCCGACTGCCCAGGCCACCAGCGGCGTCAAACATTTGTCCCACAAAGGGGGCATATTCGCGTAACACAACCGCCCGTTCTCTTTGGAGAAAGCCTCCCAGACCGCTAGATCGTCGGTACTGTCCAACTCGCACTCGTGCATTATCATGTGGTGCACCATGTTAGAATGGTCCCTGCCGATAAGAGGTTCGAATCCGACGATGTGGTGCTTGTTGTTCAAAGCTGGCGCCTTGAAGATTTTGCACCAGTACATAGTAGTCATCTCGTTGGGGACCTTGAGCTGAAAACATGAAAAGAGGTTAAATGGTGTCAGGTGTGGGGTGAATGGTGTCAGGTGTGGGTTAAATGGTGTCAGAAGTGGGATTTTTTGTAAGTGATTATTTCTACATGATGAAAAGTGGCGATGACGTTCATGTCATTGTGCGAAAATTTGCACCCAAAGTTGGTTTTCATCGTTCAATTCATGTTCTGATGAGGAAAACAAAGTCGAGTTCAATGTCTTGGTTTCGTATTTTAGAAGCATTATTTTGATTAATAACTTTTCAGTTTCCTACATATCCAACTGAATTGAACAATAATGATTTGTTACTTACATTTTCGAAAACGACGTCCCAATGTCTGGAATGACCCAATGGCATCTTAGGCACTGGAGGGGGGCCCAGTAGATGAATGCTTTGGGATCCTCGGTTTTCCTCATGGTAAACCATCTCGGCCCCGTGTTGAGGATCATTGTCATGCAGTGCCCATATCATCCTGACGGTATCACTCTGTAGATCAAAGGTTAGTTGAATATGGGAGGCACTTAACGGTGTGTTAAAAGACGTGCAACATCAACCCATTCAGTATATACAGTGCTCGTCTAAAGTCCGTTCCCCCCCCCGTACTAATTTTTGAACCACCTGGTATATCACAACGAAATTTGCAGGGCTCAAATAGGAGATGAAAACCTACTTTTTCATGACAGCTAAAAGTTTCAAAATGGCGACTGAGCGCCATCTTCAATAATTTTTTTAAATAGAACACCCCGTATACTATTCTCAACAGTTTTCTCCAATACACTTTACTCCTAAATTCAATTGTATTCGAAATATTAACGTTTGAAAAGTGACATTTTGGTGATTTCAAACCCAACCAAAAACACTAATATTGCTTTCAATCAAGTTTGCATTGGAAACAATCGTTGTCGCGGTAACATCTTGTTTACTTTCAAACTGAACTGCTAACTGTCAAATAGTCCGTTGAGCGCCTAAATCCTTTTATGAAAAGTGTGATCATGGCTCGTAGTTTGGACGATAAATTTGAAGCAGTTTTCATATTTGGAGAAGCTGGAAGAAATTATCATCTAGCAGTCCGTATGTTTAATGATAGATTTCCCGAGAATCCTATTTCGAGGACATATTTGCGAAAACTTTAAAATAAGCTCCAAGCTGAAAGATGCTCCAAGATCAGGAAGACCGCCTCTTTCAGGAGAAAAAAACGTAGAAATTGTTGCTGAAATGGTAATCAATCCGACTCAGTCGACGTCTGCAGTTGCTGAATCATCTCAAAGCTGAATGCCGGTAATGTAGCTGCTGCAGTCTTTTGCGATCTGTCAAAGGCGTTTGACTGTGTCGACCATAAAATCTTACTGAGAAAACTCCACCAGTATGGTTGCAGAGGAACCACGTACAAATGGTTTGAATCTTACCTTTCGGGTAGGAATCAAATGGTGAGAACAACAGAACTTTCTGAAAGAAAGGAAATTAAGTCCGGAGTGCCTCAAGGATCAGTTCTCGGTCCCATTCTGTTCTTGTTGTACATAAACGACCTAACCAACTTGAACATATCTGGAAAATTCACCCTATTTGCGGATGATACCACGATATTATGGAACAGCAAGAATTCTAACACCTTACCCGACTTAATATCTACTGATATGAAAAAAATTAAGGAATGGTGCGATGCAAATTTGTTATCCTTCAATACAACAAAAACAAACATCATTTCATTCAGATGCTCTCTTGACGACCTTACATTTAGTAATAACATATTGATCGAGAACAAGCCTCTAACTAAATTCCTAGGTATCCATATTGATAATAAGCTCAAATTCGACGGACATATCAAGCATCTCAAAAGCAAGATTTCTGCTGGATGCTATGCACTGAGAGTAACTTCGTCGAATTTGGGATCTAAAATCGCCAAAACTGTATATTACGCCCTAATAGAGTCCCATTTACGTTATGGAATACCTTTTTGGGGTGTTAGCAACTCATCGGCACTTCAATCAGTCTTGGTACTGCAGAAACGTGCTTTAAGGTACTTGCGTAAACTAAAACCCCGTGATTCTTGCAGAAACATATTTGTTGAAGAAAAAATACTAACAGTATTTGCGTTATTCATTCTAGAATCAGTTTGTCTCATATACAAGAATGTGTCTATGTTCGAGGCTTCAGGTAGTCATTACAACACCCGCTCTCACATGTTGAAATTGCCAATTCCCTCATCAAACATGATCAGAGATTCGATTTACTACAATGGAGTTAAGATGTACAATCACCTCCCCTCGCACATAAGGGAGGCGAATATGAATATGAACATTACAAACTTTAGAAAAATTATTAAAAAGTTTCTGGCAGATAGACCCTATTACAACTTGCAGGAGTTTTACAATGATAAATTTGATTGACAGGGTGCATATTTGAATCCATGTAAGTTTTTAAGTGACGTCACTAAGTTGTAGATGTGTTTGTGTCTATATGTAAATTGTTTATGTGTGTATACATCTACGTGTTTATATGTATATACATGTCTATATATGTATGTTTTGTGTATATATATGGGCGTGTGTGTACGTATATATATTTTTTATATTTTTTACAATACTGACAACTCTTATTTTTAGATATTTTTTATAAATCTTGTAATCATCAGTAATACTTCTATATTCAAGCTTTGTCCATTTTTATTATTATTATTATTATTATTATCTGGAGTAAGCTCAAAAAGTTTCCAAAGAGTCCTAAAAAAAGAAAAGTTTCATCCCTATAAAATGAAAATCCTGCATGCTCTCACGGAGGATGATCCAGACCGGAGGGTTGAATTTTGTGAGTGGTTAACAAGAACAATTGAAGGAGAACGGGGCTTCCTGAAACGTGTATGTTTCGCAGACGAATGCACGTTTTTTCTTAATGGAAAAGTCAACAAACAGAATGTACGATACTGGAGTGATACTACTCCGCATATTATTAGAGACGGACATACCCAGTTTCCTAAAAAGGTGAATGTTTGGGCGGGGATTTTGGGCAATCGCGTTGTTGGACCGTTTTTCATCAGAGGCAATCTTACAGGAGTTCTTTACAGAAATCTTTTAGAAACTGAAATTGAACCTCGAATAAGACAAATTGTATTAAACAATCAGGAAGAGTTTGAAAATCGTGAATTCATATTTTAGCAGGATGGGTCACCTCCCCATTTCGATCGCATGGTTAGAGAGTTCCTCGATACGAACTTTCCTGGGCGATGGATAGGTCGCAGGGGAAGTACAGAATGGCCACCAAAATCTCCGGATCTTACACCTCTAGATTTTTTCCTTTTGGGGTATCTGAAGTCAAAAATCTACGCCACTGAATGCCAAACAATAGAAGAGTTGGAACGCAGAATAATAGATACATGTGAAGAAATAGATGAGCAGACTTTCATCAACGTGAGAGAAGCTATTTATGATAGGGCACGTTATTGTCAAGATTTAGGAGGGGGGGCACATTGAACACTTGATGAAATAATTGTTGAGGTTAAATAAAAGTGTTATTCAAAAATAAATTATATTTTTTAGCTAACTAATTTGTTTTGATTGTGAATTTACAGAACACATTCGTAGGCTTCGAGATTTTCCGGTAAGCGGTACTGTTTATCCTTAATAAACTCTCTTTACGCCTCTTATTAGTCGAATTCATTAAGAGATTTAACTATGTTTAGTTAGCAAAATGTTTTACCGGAAGTGACCAAAATCCATACTTCATTTTGAACCGGAATGTCACTTTTCAAACGTTAATATTTCGAAAACAATTGAATTTAGGAGTAAAGTGTACTGGAGAAAACTGTTGAGAATTATGAGCAGATTTCGAAAATAGAATAATATACGGGGTGTTCTATTTAAAAAATATATTGAAGATGGCGCTCAGCTGCCCTTTTAAAACTTTTAGCTGTGATTTTTTCATGAACAAGTAGGTTTTTATCTCCTATTCAAGCCCTCCAAATTTCGTTGCGATATACCAGGTGGTTCAAAAATTTGTAGGGGGGGAACGGACTTTAGACGAGCACTGTATATTAGTATTGAGTGAATCTCGAGTCCGTATTGGGCAAATATAGATAATATATTTATTGAAAATATTTTGATATAATAATTATTACTTTTTAATGGGGTTCAAAATAACGATCACCTGATATTTATGTAGTGCAACTTATAGAAATTAAAGCTGTCATTTTATCATTTTGGGCTTTTATCACATTCAATAAATATGTAAAAAATAAATATTTTTTATCTGTCTAGTTGAGAAAAGAAATATGTTTTTATTAAGTTATTAGAAACAGGTTATGATGTCATAGCCCCCTAGAAACGGATATGCTTTCTCGAATATACAGATCAGTTTTTTTTTACACATTTGCAATTTTGAATGCGAAAAACCCAAAATAAAAAAATTACAGCTTTTGTTGCTAAATTACATGAGATAAATATTAGGTGATCGTGATTTTCCGTCAAAGAAATTTTGTCTTCATTTGTTCGTAATTTATTTATTTATTTATTTGGTACACCATTCAACAGCCGAAGCCAATTACAGAATGGGAAATATACATTCAGGAAATGTTAAACAGAGTAATGACTTAGACATAGAAATAAATATGAACTAACACCGTGTTTAAATAAATCTTAAAGAGGTTATAATGTATGAACAACTTTAATAATAAAGGTGCTTATTTTCATCAGAAAACTGGACCTTCTTAAGATTCACTGCTTGCGATTTTTTGGTTGATTTACAATGCCATAGAAACTGAGACAACTAACTCAGAAATTACAAAGCCTGCATGAGTTAATAATAAACACTTATTTGTTTTATTCCTCAAGACAGCTGACTAAAAAAACCTATACAATAGGTAAGAAATTAAAGTTTTTTTCAGTGTTGCAAACGATTCCACATCTGATTTTTATGAACAACCTGTTCTATTTTCATATCTTAAAAATTTCAAATGTTGAAAACTTCGTTGTAATTGTTTGTTAATAAAAAGTAGTATTGTCAATAAACAAATTTCCTAAATTTTTCTATACTATATGCTAGGAATTTCTTACCGATAGAACGTAATCATCTGGATCGCAGGTATCGAAAGCCCTCCTGAACTCGATAATGGTATGGGTGTCATTTTGGATGCCTCTCATCAAAGTATAATTGTCGACTTCGTCTCTGACAGGTGCACTGCCTTGAGTCTTCGGTACACCGTGGCAGTCCTTGAAAATAACGGTGAATTTTAATATATGAAATAGTTTTTTCTCCAAATGATAGGAAAGTTCAAAATCATGAATATTTTACGCCAGATGTTTATCTCAATAATTAGGATTGAAAAGATATCTCAGGTTTTGGTAAGCATTTTTTGTAAACAGTTTTTTTTTAAATGCATTTAGCTTCATTTGCTTAATAGAAAACGTATTTCACCTTTGGTTTTTTAATCATTTACTCAATAGACAATCCAAGGTCCCAATATGGATCCTTATGAAACTCCAATATCTATAGGCATTATGTCTGATTTATCACCTGAGGATGGAACAAACTCGTTGTTGTTGACAATCCAAGTAGGAGGCGAATAATTTTGAGGCAGCATTTCTCATTATAATTTTTTACCGTATAATATTTTTTCTAATTTTTTAACAATCCTTTTTTGACCCATTACTTAATCGCGTTGGTAGAATTACCCTCTCTCTCTTTCGGTTCTCGAGATGAAAAAACATTTATTTGGAAGATTGGAAAAACCGCCCTAATATTTTTTTCGCAATTCCCGAATATTCTAAAAACCTAATTTCGATAGCGCACATAAAATCCGAAAGGTCGCGATTTCGCACGTGTATTCCATCATTTGATAGATTTTTTTCTGAAAGCATTGGTGCACGATTTATCGATATTGGATAAAGGATACGCTCGCGAAAATTCCTTCACATATAATGTGGTCGTAGGTCATGTCATTCCTATTTATATTTGTTATGGAACTGTTACCTCAAATGTAGAATAGGTATGTAATTTTTGGCACACATCAAGATTTTTTATATACATATAGAACTTATGACAAATGCTCCATCTTGAAATCCATTCCGGATGACTTTGGTTATGGTCCAGAATTGTCATCTTCATGAAATCTTAAAATAAATCAGGAATTCAGGAAGATTACATAACACAACTGTTGGCAGGATCAACCCACTTCCAAATTGAAACATGATTTGTTAACCGTGTATTCTGCATAAAAATGAACGATGCATGCTCTGATCTTTCGGCAATATATTGCGGAGTACCTCAGTGATCTGTTTTGGGATCTATCTTGTTTTCACTGTAAAGGATCTCACAACAATAAACACAGAAGGATTCTTTACAATTTTCGCAAACGAGACCACATATATAAATCCTTTATTTAGTCCATTTACTAATTTACATTTTCAAGTCATTGCAATAATTACAATGAGAACGATATATAGCATGCTTTTAGGTTGATATAGACTAAGTTTAAAAAATAAAAATATATATTGTAACGAACCTAGGCCGGCCCTGTCGCCTCACACGTTGCCATCGACAGCGATGAGATCATCCCCGGAGATATTCGAGAACCATCCAGTCGCTCTTCCGCGGAAAACAACGGTCAATATTGGAAACAATTGGAACATGCCGTCGCCAACCGTCCGAATTCGAAACATCGAGAATGCTGTATCGGAGATAAATAGACAGCCCTCAAGAGGGAGTACACAGTCTGAACGAGCCCATACGATCGAGCTATTCAGTAGCGTAGTAATATAAATTAAGTTGTAGATTAAGTGTGAAATAAATTATTAAAACCAAGTTAAGTTTATTTACGTTACAATTGGTGTCGGAAGTGAGATTTTGAAAATAAACAAGTGATCGTGGAGTGGATAGCCAGAAAAATAAATTGATAGACCTTTTTGTACGCCCAAAATAGACAGTGGCCCGGTTTTCGCGAAGTGGACAATTGTGCGTGGGAATATAAACTGATACACTCTTCGCGTGAAACAGACAATAGACTGGTGGCCCGTGGAAAAGAATTCGCGAAGTGAATTTTTAACAAACTGATAAACTTTTTCGTGTGAAACAGACTGATACCTCGTCAAAGACAAAATGTGTTCAAGAAAAGTGCGCCTTGCGGACTTGAAGGTAGCGGAATTGAAACAGGAATTGGAGGAAAGGAACTGGAAACAACAGGTAAAAAGCAAGTACTCCAGGAAAGACTTGCAGAAGGACTTATACAAGAAGGTGAGGACCCCGAAACATTTTTATTCGAAGTTCCGGAGGTGATTTAAGTTTGGTAATGAATAAACTGGAAGAAAATGCTAGAAATCTGGAAGAGAAGCTTGGAGAAAATGCTAGAAATCTGGAAGAGAAGCTTGAAGAAAATTCTAGAAATCTGGAAGAGAAGCTTCAAGAAAATTCTATAAATCTGAAGAGAAGCTTCTAGAAAATTCAAGAAGCCTGGAAGAGAAGTTCCTGGAAAACACAGAAGGCCTAAAAAAAGAATTGGTGGTGTGGCTAATTTCCTAGAAGAAAGAATGGGAACCGTTGAGACAGAGATAGATAAAATTAGGGAGCAAATGAACACGGAGGTAGATAAAATCAAAGATGGGGTCGAGGCAGAGATGGACAAGATGAAGGAAATAATCAGCGATGGAATCAAAGACGGAATCGAGGCAGAAATGGACAAAATAAAGGAAACGATCAGTAAGCTGGAAAACAAATTAATAGTGCGTCCTCCACAGAGATGGTTAACGAAAATGCAATGCTGGACTTGAGTTTGAACGTGGATAAAGTTCAAGAGGGTATAAAAGATGTCAAGGTCATTTCAGAAATAGGGAAGCTTTCCATGAAGCCGCCTCAGTTCGACGGAAAACTCCATGGGCAAATTACCGCCGGCAGTTTGAAGCAGCGGCCAAAGCAAACGGATGGAATGCAGGGGAAAGAGCTGTAGCACTGACACTTGCATTACGTGGAGAAGCGACAAATATTCTACAAACTCTCACCGCCCAAGAACAGGAGGACTATGATCAGCTGATTAAACATCTAGAATTACGATCTGGCCACGCCCATTTGGAGCACGTATACCACTCCCAACTGAAAAATCGCTGCCAGAAATCGGCGAATCCTTACAAGAATTCGAAGCTGACATTGCACGCTTGGTTCGTCTCGCATATCCAGCCACACCGGAGAATGTAATGGAGCGATTAGCGGTTCAGGCATTCTTGGATGGACTCCGTGACCAAGAAACCAGACAAGCGTTGATATTAGCTCGTCCAACACATCTCGTAGACGCACTGGCACGCGCTTTGGAATTCGAAGCAGCAAAACAATGCTGCGAAAACCAAAATAAAGTTCGAACGATTGAGGAAGACTCACAGGAGCCTGCTAACTTGGAAGCTGCCATAAGAAAAGTGATTAAGGAAGTGCTGCCTGAGAAAAGACAGATAAGATGCTGGAATTGTGGCAAAATTGGACATGTGCGTAGCAAATGTCCAACATTCATCGACTCCGATGCAGAAAAACTAAAGAAGGTCGACGAGAAGGGGCAATCGTCGGCATGTGTCCGGCAAGCCCCGGTTAACAACGCATATGTCGCTATCCTTCAACGACAGAACAAAGGTGTCTTCGTAGACGGTCTCATCAATAACGAGCCTTGCACCATGCTGCTAGATACAGGTGCGACTAGGACAATTCTCGAGCCTTCCTTTGCCAGAACCCAAACTTCATGATGAGAAAATTGGACGAGGGATTGCACTAGGGAAGACATTGTTGCGTGCTGACAAATTTGTGCCGGTAAGGGTCATGAATGTCAATTATTTCCCAGTGACCTTGAAGAAAGGAACAATTTTGGGGCACTGCTCGCCAGTTTCCTCAGTGATCCGGAGTGTACGAGGTACGATTAGCCAACCCAACAACTTGCCCACAGAACTAGAAAAATTAGTTGCCATCTCTTCCAAAGATATAAAACCAGCTCAACAGCCCAAACTAAGAGATTTAGTTAAGAAGTACCAAGACATCTTCGATACCGGACAAGGAAAAGGAGGTCGAACTAATGTGGTCCAGCACAAGATTGATACTGGGGGTGCCCGACCGATCCGGCATCAGCAAGAAGACTTCCTCTTGCCAAGAAGGAAGAGGCTGACAAAATAGTCAGCGATATGGGAAAAGAAGGAGTTATCGAACCATCTGACAGTCCCTGGTCCTCTCCAGTCGTACTGGTGAAGAAAAAGGATGGATCGACACGCTGTTGTGTAGACTATCGCCAACTTAATAATGTCACGAAGAAGGACAGTTACCCTCTCCCGAGAATAGATGACACCCTAGACACGTTGGCTGGTTCCACGATTTTCTCGACCCTTGATCTGAAGAGTGGATACTGGCAAGTAGAACTAGCTCAGGAAGATCGAGAAAAGACTGCTTTTACCATCGGCTCAGGATTGTGGCAGTTCACCGTTATGCCATTCGGGCTCTGTAATGCTCCCGCCACATTCGAAAGATTGATGGGAACAGTACTGAAGGGACTCTCATGGAACACGTGTCTAGTGTATCTCGACGACATAATTGTGGTCGGCAGATCGTTTGAGGACCACGTGAAAAACTTGGAGGAAGTATTCTTGCGACTGAGGAACTCCGGATTGAAGCTGAGCCCTAAGAAATGCCATCTGTTCCAAAAAGAAGTACGATACCTTGGCCACGTAGTCTCTGGGGAAGGAGTAGCAGTGGATGACCAGAAGATCAAAGCTGTTAAGGATTGGCCCATCCCAAAAGACATTCACCAACTTCGAAGTTTCCTTGGTTTGTGCACATACTATCGCCGATATGTGCTGGGATTCGCCAACATCGCTAAACCACTGACCAGGCTCACGGAGGGCCAAACAAAGTTCCAGTGGTCCGAAGAATGTCAAGACTTATTCAGGAAGCTGAAAGGAGCTTTGATCAACGCACCTGTACTGAGCTATCCCCTACCCGAAGGGAAATTCATTTTGGATACGGACGCCAGCAACGTGGGACTTGGAGCTGTCCTATCTCAGATCCAGGAGGGACAGGAGAAGGTCATTGGTTATTTCAGCAAGACGCTTAGCAAACCAGAGCGCAATTACTGTGTCACCAGGCGAGAGCTGTTAGCTGTTGTAAAGGGAGTGGAACACTTCTACAAGTACGTGTATGGAAGAAGATTCCTGTTGAGAACTGACCATGCAGCTCTCAAATGGCTCTTACAGTTCAAAAATCCTGAGGGTCAAGTAGCACGTTGGGTCGAGAGACTCCAAGAATTCGATTTCGAGATCGAACATCGAGCCGGAACTAGCCATAAGAATGCAGATGCCTTGTCGCGAAGACCATGTCCAGATGATTGCTCACATTGCCGACGAGCAGAAGAGAAAGAAGCAACACTTTGTAGAACCGCGGCAATGGATGACAACTGGAATGACAGCAAGATCCAGAAAGACCAAGAGAGAGACCCCGACCTTGGCTTAGTCGTCAGCTGGAAGAAGGGCAATCGAAGACCATCATGGCAGGAAGTCGCAGGTTACTCGCCGGCTGTTAAGTCCTATTGGGCACAATGGAACTCTCTTATTCTGGATAATGGGATCCTGAAACGTGTGTTGGAGGCCGATATTGGTGGGGAAGACAGACGCCAAATCATTGTTCCCAGGAACAGAAGAGAGGAAGTGCTGCGGGAAATCCATGATGGAGTCGCCGGAGGACATCTGGGAGTGACGAAGACCCTGCAGAAAGTGAGGCAGCGGTTTTACTGGGCCAATTGTCAAGCTGACGTCCAGGACTGGTGCAGAAAGTGCGCTGTATGTGCTGCTAGCAATGGACCTCGAATACGACCCAAGGCCCCGATGCGTCAGTACAACGTAGGCAGCCCGTTCGAGAGAATCGCCATTGACATCGCCGGCCCGTTTCCCGTATCCGACCACGGGAATAAATACATCCTTGTGGCAATGGACTACTTCAGTAAGTGGGCGGAAGCCTATGCCCTGCCCAACCAGGAAGCCATCACCGTCGCCGACGTCTTGGTGAAAGAATGGATATGTCGATTCGGTATTCCAATGGAGCTGCACTCGGATCAAGGCAGAAATTTCGAATCCAACCTCTTCCAAGAAATATGTCTACTGCTGAACATCCGCAAGACAAGAACCACGGCCCTACATCCGCAGTCCGATGGAATGGTGGAACGGATGAACAGGACGATCAACCGCCACTTGTCCAAGGTTGTCTCTGACCATCAAAGAGACTGGGACCAGTATCTTCATTTGTTCCTGATGGCCTATCGATCCGCAGTACACGAGTCAACCGGTCAAACTCCTGCTAGTATTATAATGGGCCGAGAACTGCTACTGCCTTGTGACCTGAAGTTTGGGATACCGCCAGGACAAGACACTGCGGGAGAGGACTACGTCAGCAAACTTCGGCAGAGAATGGACGACATCCACGAACGAGTCCGGTAACCCGGCCGTAAAAAACAGACTACGTCAGCAAACTTCGGCAGAGAATGGACGACATCCACGAACCCCAAACGTCGTCGTGGACTATCACCAAAGTTGCGGAACTCGTGGGAAGGCCCGTATAAAATCGTGAAAAGGATAAACGACCTTGTGTACCGAATCCATAAGCCACCCCGAGGGAAACCAAGGGTCGTTTCAACAGGTTGGCCCCTTACGCTGGAAACCATGACCAAGTTCGCACCCTCAAGCCACCGGAGGATGATATGACGTTCGAGAAGTTTATGTCCTTGTATTCAAACGGGCAGAAAGTTCTACATGGGGTTACTAGAGAGGAGTCACGAGACCTTTTCGAGGTGCCTGCTGACTACGCACTAGCGCACTGTGTGGCAGAAGATCTTCGAATGTCCAGGGCATCGCCGTAGTGTTCTCCAAGAAATTTGGTCAACTCCAAACACTGCGGGAGCAGAATCCAGAAGTTGGTGGGGTGCTACAGTTGAAGAAAGGCCAGAGAAACATCTACTACCTAGTTACCAAGAGGCATTCCCAAGATAAACCGTCCTATGAAGATGTCTGGAAGAGTCTCACCAAACTAAGAGATACTATGGTGGACCAGAATCTGGCGGATCTAGCAATTCCAAAACTATCCTGTGGTATTGATGGGTTGGACTGGAGAGTCATAAGAAGTATGCTGGAGGCGATATTCAGATCCAGCGGCGTCAGGATTTTGGTTTGCTGTAACCCTCTTCCACGACCGATCATGAAGACCGTGGAGTGTTACTTCCATCGAACTTCACGGTGCAGATATGGGGAGTCATGCAGATATCGTCACACTCCAAGGATGAAATTTCGGGACGAAATGTCTTTAAGAAGGGGGCAATGTAACGAACCTAGGCCGGCCCTGTCGCCTCACACGTTGCCATCGACAGCGATGAGATCATCCCCGGAGATATTCGAGAACCATCCAGTCGCTCTTCCGCGGAAAACAACGGTCAATATTGGAAACAATTGGAACATGCCGTCGCCAACCGTCCGAATTCGAAACATCGAGAATGCTGTATCGGAGATAAATAGACAGCCCTCAAGAGGGAGTACACAGTCTGAACGAGCCCATACGATCGAGCTATTCAGTAGCGTAGTAATATAAATTAAGTTGTAGATTAAGTGTGAAATAAATTATTAAAACCAAGTTAAGTTTATTTACGTTACAATATATATACAACTACTACACCTATTTGCACACCATATATCTATACGCCCATACAAATTCTAAAAAATATTTAATGAATACACAAAATACTCAAAACATACTAAAACATTTGTATACCTGTCCTAACTAAATATTAAATCGAAACAAACAGAATGTGGAAGTGGCTACTAGGTTTTTATTGATTAAGAAAATATGATTTTAACTTTGTCTTGAAGGATGTTAAAGATGTTAAACGTTTGAGCTCTTCTGGAAGATTATTATAGCTATCAAGTCCCTTGAAAAAAACATAATTTTGGGTATGTGTTGATGTGACTTGTTGAATATGGAAGTCAGTTCTGAATCTTGTATTGTATCCGTGGATTTGGTCATTGTACATAACTTTTTCTTGTAAATATGTTGGGGACATTTTATTTCTTATTTGGAAATTAGGATTAATGTTTGGTAGAGAAGAAAGGAATTAATTGGTAACCATTCTAGTTGCTTTAACATATCTCTTATTGGTGTTAGTCTTTTGCAATTTAAAATTATGCGCATGGCCCTATTTTGAAGTTTCAGTAGATACAGAATTGTAGAACAATATGTAAAATGAGGGAGCACTAATGAATTGTACAGTAAAATTTTTGGCAGGACACCATTTTTATGATAAGATAGAGAACAATTACAAAAATTATATTTATTTGGAAAAAAGACAGTGGCGTATCATTATTTTGATAAAAAATATGGCAGGGCATGTTAACAGGGACGCCACTGATGAAAATGAAGAAATCCTTAATCATGGAAATAATGTATTTTTATGCGTACTTCGCAGGTACCAAAATTGAAAAAAAAGCCAAAGCGGTTTCAGAGATATTGGGGAAGAACTGATTTTTTTTGTTAAATTTCCACATCCTGTATTTCAGAAATAAAGCGGTTGCTTACCTATGTTCATATGAAGAATTTTTCTTAAAATCATCCAAGGATTATCGCCCTTTAGGATCAGCATTCAATTATGAAACACCCTGTATATTTATAATCTCTGCCGGGATGTATATCAGGAGGAGAAATAAACACGTGTAAAATCAGGGGCGGTTATGCAAGTGGACTACAGAATGGTATCAACGACAGCCAGTGAAGACTTGGGTATACAACAAATCCATCCTGTATCAAAAAATGCATTTCGTCGTGGTACAAAAAACACCATCATTACTCATCTATGGTTGATAAATGCGGTTTACGGAAATATTGCATTCTAGAATGAACGTAAACACAATGCGGGTACCATAATGGGTTCCAACCCAGTCAATAGTGTCGAAAAAAGAGCTCGAAGCATTCAACCGCAAAAAATCAGAGCTGTAGGTGGATTTTGCGGTCGAGCCTTTCCTAGTCGGTCTCGATCGAAATGTGGCCCCCTTGGCCGTGTGAAACGTTTCAGAACGGACGAAAATGTACAGTGTGTGAATTGAGACAGTTATTACAATTGGGAGTAGAAGAACCGTGTGCACTAGTCAGATTTCGTGCATCATTCATTGAAATCGTAGCAGAGCGTTTTTGTAAATAACACAAACATGTCATACACATAGAAAAAAACGAAGTGCAGTCTTCTTCACAACAAAAGTTCAATATAAATTGAACCAGAAAATGGTAGATCACAGGAGAAAACAACTACTTTCCTGGCAAATACCACGCAGAACGTTGAATGATATTCACCTGAAAATCCATGCATACCTCCATATAAATGGACATTGAATGCAAATGTTTCTTTCTGATAAGCTCGATTATGTTTAATTCATGTCGTGTTCGCCTAACAATCCGCATACCGGTTTCAGGCTTTTTGGCCCTCATCAGTACGGAGTAGTCACAGCCAGAGGTCCGAAGAGCTCTGACCGAAGCGAGACCAACATAAACAGAACCATCATCGAGTCTATAACACCTATAGGTACGCCGGAAAAGAAAACTCTTAACTGGCGGTACCTAGTGACAGAAAGAAACACTCGAAATTTCCACCTCGATAGGTTTCTAAATAAAGATTCTTTCAGAGGAGTGAAGCCGACTAGCATATAGTGAAAGATAAACGAAATGTGAAGTGAAATAAAAATAGAAAAATCGAAGTGCAGTCTTCTTCACAACAACATTTCAATATAAATTGAACCAGAAAATGGTAGATCACAGGGGAAAAACAACTACTTTTTACTTACTTCGTTTTTTTCTATTTTTATTCCACTTCACATGGCGTTTATTTTTCACTATATGCTAGTCGGGCTTGCCACTCCTACTGAGAAGGAATCTTTTATTTAGAAACCTATCGAGGTGGGAGATTTTCGGAGTGTTTCTTTCTGTCACTAGGTACCGCCAGTTAAAAGTTTTCTTTCCGGCGTACCTATAGGTGTTATAGACTCGATGATGGTTCTGTTTATGTTGTGTCTCGCTTCGGTCAGAGCTCTTCGGACCTCTGGCTGGTGACTACTCCGTACTGATGAGGGCCAAAAAGCCTGAAACCGGTATGCGGATTGTTAGGCGAACACGACATGAATTAAACATAATCGAGCTTATCAGAAAGAAACATTTGCATTCAATGTCCATTTATATGGAGGTATGCATGGATTTTCAGGTGAATATCATTCAACGTTCTGCGTGGTATTTGGCAGGAAAGTAGTTGTTTTTCCCCTTGTGATCTACCATTTTCTGGTTCAATTTATATTGAACTTTTGTTGTGAAGAAGGCTGCACTTCGTTTTTTCTATTTTTATTCCACTTCACATGGCGTTTATCTTTCACATGTCATACACAGTTTGTGAATATACCTACATGTATCATATTGTTACGGAATTGGGTCGGTTTTTATAAAAAATACTCGATTAATTATTGTTTGTTTATTACACATAATAATGCATCGGTGAAACCGGAAGTGGGCAGTTTTGAGTAGTGTTGTCAAAATAAACAAATTTGAGTGCCATAGCGACATACCAATTTTGAAACCTGTAGCTTCAAAACCATACAAAAATTAAGGGGCGTGTCTCACTTCGAGATCACCCGGTATAGAAGAAAGGCGTTACCCTTATCTTATATACACGAAATTGTACAATTTTCTAAAATTGGTATATATTAACTGAATTGTAACGATTGTGTTGCAACTTATACCGGGTGATTTCTCCCAATTTTATTATTGACCGAAAATGACCCCAACTTTCAATTTTTAAATGAAACATCCTATATATTTTTACTTATTTCGATCGAGAATGACATTCTAAATCCAACAACACCTCACTCGTCAATATTTAACAGATAAAGTCAATTTTATTCCTATTTTTATTTTTCGATCTAGAATGCCATGGATCATGTAAATCGCTGTAAATCTTGATCAAGTAACATGGGAAAATTACGACTTTGAGGCTTATGACTTCACAGTCGTTTTAAGAATTATTTAAAAGTGGCAAATTAGTCCATTAAGGTTCTAAATTTTCAAAATGAGCTCCTTGATCACGGCAAAGTTCAACTTTTTCAATTGTTACGCGCACCACATTGCTTAGCTGTTCCGCAGTGTGAATGAAAATATATGTAGTGCTGATAACAAATATATATGTAGTGCTGATAACAAAATCAAACAAATCTGGAGAGAGGTAAACTCAAAACTGGGAAGGATGAATCATGAAACAAGGGATGTTCACCTCAACATAAATAATGTTGAAGTTATGGATCCTGAAATAGCAGCAAACTGCTTTGGAGAAATTTTAAGTATAATCAGGAAAAAATGAAGGAACACTTCGGATCCGACAGATCTCAAATATGTACAACTGGAGAAATACTCCCTCATACCTTTTTTTTCGAACCAGCCACGACCGAAGAAATAAAATCAATAATTCGTAACCTGAAGAATACCATGTCAACTGGTCCAGATGATGTGCTAGTGAAAGTTGTGAAAGAAGTCTGTGATAGTATAACTGACCCCTCAACATCTCTTATTAATTTATGCATTGTGAACGGTGAATTTCCAACTATTCTGAAACTCAGTAAAATTATCACTGTACATAAAAGTGGAGACAAATCTGACATTGACAACTATAGACCCATCAGTCTCCTCAGTATATTTTCAAAAATACTTGAGAGACTGATATATAACAGACTCATCGATTTCTTAGTCAAACACAATATATTAGTCGAATCCCAACATGGATTCAGGGCAGAGAGATCCACTGAAACTGCAACCACTCTATTCGCAGACTATCTATATAAAGCAATTGATGATAAGAAATATGTTTCGGGAATTTTCTTCGACCTGTCGAAAGCATTCGACTCTATTGATAAAGACTTTGTGGCCTCTAAGTTGTATAATATTGGTATTAGAGGGAATGTATTGGAACTAATCAAATCATTTTTATGCAACAGGAAAATATTTGTGAAAATGAATGGGGTAGAATCAGATGAATTTACGATGAATACTGGGTGGCGCAAGGCTCAATTCTTGGTCCACTGATCTTCCTTCTTTCTCAATGATCTTCCAATGAACATCAGTAAACGTTTCCACTTGATTAATTTTGCTGATGATACAACTTTAGGAATAGCCGAGCCTACCATGGGAGACATGTCTGAGGCTATTGAACAAGCAATTCAGGAAATGACAACATATTGCAACTCAAACAAACTTATGTTAAATCCCATAAAACCAAAATCATATTTTTTAACAAAAATATGGAGTTGCGTAATGAATTCATTCAGATCCATCATTTCACAAAGTTTCTTGGTGTGACAATTGACGAATCACTTTCATGGTCTAAACACATCGAACTAACATCTAATAAACTTTCTAAGTCATACTTTGCCATCAATCAATTAAAATATGAGCTCCATGAAAGCATCTTGATTCAAGTATACTATGCACTTGTCTACTCAGCCTTATCATTCCACATCATACTATGGGGAAATGCAACGGAGATAAATAGGATATTCATAGCCCAGAAGCGAATTATCAGATTGATGTTTAATTTGAAACCACGCGATTCATGCAGAGAGACATTCATAAATAAGAAAATACTGACCGTCTGCTGCATTTTTATACTCAAGTGTTGCTTATATATTAAAAAGAATGAACATAAATTAGAAAAAAATAATACTCATCACCAATACAAAACAAGAAATGGCGCTAATTTATTGACCACGATCCACAAAACATCCACTTTTGAAAAATCTCCAACTTATGCTAGCAGCAAAATATACAACAAGCTCCCTGTCTTCATCAGGAGTTGCATTGCTTTCGATAGGTTCAAAACAAACCTCAAAAATCTGTTATATTCAAAAGCTTATTATACATTACAAGAGTACTTTGATGATTCCCACATATTGGAACCTATTAATTAGAATTAGTTGGTAGCCATAGTCTAATTTCTCACCTCTTGAATCTTTTTTTAAAATTTTATATATGGGTATACATATTATATTTAGGGTCATGTGTTCTTGTAGCAGTGAGTTGACATTCGTATCTTGTGCATTATTTTATTTATTTATTTAACTGTATCGTATCCTATTGTTTTATACATCTACATATTAAATTTATCATAATTCTTGACTTATCCAATACCATGTACCTGGTTTTTTATGGATCAATAAAGTACTATTCTATTCTATTCTATTCTATTCTGTTCTGGAATGCAACCCTTACTTTATACTCCAGTTCTTCACGAGTAGCTGATGCTGTGTTATACACCTGTTTTTTAATTGTTCCTTAGAGAAAAAATCTATCGGAATAAGATATGGTGATCTAGAATATAAAAAAAAAAAAATACTTTATGAAAAAATAAGACAACTTAAGAATTTACCTCGCAGGCCACTGAATAGGTATCTATAAGTGCCAATCCACTTTTTTGGGAAGGTGTCATTCAGATGTTCTCTTACGACTTGAGAATTGTGAGGTGGCGCTCCATCTTGTTAAAAATAGATACCAATTTGGTTAGCCAGTGGCAAATCTTCAATGAAATCATTAATTTGATTTCTAAGGAACTGTAGATATCTTTCCGCAGTAAGTTATCCTTCGAAAATTATTGACCCCAAAAGTTTTCCTCCGATAATACCCATCCAGCAATTGGAACCAAATCGCTCTTGAAAATTTCCTTCTTGCATCAGATGTAAATTTGTTTGAGACCAGTACCTTTTATTATTCCGATTGAACAAATCCAAGCTCGTGAATCGAGTTTCATCTGAATAAATAATTTTAAATGGAAAACTTACATCTTCTCTGTATTAGTCAAAAACCAGTTGCAATAAGTTAATCTTCGGTTGTGGTCGTTATTATAAAGATGTTGGTGTAGTTGGTACTTGAATGATCGGACCATAGACCTTATAACTGATGGACTGGCCGTCACGTGACTTAAACACACAGTTCCTGGCGGACTATATATGAGAGAGAGATGTTGTGAAGGATAGAAATAAGACAAGGCAGAAGATACAAATTGGCTACGGCATTACATTAGAAAAACCTATTTCTTGTTATTTTTTCAAGGGAAATATTGACTACTTTGGATGAGATGAGTTTTGAAAAAGTTCAAGGAATCACAGTGGGGAACTTTATGCGACATATTTTCATGATATCTTTCAGAAACAAAAGAATTCTATTGAGCCTCCATCTGAATGAAAATGTTTTTTATATATCTTCCAAAGTTTTCAGAAAGTTCAGGAATGAAAAAAATTATTGATAATTAAATTTATATTCGATATTATGAAGTTAGAAGTGCAATTGAACTAAATTGGGAACTCCGGCGATTTCAAAATTTGTTATCAATAATGCCTAGGTACATAAAAAACGTTTATGTAATCTATAAAATTTCGTGTCTGTAGAAAAAATGGCCCAATTATTTTTGAGAAATACTGAGGAAAATAGTACGTGTTATTGGGAATGAAAGTGATATTTTTTCTATCGAGCGTGACGGAGGTCGACGGACAATCCGTAGGAGTCTATTCCAGCTGGCGCTGTAAAAGAATATCTTTACTCCGACGGAGTAAAAGTATGCCGTTAGTCCAACGGAGTAAAAATTCCATGTTTATTTAAAACGTTTGAAGAAAACATTCTTCGATTTAAAAACATGTAGGTATTTCTGCGTTTGTTCTCGGACAAAAAGGAACATTTTGGGAATCAAATAAATCACATTATACTTTTATAAATATTATTAACCAACATTAGTTTGAGCAATTACTCGGGAAAAACATCAAATTCTACCCCCGAATCAAACAAAATCCTACCAACCCACCTATGATACTAATAATAAATCTATTAACTTCAGCTACAATATAAATAGAGGCACAAAAATAAAACTAAGTTTTATAAACAAGAGAAGTCATGTAAAATGTTACCAGTTTGTGCGTGACTGAGAAATTAAATTAAAATTTTCTCATAAGTTCGGAAACCTGTGAAAATGTGTTAAAAAAATCCACAAATCACTACTTACACTCCATGCTTACTCACCTATGAAATTTCACATCCAGCCCTTTTTTGTATCTAACTACACAATTGTAGGCTGCACACGAAGAAGGCATAGATATTTAAGAATATTTATTACTTGTCAAACAGTTCAGAAACACTGGATAAATGTATAAAAAACTTTCAAAATACCACACGAAAACACATATAAACAATATACGAAACCAATGCTATGCCTGAACTCATTCTGTCCTTTTTCACAGGTTCTGATATCAATGGTCTCTTTCTCACAACCAGTCCATATTATTATAATGTCTATGGATCGGACGAATAACTTATATCACACTAGGAAACAATTTGGCGAATTGACGCCGTACAATTCACGTCAACGTAAGCCAACACGTTCACTTCTTTTTCTTCACTGATGATGAAGTTACTGGCATTTTCTTCTGGTTCATTTCGCACTTTTCTTTCCAGGTTTGGAAAATAATGCCGAATGGGATGGCGACGATTAGGGAATCTCTGAGCATAAATTCGAGCTGAATAAGTTGCATTCTTTTTTGCTTCTCCGTAAATTAGCAACATGTCAATTTTCTCGTTTCTAGTATAATTTTCCATATCAAATTATAAACTATGGAACAAATAATTTTTTAAATGTGACAGCATATTAATTAGCCTATTTGTTTAGGTAGTCCTAGCAACAGCTTCAATTGTTTGTCACGGATAACTAGAATAACAGTGCATAAGTATACCGAATACGTATTATTTGTTATTAGGTATGATCGCTTCTTGCAATTATTCAGAAAAATAGTGAAAATAAAGTGAAAGTGTGTGGTATCAAATTATTCGCAAGAAAATGATCTTTCACAAAAAGCCGACGAGCCACCCCCTTTCCATTTGAAAAAATCAAGTTAACTGGAAAAATTCATATTTGCGACTTTTAAATAATTCTTAAAACGACTGTGAAGTCATAAAGCTCAAAGTCGTATTTTTCCCATGTTACTTGATCAAGAATGAAGCGATTTACACGATTCATGGCATTCTAGAACGAAAAATGAAAATTGTGCTAAAAATGACTTTATTTGTCAAATATTGACAAGTGAGGTGTTGTTGGATTTAGAATGTCATTTCCGATCGAAATAAGTAAAAATGTATACTTAGGATGTTCCATTTAAAAAACGAAAGTTGTGGTCATTTCCGGTCAAACAGGAAGTACGGCAAAGCAAGTAAATATGTCAAAGAATGTAAATTGAACTATTATACACAATCCCCAAATTTCGTTTTTCTATCTTCAATAATAAAAAAGTTATAGGGAGGAGCCACGTTAGAGAATCACCCGGTATAACTACCACTTGAAAAACTCTCAGGGTTCGCATGAGTGTTCTATAATTCATCTGTTGTGGTATAACTTTTGGCTCAACTCACTGCCGGAAGGATGTAGCATGCCTAATTCTTCATTAAAATAACAATATATTTATAAATTTAACCGCGCCTAAGGAGAATATAGGTACTCGCTATGGAAAACTTTTCCAAAAAAAGACAGAGAATATGACCATGAGCCAGGGCCCCACTGATTTGTGTTTACAAACGAAATTTTCGTTGCGTTCGCATTCCAAAGCGTGAAACAATGTTTCTCAAATCCAGGAATTTTCTGTTCAGTATTTTAGTCTAGTTAACAAGTGCTTTTGAGGTCAAAATTTTTTCGCATTCTCCGAAAATTATGATTGAGGTATCATTCGATTCAGAATGGCATGTAGATATTTTTTGAGAAAATGCTAAGGCCGCTCGCAAAAATTGCAATATTTATAAACAATTGAGTGAAAAACAAGTGGGGTTTGGTTTTTCGCCAATATCTCGAAAATTATTCGAGATAATTCAAATTTGAAAAAAGATGCAGAAAAAGGAGGAAATTTCCTTAGAAAAAGTTCCGACTTTCGGAACTGTAGGACCAATATTTATAATTTTCCCAGAGGGTTGAAAATACGCCCGAAAACGGGTACTCCGGCTTGCGCAAGCCACGCCACCTTCGGACCTTTAATGAATAAATATTATTTAAACTCATTAAATATGAAAATTGAAAAAATTCAGGCGCCTGCAAGATAAATCAATGAACAATAATATGTGGTCCAAAAATTTTTATCGCGATTTGTCAATAAGTTACCATTAGTTAATTAAAAAAAAATTGTAGCACGTACATTAACATTGCAAGTGCGATAATTGTTAAACTATTAATCGGATAATGTTTTCCTTTCGTAGAGCTATCGTTCAAAGGTCTAAAAATAGATTCACGTTCAAAAAATTAAAAAAAAAAAATATTTTCGTTTTGTTATTAACAATTTACTAAGGTGAAAAATTATAAAGCTTCATTAAACATTGAAAACAATTTTTTTTCATAATATTATTATTGTTCCGTTTTCTAATGATCAGAAGCTACTCAAAAATGATTTTTGATAATTTTTATCTCCTATTGTTTGAAAAATTGTTATAAACAAATGCGTTGTTTACGAGATAATTTAAAAAAACATTTATATAACATAATCTTTGATGATAATTATGATGGAAAAAAACCGTTTCTTAAAAAAAAAATTATTGCTTAAAAACGCATTTGTTAAATAACAAATTTTTTTTATCACTTGTTATGAAAATTAAGGAACCTTTTTTGTTTTTCAAATCATTATTTATCTTGGTCTTCGATATAAAAAAAAAATAATATTTAAATTTTCATTGTTTATTTAATAAACAATTTGTTATAAACAAATGAATTATCTCTTTTTTTTTTTATTTTCCTACTTAAAAAAACAAAAACAACCATGTATTATTTTTAGAAAAAAAAATTATATTTTTTATTGAACTTTCAATTTTCTGTTCTCTTTCATTTCACCACTCTGACCTGGTTTTTTATGTTTAATTTTATTATAACTTTTTAACTAATGGAGATACAAGGAAAAAATCTGGGACTTATTTATTCTTTATCGATTAAACAACAAATTGAGCCAAAACTGTTTTCTACTTTTATGTCTAAATATCTTATAAACTAATATAACTATGACCATACAACTTATGTAACTTTTTATCTAACGTATATTTATCAACAATTTTAGCTTATAAATTTTAGTTTTGCTCGGTTATTTTTTTAATTATGAATAAAAATAAGTTTGAAAAAAAAAATTTCTACAAGTTTATTAGCCTAAGCATCTTAGTAACTAAAAAATAATTAGAATTGTTATTTAATTCCAGTAAGTTTATTTATAAAATATTGTTTACAAATAGTATAAGGTATTTTTTCAATTATATTTTTAATTGAATTTTTTTTTAGAACCTTTTTTAGTTGGGGGATCATAGTCTTTAGCATCATCCCCTTGATTTGTTTCAAGACTATCTTCATTTTCTTCACTCCCTAATGAAGTTTCGACAAGCCCTGAAACAAACAGTGAATATTCTTCACCAGCGGTATTGTCATTATGCCCTCATTGTCTTTTTATGGTCATAGTAATATTAGTTTATAAGATATTTAGACATAAAAGTAGTTTTTTTTTTCTGATAGATTATTTTTATAAACAAATGGTATAAATTAAATAAATAATTGAGTGAGAGCTTCAAATGTTGGCTCAATTTGTTGTTTAATTAATAAAGAATAAATAAGTCTTGAATTTTTTTCTTGTATCTCCATTAGTTAAAAAGTTATAATAAAATTAAACATAAAAAACAGAGTGGTGAAATGAAAGAGAACAGAAAATTGAAAGTTCAATAAAAAATATAAATATTGTTTTTTCTAAAAATAATACATGGTTGTTTTTGTTTTTTAAGTAGAAAAAGAAAAAAAAACAAAGAGATAATTCATTTGTTTATTAAATAAACAATGAAAATTTAAATAATAAAAAAAAAAAATTTTAAAAGGAAAAAAAATTTTTTTAAATTTTTAAGCAATTTATTTAAAAAATTTTTAATTATTCTTATACTATTCCACGGAAGGAAAACATTCTCAGATCAATAGTTTAACAATTATCGCACTTGCAATGTTAATGTTCGTGCTACAAAAAATTGTTAATTAACTAATGGATAACTTATTAAAAAATCGCGATAAAAATTTTTGGACCACGGATTATTGTTCATTGATCTATCTTGCAGGCGCCTGAATTTTTTCAATTTTTAATTTTCATATTTAATAAGTTTAAATAATATTTATTCATTAAAGGTCCGAAGGTGGCGTGGCTTGCGCAAGCCGGAGTACCCGTTTTCGGGCGTATTTCCAACCCTCTGGGAAAATTATAAATATTGGTCCTACAGTTCCGGAAGTCGAAACTTTTTCTAAGGAAATTTCCTCCTCTTTCTGCATCTTTTTTCAAATTTGAATTATCTCGAATAGTATTTGAGATATTGGCGGAAAACCAAACCCTCATTTTTTTTTTCACTCAATTGTTTATAACTATTGCAATTTTTGCGAGCGGCCTTAGCATTTTCTTAAAAAATATCTACATGCCATTCCGAATCGAATGACACCTCAATCATCATTTTCGGAGAATGCGAAAAAAATTTGACCTCAAAAGCACTTGTTAACTAGACTATTTGTTGTTTATCATTTTTGCTTTCTAGTATATACTTTGGTTGGGTGAAATTTTACAAGTTTTCCCATGGTGATTCCATATAAACACATTTCAGTACGTGGTTAAAACTCTATTATATTGATAGAAATGAAAGTACTACGAGTATAGCATAGACTCTTCCACTTCACGTAATCCATTAAAAACGCATCAAATAGCAAAATAATACTAGAATACCATTCAGAGTGAATCACGAGTTACCGCGTTTATTCACAATCTCTACAAGATATGCTACAACAAAACTAGATTCTATTATCACTATCGTGTAAAGTTTCAAGACAAAAAACAAGTGAAACGAGACGGTTCCGTTACCACCTTCTTTCAAAGCTACTAAGATGATAAGAAATCAACACATCGCATTGGTAATTATATTAATGAGGGACGTTCCAAAGCAAGTATGGGAGTATTTTTGTTAAGCCATCGCATTGGCTAACTGGAAATATTGACAAATCCGCCGTAATCAGGTACAATTCACATGTCATTGTGGTTCTAAGTAATGTATTTGCATTGCTCCAATAAAGAACGAAGTAAAAATAATTCATTCAAGTATAGTACAGTAGAACTCCAATTATCCGAACTCCGACTATCCGAATCGCCGATTATCCGAATCACAAATTGTAGTGCCTACACTGACTTCCCCCCGCGTGTGTAGGCACAACGGCAAGTTAAGACAAGTTCCGGCGCATTGCAGTCACGGCGCACCTGTCATTGTTTGTTTTGATTAGCCAGTGTGCGTGTACAATACTGTATTGTTTTTATACCATGGCTTCGAAAAGAAAACGTGTTGTGCTATCGTTAGCGGACAAACTGAAAATTATAGAGCAACTCGATAAAGGTGTAACGGGTAAGAAGTTGTCTGAGATTTATGGTGTTGGAAAAGCAACAATTTCTGACATTAAAAACAGTAAGTCAACACTTTTAAACTTTGTTTCGGTGCTTGAAAATGAAGATGGAAGTTCCTCCAGGAAAACAATGAAGACAGCAACCAACAAAAATTTGGAAGATGCCGTGTTTAAATGGTTTTGCAGCAACGTTCTATGGGAAATCCGATTTCAGGTCCAATCCTTTGTGAAAAGCCAAAATCTTAGCAGAAAAGCTTGGTTATTCATTTTTAAGGCTAGTAACGGCTGGCTAAGGAATTTTAAATTCAGGCATGGTGTACGCGAGTTAGATTTGGCTGGTGAGAAGCTTTCAGCAGACTCTGCAGCTGCTGAAAATTTTATTGAAAAATTTAAAACTGCATCAGAATCCTATGATCCGGAGTTTGTTTATAATGCCGATGAAACTGGCCTTGTTTGGAAAGCATTACCAAAAACCACTTTGGCTTCTAAAAGGGAATCTAGTGCCCCTGGACATAAGGTCAGTAAAGAACGTGTTACAGTGCTTAACTGTGCCAACTCCACTGGAAATCATAAACTGCCACTTCTTTTGATAGGAAAATCAAGAAATCCAAGAGCATTTAAAACGTAAAAAACTTCCACTCTTCTACAAAAGTCAACCCAAGGCCTGGATGACTGCAGCTTTGTTTACCGAATGGTATGATGAAGTGTTTATTCCTGAAGTGAAAAAAGCACCAAAAATCGGTGGGAAAAGAAGGCAGTAAGGTGCTTTTAATTG
The DNA here is from genome assembly GCA_018342105.1 of Gonioctena quinquepunctata. Classification (NCBI taxonomy): domain Eukaryota; kingdom Metazoa; phylum Arthropoda; class Insecta; order Coleoptera; family Chrysomelidae; genus Gonioctena; species Gonioctena quinquepunctata. Next base: position 1,263,751 of record JAFIRS010000052.1, on the reverse strand, counting down.
TTGATAACGCACCCACTCATCCTACAGCAGAACTGTTGGAAAGAGAGAATGGGCAGTTTAAAACGACGTTTTTGCCTCCCAATGTTACAAGTTTGCTGCAACCCATGGACCAGTCTGTTATTGAAACAATGAAGCGCCATTACAGAAGGCAACTGCTGAGAAAACTGCTGATCGAAGGTGCTGAAAATGAAGAATTGGTTTTGGAAAATCATAGCAAAATAAATTTAAAGGACTGCTGTTACATGGTAGCGGAAGCTTGGAGTTTGGTTACGGCACTGACGCTAAGACGTGCGTGGAATAAACTGAAAGGCCTACCGTCTGAGAAGAACAAAAAAAAAGAATCTGAAGAAAATGAGAAACAAGAATATGGAGAGGATGATGATGATGAAGATGCGTTGTCACTAGAGGAAATAAGAAAAATGATTGTAAAAATTCCTGGTTGTACAGAAGTAAGTGCTGAAGATGTAGGAGAGTGGATGGCTTGTGACACGTCTGACCCTGGTTTTCAAATTCTCAATGACGATGAAATTGTTGTAAGTGTGAGAGAAGATGTTGAAGTGGAAGTGGAAGAAGAACTTTCTGCTGATGTTGAAGTAGACGCTGGACCATCAGCTAGTGAAGCATTTGCCGGCCTCGAGACTGCTTTGAAGTGGATGGAGCGTCAGCCCGAGTGTGACCACTTGCAACTGCTCACCGTCAAGCGAATGCGTGACCTGGCTGCCCGAAAACGGTTGAAGACCGCAAAACAGCTTACATTGACGGAGATGTTTAAAAAACAATGATTTTTATTTCTAAACTTGTACATAAGTACATTTTATGTATTTATGTATATTTAAAACATGTGAAAATTTCATGTTTCTTTCATTTAATTCAATAAAAAAATAGTGCAATATCAAAACGTAGCTTTTATTCTCTCCAATGGCAATTTTTTTAAAAAAAATCCGATTATCCGAATATTTGATTATCCGAATGGGTCCCGGTCCCCATTAATTCGGATAATTGGAGTTCTACTGTATATCAATTCTTAGTTGGTTGAGATGGGGTTTATCTTATCATCCACCCCTGATAAAACATAATTGGATATGCGCTTTGATCGAAAATGCCGACCATAGGCGGATATTTATTTTTTAACTTCAAATGTAACTTTGAATATTTTGGTTTAAAAACAAATTTCAGTAAACTATTTGGAAAAGCAGATTATTGAAGGATTTAGAAGCGATTTTCACTATTAACCTTTTTTGGTAGGTCTATTGGGCGATAATATGAAACGGTCCGAAATTTAATAATAATTATATTTTTTTGTATCTAAGAAAAAATATTATATCCGTTTTTTGATATCACCCTGGGCTTGGAAGGTACATTCAGGATAGTCGGATAATTTCTTGGTAGCTAATTGAGTCCAAGGCACTACTCTACTGGCCTCACCAACTTTTTTAAATTTTCGATATTTTCGTTTTCTTTCCAGATATATATCCACGACATATCCTTGTTTTTTCAAGATTCCTTTTGTGTTGATGAACAAAAATATATAAACGTAAAGGAGCTGTATAACGTCTAATTTAATATTAAGTAATAATAATTAAACAGTACGAAAAAGTACAGTGTACAATTAATATAGGACGCTTATTTATCTATATATACAGGGTGAGACAGAATAAGACTGACAAACTCCGACTACAGATTCCTCACCTCATTTCGAGGTGAAAAGTTGCTATCAAGGTATGTCCTAAAATGCATCCCCTCTGAGATACAGGCTGTCGAAATTTAATTTGTTTTCTTCAAAATTCCTAAAGGAAAAAATTTGAAACTTGGTTCACTAATCAAGGTTTATCAACGTGCTAATTTAAAGTTATAATTCCTCATTTTCGTAAACCAGTGGCGTAGTTACGATGGTATGTGGTCATATGTTCCTTCCTTCATATTTTCTTGGGACAAGTGAATGGACAAATGAGCGTTTGACTCATCGATACTCAACCTAAAAAAAGTCATCATTCCATGTGCCTAAAAGTGGAGGTTCCTGAGATATTTGAGAAAAACTGAAGATATGTCCTTAGTAGAGACATAATTTCCTATGTGCAATAATCGCATATGCTAATTTTTACAACATATCGGAATATGTGTCAACCTCCTGAACATTTTTTAATTTGGGAGAATCGGAAACATAGTACGGGAGAGTCAGAATAAGACCGATAACTAAATTTTTTCATTCATCATTATTATTTGATCGAATCGATGTCGAGGATTCACTGATATAATATATGTTTATTCTGTCAAATATCATTATACAAGGCGATATAATAGTTAAATAAGACATTACAAACAAACATGGAGAATCCCACTAAAACCGAAGTTGTGCGTGGGTACTCTTTTTTTGAAAGAAGAAGATGAGGGCCAAGAAGCCTGAAACCGGTATGCGGATTGTTAGGTGAACACGACATAAATTAAACATAATCGAGCTTATCAGAAAGAAACATTTGCATTCAATGTCCATTGATATTATATGGAAGTATGCATGGATTTTCAGGTGAATATCATTCAATGTTCTGCGTGGTATTTGCCAGGAAAGTAGTTGTTTTTCACCTGAGATCTACCATTTTCTGGTTCAATTTTATATTGAATCCTTTATGTGAAGAAAACCGTTTAATTCGATTTTTCTATTCATTCCACTTCACATGGCACTTATCTTTCACTATATGCTAGACGGGCTTGCCAATTCCCACTGAGAAGGAATCTTTATTTAGAAACCTATCGAGGTGGGAGATTTTCGGAGTGTTTCTTTCTGTCACTAGGTACCGCCAGTTAAAGTTTATCTTTTCCGGCGTACCTATAGGTGTTACAAGATCGATGATGGTTTGTTTACGTTGTGTCTCACTTCAGCCAGAGTTCTTTGGACTTTTGGCTGGTTGACTACTCCGTACTGATGAGGGCCAAGAAGCCTGAAACCGGTATGCGGATTGTTAGGTGAACACGACATAAATTAAACATAATCGAGCTTATCAGAAAGAAACATTTGCATTCAATGTCCATTGATATTATATGGAAGTATGCATGGATTTTCAGGTGAATATCATTCAATGTTCTGCGTGGTATTTGCCAGGAAAGTAGTTGTTTTTCACCTGAGATCTACCATTTTCTGGTTCAATTTTATATTGAATCCTTTATGTGAAGAAAACCGTTTAATTCGATTTTTCTACTCTTTTTTTGTTACTGCAAATGCAACGTGTTTAGACAAATTCTAAAATGCAACATGTGTATAATATCTGGCCCTTGTTCAACTGTACGTGAGCATGTTAATAGGTTATAGAATAGTTGTGAGTGACGAGGATATAAAACTTAACTAATCTAATCCTAAATCTATAAAGTAAAGTAAAGTATAAAAATAAGTATGAAGTAAGAACTCACTGTAAAAAATTTCAGTGAACAATAGAAATAAAATAAAAATGATAAAAAATCAAAACAATATAGTATTATGCTTCGGCTATGAGTAATTATTTGTAATTATATTATGTACAATATCCCTATTCAGGTCAAGCATATACCTTTTGAAAATTGTTTTCATAAGATTTATATTGTTTATTGTGCGTATATATGTCTTGTACATTTCAGGTGAGTAGTTTAATACTTTATAATTATATGTATGTTCCAAGTTTTTTTTGTTATGCTGACTTGTATTTTAAGGAATTTTTTTTTGATGAACTTTATAATGTTGAGATGTATAGTTGTCGTAGTGAATCTCTGAAAATTACAGTTCGATGGATATTCATTTTTTTTGTAGTACATTATTCTGAGTATTTTTTTCTGCAATAATAATAATAATAAAGTTTATTTATCGAATGTACATATAGATAAAGTTTAGGTACATTTAGAAATATAAATAAACAAGAGCATCACAGAAGCAAAAACATAAGTATCGCTTGTGCGTAATGTAGCTAGGTGATCTGAATACTAATTCTAAAATATATTATATAAGGGATTGTAGATTTTAATTGTTTCTATTGCTAACAAAGCTAAAATAAAGATAAAATTTACCATACTTTCTTGCATATGATTGTTTTGACAGATCAACTGACAAACAAACCCAACCTCAAATTCATAATACTCCACTTAGATAAGAGTTAAGATCTGAAATAATTTTTGCGAAAAACTGAAGATAAGTACTATTAATGTGTTGAAGTTTATGTTGGAGTATCATTATCAAAACCATTTCTGATTGAATTATCTAGGAAACTATTATCCAATCAACATGTTTTTGATGAAAAAAAAACAATTATTGTGTGTTAATATCTACTTAAATGATATCTATAAACGGTTTAGTGGGCACACTTCATAGAAACAAACAAGGCATTAAAGCAAATGTACAAATGGACCACCATTTTGTTCAATACACAATTGGCACATGCTTTGGAATATTCCTGGTGTATCCTGTATTAACGTACATGCTGCTAAAATTCTTGCCGTTAAATCTTCCACAGATTCTACAGGTGTTTCATACACTAAAGATTCAAGGTATCCCCACAAAAAAAAGTCTAGTGAAGTTAAATCCGGAGAACGTGCAGGCCAATGTATGGGACCACGTCTACCTATGCACCGATCATGGAATGTTTGATCAAGAAATTAACGAACGATTCGTTGGACATGGGCCGGTGCTCCGTGATATTGATACCACATTATTTGACGAAGCAATAGAGATACGTCTTCAAGTAGCCCAAGTAAAACATGTTCAAGAAACACTCGGTAGTTCTGCCCATTCAAACTGGGAGGAAGAAGATATGGTTCAATGATACGATTTTCGATAATTCCTACCCTAATATTCACTGAAAACTCTTGTTGGTAGCCTTTTCGAAACATTCCATGCGGATTTTGTTCATCCCATAAATGGCTGTTCCTACTATTGAAATATCCTTCTCTTGTGAAATCCTGAATAGAACATATCTTGGAAAGTCGTTTGCTTCATACATCTATGAGGGCAAAAATCTATGAGGGCCATAATCACCAGCATCTAGGGCCATCACCTTCTGTAGGCGAAATTGATACAATAGTTGTTCACGTGCACCCGACTTACTGTTGATTTTGACACTTGTAACCTATACGAAATAGCCCGAGTGCTGGTAGAAGGGTCTGCTGCTAATCGTTCTATTTGTACCACAATGGTGTTTACTGACTTTAAAGGTCCCCGTTTTCTTCAATCGGCGATGCACAGCTATAAAAGTAGTGAAATCTGGATGATGTCTGTTCAGCAGCGGCTCTGGCATTTCCCCCTGTTTCACCATAAACGAAATGCATATCTGTATATTCTTCAAAAGAATTCATTTTGAAACGATTTTCACTGACTGAAATGATGAGAGATGACTTGACAATAATACAAACTGTTTTGGGTTACTGTCAATTATGTCTAATGTAAGTATCGATATATCAGTGTGTTTCTACCGGGAACAATGAAAAAAGGCTATGTTTCTTTTTAGTTCCAAATTTCGTGTATGTTTTATGCGTTGATCAGTGGTGTACTGAACAGCCTACCACAAACTAGCATAAAAGGCTCGACTTTGCAACTAGTTATCACGAATCGAAAGAAATCATTTAAGTAGATATTAATACACAATAATTGTTTTTCTCATCAAAAACATGTTGATTGAATAATATTTTCCTAGATAATTCCATTAGAAATGGCTTTGATAATGATACTCCAACATAAACTTCAACACATTAATAGTACTTATCTTCAGTTTTTCGCAAAAATTATATCAGACCTTAACTCTTATCTAAGTGGAGTATTATGAATTTGAGGATGGGTTTGTTTGTCAGTTGATCTGTCAAAACAATCATATGCAAGAAAGTATGGTAACATATCACTGAATCCACGACATCGATTCGATCAAATAATATGATGAATGAAAAAATGGAGTTATCGGTCTCATTCTGACCCACCCCTACTATGTTTCCGATTCTCCCAACATAAAAAAATGTTCAGGAGGTTGACACATATTCCGATATGTTGCATTATGCGATTATTGCACATCTTCAGTTTTTCTCAATTATCTCAGAAACCTCCACTTTTAGGCACATGAGATGTTTGACTTTTAGGTTGAGTATCGATGAGCCGTACTGATGCCAAACGCTCATTTGTCCATTCACTTGTCCCAAGAAAATATGAAGGAAGATATGACCACATACCATCGTAACTACGCCACTGGTCTACGAAAATAAAAAAATATAACTTCAAATTAGCACGTTGATAAACCTTGATTAGTGTACCAAGTTTCAAATTTTTTCCTTCAGGAATTTTGGAGAAAACAAATTAATTCTTAATTTTCTTCGTACTTTCGACACCCTGTATCTCAGAGGGGATGCATTTTAGGACATACCTTGATAGCAACTTTTCACCTCGAAATGAGGTGAGGAAGCTGTAGTCGGAGTTTGTCGGTCTTATTCTGACTCACCCTGTATATAATGATATACATATAACTAGAAAATATACTTGCTTGTAAAAAGTCAATTTCATAAATTTCGGCTACAAATATGACTGAATTTTTCACATATTATGTATTTGATGTAAAACATGATTATGAACATAATATTTTTGCTAAAACAGTAAGCAAATAAAATAAAATAAAACTTTTTGAGAAGAATATACAACTAGCGATTTAATTTTTTCTAAAATATGAATAATGCTTTCAAAAGCGATCCAAATAACCTTTTTGGGCCCCAAATTCACTGCTTTTGATGTTTTCAAGGCAATTAATTTTCAATATTTAGTAATAATTTTGTTTTATTGTGTTTCTAAACTTCACAATCAACATATTTCAATAGTCAGTAGCTCTTCCAAGCAACCTCATTAACTAATATAGGTACTTCAAAACAAAATATTAACTAATATTGTTAAAATGTTTGCCGCCAATCTAAAAAATTCCGACATTTCAAAACCGGGACCCATATATTATTTTCTTCATAGGCACCGGCTATGGAATGAAGGGTTATAGAAAAAGGGAAGCCCAACGTTTTTTTATTGTCGTTCCACTTCCGTTCCTCCTTCGTCCACGGTGATCTGCACACAAGGTGTACACGATATTCCAACCATCAGTTTCTCATAAATTCGACTTCCTGTGGTTCACATCCGCTCTCCATACATCTCACACGTTTTAATAATCGGGTATTTTTTACGTTTCCTCGTCTTCATTAAACTATAAATTGGGAGCGTTTACGTTAATTGGAAACAAAACTTGTTTACTGTGTCTGTACAGCGCCATAGGCTCGATATATCGCTATTACAATTAGTTCTTCTGGGCGTTGTATAGGAAATAATAATGAATCAAGGATTTATCTGTTAGGCCCGGTTGTTCAATCGAGGATGACCAAGTGATTTGGCTTAAACCAGGATTACCAATTTTGTTTCAGTTGTTCAATACGGGTTTAGGAGATAAACCTATGGTTTAAGTTAATCTCATGAATTCGGGGGTTTAAGGAGATAATTTGCCGATTCTAACCTATTAGATTGTTTGACATTACAATAGACATTGACTATTCTGAAAATCATTATTGTGTGAATATTTTTGTTTCATACCCGACTGCAAAGATGTTCGTAGATATAAGAGACGATTTTTTTGAAATTTTTGATATTATTGCCCCAAGAAGAAAGATACCCGTATTCAGACAATGTACCGGAATTTCAGGTGACTTTAACCCAGCTGGGTGACTTTGGCTCATTTTCAGAAATAGACATTATCAATTATAAAAAATTTAAGCCTATTATTTTATCGGATTGATTTTTCGTAATTCTATTGTATATATACCTGTAACACTGTATTCCATTTAGGAGTCATTTTCAACCAAATTCAACTTGCATAAAATTTGTCTGCAACCAGCAATATGGTTTTTTACTCATTTATGATGATTAAAAATGAAATAACGTTTTTATGGGCAAATTTATTTTGCTTATTTTATCCGTCGGATTACTTTTAAATCACCCAAAATTTAAGCCATGGGTCAAAGCCAGCCCTGAATATGCGGGTGACTTTGCACACCATGTTTTTTTATATATCCACATGCAAAGTCTTAATCACAATTTGAAATAGCTCATTTGAAAGAATGATCAAGGATCAATATTTTGGTATATAATAATACCAATTTATTTTTACAAATTAATAGTAGACATTCTTTGAATTCAAGTAAGCCAAAGTCACCCGAAATTACGGTACCTAGAAACCATTTGGAAGAATGGACAGAAAAATAATTTTTGAATACATTTCGCTTGCCTAAAGAAATCGTCCGCAACTAACAGAAATACAAAAAATCACCCCTCACTACAAAGGCAAAATCGTAACAAAAAATAAACTTCCAAATAAAAATCAAATCTTGATTTTTCATACCAAAAACGTTTGACATAAAAAACTAAAATTAAATCATCACAAATGCAAAATGAAAAACTACATGATCTGTTCTCAGGAATCTCAAGAAAATGTTGATTTATTGATGGTTGATGAGTTATGTTTCAAAGATAATGTTTGTTTATATATCTCAGTCATATGGGGTTTCTCTAGATTCTACTCCTCCCTTTGTAGTTCCAAGGAAAGTTGGTGTTTTTCTTTCATGTGTATTAATTTCAACTTGTGTTCTTCGAATGATCGTTTTTGTAAATCTACAAAATCTGCTTTGGACAGAGCCCAAGTAGAAATTTTGTCTTTTATTGTTAAGATACTATTCCTTTTTTTTGGGACCTCCGCAGATGGTATTGTATTAATTACTTATTATAGCTCAAACTTCAATTTTTGCGAATTAGTAACTGCGTCCGTTTTTTACATTCTACAATATCTTGGATTTTTTTTACGAGTGAAATTATGAGTAATTTTTCTCTTAAGAGACGCCTAATAATTTATACAATACACTTGGCTGTTTTCGATCAATTTTTCTGTATACTTTTGACAAAACTACGAATTCCTAGGTTAAGTTTGATTCAATGTTGATGTTTCTGAACGGTCCGAATGAAGGTACAAGCGGAAAAATGTGTTGCCAACATATGAAAACAATGAGTTAAGGAATCCAGGATTAGTTTTTCATTGAAAAATGCATAACGTTCTAATCCATAGTTAATTAATAATCCGAGTTCAGATAATCAACGGTTTAAACTCGCATTGAACAACCGGGCCTTAGAGACATACCTACTGTTAGTCTCGCCACAGTTTTCGCTTAGATAGCTTTTCAATGTCGTTTCTACTGAAATATACAGGGTGTCCCGAAACTATGACGTCCCGAAAGTGACGAGAATCTTGGCATTTCACAATCCATTCTAGAGAAAGAATCCTTTTGGTCAGTTTTCGAATGCTCTGAAAATATTCATATAATATATGAGACTTTCCTAAATACACTTCAGTATTTCATTGACTTATCATGTCCTACAGCTGTAAAAAATGTAACAGAAACTCAAATACACACCAGCGGGTGAACAAAGATATTATTTCTATGAGCAAAGAATTGAAAGAATTATTCTGGGTGATGAGGAACTCAAATGATAACTGAAATCTACAAGGAATCAAAAAGTATATCTACGAGCAATTCAAAATAAAAAGCGCATTTTATTAAAAAAAATGAAGAAACAGGTCATCACCAGAAACATAAACAAATATGGAATATAGTCAGAGAAAAAATAGGAAATTCAAGATGTAGGGTAAAAGCCGGATAGTTGCCACACTTTTTAAAAAGCTCCTTTAAAAAATGTGTACCAATACATTTTTTATTCAAAGTGTATTCTCAAACATAGTTCATTAATCTTCTAACATACCCTATCTATAAAAAAATTATAAATATTATAAATTTTAAGTAAATCCAGTTTAATATGACCTCTAAAAAAGAGGATAGTTGCCAACTATAGCGGATACTAGCCTAACGTTAAAAATGGTTGGGGGGATACTTGCCCAATGTGAGGATAGATGCCCGTCTGTTTTTTTTCCAATAAAAATGAACTTATATTAATTTAAATAATCAGTTTTTATTGTTAAATACAATCTTTTATTAAGTATTAATTAAAGTTAAATTATAATTATAAAATTATAACATTTAGTGAACATGTAATTTTTTAATTAAGTATTAGTATTTATCTTAAATATTAAAAATATGGTAATCAACTTTGGCATTAGCATTGATTATCACCAGAAGTCAAGCTTTTCAACTTGCCACATCTCATGCAATGGTTTTTGAGTGTTGAACAATTTTCATGCAACCACATTCGACACATCTGACATTCAATCCAATCTGATTTCGATTTAGTTAAATTATAATTTTCAAAATTAAAAAAAAATTTTTTTGGTTTTTTTTTAATTTTTACTTTCAATATATTTTCAGTGTCTCCAATAGATAATTTGTTTTTTTTGCCTTTGATTAGTAGCCCTTTAGTTGCTTTTCCTTTAGATATTTTTGAACTTATAACATTTTCTTCATTTTCACTGCTAGAACTGTAGATACGAGTTTTTCTTTTCCTTAGAGCCCTTCCTTCAGTCAGTTCAATAAAATCTGTGCTATCTGATTCTGATTCACTGCTAGTAATATCTCTATATTGTTTTGATTTTTTATTTTTTTGTAGTCGCCCTTTTTTCTTCGTAATCTTCTCTTTGCTACCAACTAGTTTGTTTTTTGTTTCTTTCGTTTGTTTCATTACGCTTGTTTTCTTTACTTTCTCAGTTTTATTCTTCTTCTCGATTATTTTTTCATTCGAGTTTAAAATTTCTGCTGATTGTTAAGCCCTTTTAGACATAGGGCAACAATCCGCAAAAGACAGTAGGCAACTATCCGATTTGATACGGATACTTGCCCTTTTTATTTACGAAATAAATGAAACATATTTAACAATAAAACCTAATAAACAGTGCAATTTAAACTCGAATGCACTCAAAGAAATATATTTTTGACTGAAATCGCAATCAGTTATAAAAATATTTAACAGAGATTACTTACCAATATAATTCTGGCGCTCGTCAAAGTATCGCCGCGGAAGATGTTTTCTCACACGGACAAAACACGTGCGCCTACTTCAAAGGCTTATGCGGCACTGAGGCCTGCGCGGGGGACGCTTTTAATTATGATAAAAAAGAAACACTGTCAATTCGTCTAACATAGAGCATTTGAAACTGAGGCATGTATCCGTCCGAGGCAACTATCCGGCTTTTACCCTACATCAAATATTCAAATAAAAGTAGAAAATAAAATAGTTGAAAACAAGAAAGTCATTGCAAACGCTTTCGCTGCCTTTTTCTCAAACAATGCCAAAAATTCCATAGAGCAACACTTCGGCTCGAAAGTATTCAACGATTATACTTCAATGTATGAAACTAACACATTCTATTTTTTCCCTGTTTTGAGCTGTGATGTCCTAGATGCAATAGGTTCACTGAAAAATAGACCGTATATCCACCAAAATCATTAAGAGTATGGCTGTGTACATCGCTGAACCTTTAGCTTATATTATAAATCGATCAATAGAGTCAGGAGAATTTCCAAATTACCTAAAAACAGGTTTAGTGACCCCTATTTTCGAAAAGGGTGATACATCTATCATGAGTAATTTCCGACCAATAACAGTACCGACTGTGATAGGTAAAGTTATTGAAAGATGTGTATAACAAAATGTATGCATTCTTAACCAGATTTGAAATTCTATCAAAGTACCAACATGGTTTTTGTCCAGAAAAGTCGATTAAAAGTGTTCCTACAACTTTTTTGAATACATTTACGATTCTATAAATAAAGGAAAATATGTTGGAGCACTCTTTTTCGATCTATCAAAAGCATTCGATACCATTGACCCAAACATTATCGAAAGCAAACTCTACTCTTTAGGATTTCGTGGTAACTTTCTGTCGTGGTTAGTCTCATACATGCGCCTTAGAAAAATATCTGTCAAAATTGAAGAGCATAGGTCTGATTTCTATTCTATGGACCTGGGAGTTCCTCAGAGTACCATCTTAGGTCCACTGATTTTTTTATTATTCATATACGATCTACCACTTCATATAAGCACACAATGAATAGTTCTTTATGCTGATGATTCAACTTTGGCTGCTGATGCTGACAGTCCCGAGGAACTCCAAGGTAAATTGAATACATTGTCAAAGGAATTCACAACCTGGTGTGAAAAAAAATCTTTAATTGTGAACACAGACAAAACGGTGTGTATGCAGTTCTATGGCAGATCAAAAATTGTAACAAATTTTCAAGTAATAGTGATGGATGATGTAATTAATCTCTCTGAAAATACTAAATTTCTCGGAACTTTCGTAGATAGTGATATGAGATGGGAAGCAGATATAAATGCTGTTTGTAAAAAGTTTAATAGTGGTTATTATGCCATTCTACAACTGAAAAATATTTTTGATATAACCCAACTGATCAATATTTATTATGCCATAATCTACTCTCACATCCCCTGTAATATCAACATCTGGGGCAGCTCCAGCAACTCCAACAGAATATTTATTCAACAGAAACGAGTCATCAGACTCATTTTCAATCTAAAGATTAGAGATTCCTGTGGAGGATATTTTAAAAGATTCATTATCTTAACATATCCATGTATATATATTTATAAATGTATAATGTTATTTCTGAAACAGTAACATATGTACGACACTGTTTCCCAACATCATAACTATTCCACTAGAAACGGAGATCTCATCAGGATCCCGACTCATAACACATCATTCTTTAAGAACACTCCGTCATATACAGAAATTCAATTTTTCAAGAATCTAAGGAAAATTCAAAACAAAAATATGTTCAAATCAAAATTGAAGAAATATCTGCAAAAAAACTGTTTCTACAGCATTTCTGAATTTTTTAACTCGAGATAAAATGTTAGTTCTGTCTGTGTATATATGCCGTTTATATTTGATTTGTTTTAAATTCGAGATAAAATGTTAGTTGTATCTGTGTATATGTGACATTTATATTTTGTATTTTGGTATTTTGATTATTTGTCTACCTTTTTGTGTATCCTATATCATGTATTTGATCTTAAAGGATTCAATAAATTATTATTATGAATTATTATTATGGTGCCAAATTGAAACGAGAGATTCTTCTCGAAAAATAAATAGGACTTTCCTAATATCTTTTTTCTTTTTCTCAAATGTCGTTCGTTGCAGAGACACAAGGTGTTGAATATGAAATGAGAAAGTATTTTTGTATTCATAACTTCCACAGTTTAAAAAAAAATTTAATTACATTTGAAGGAATGTTTTTGTTTAATAAGCTTTATTTGGAAAAAAACACAGTTTCAGTTGCCACCAGTGGCGTACAAGAAGGGTATCATGGTCCCTTTACTCCCTTATTTTTCACGCCACTGATGTAATCGGAAAAATTATCAATTTTTCGCATTCTTCATTCAATTTTCAGTAAAAAATATGTACTTGTTTGAATCCGGAAAAAAACAACCGTTTTCAAGAGAATTTTTTTTCCGAAAAAAGAACGCAAAATATTTTTTTTATAGTTTTTTGCATAAGTTTCCAGAATTTCACACCGATCGCTCTATCCCTGATCTTTTTGCGATTTTAAACAGAAGTCTGACCGGTGCCCCTGAAAAATCACTTTTTTCCCTTTGGAGCGGAAAAAAAAATCGATTCAATCGTGCTTCTGACCATTCGAAAGAAAATTCTTTTTTCTATATGATGCCGGAGTTTCGGAACGATATCTGCGTTCCTGATTTTTTTACGATTTTTCGAAGAGAAGTCTGCACGAGAGCACCATGAAAAAACGAAAAGCGCAATTATCTTGAAAACCGTTGGTTTTTCCAGATTCAAACGAGTATACATTTTTTACTGAAAATTGAATGGGAAATGCGAAAAATCAACAATTTTTCTGATTTCTCCCGTTGCGTTAAAAATAAGGAAGAAAAGGAACCATGATACCCTTCTTGTACGCCACTGGTGGCAACTGAAAATGTGATTTTTTCCAAAACAAAGCACTTATTAAACAAAAACATTCCTTTGAATGAAATTGAAAAATTTTCAAAACTTTGGAAGTTATGAATAAAAAATACTTTCAATTTTTCATATTCAACGAACGAACGACATTTGAGAAAAAAGATATTAGGAAAGTCCTATTTCTTTTCCAAAGGGAATCTTCCGTTTCAATTTGACACCATACGTTCGGGACCTGTATAATAACTTTCAATGAAATAAGTTGGGAAGAGTGTTTTTCAAGCACAAGACATAAAAATGTATTTATTCAGTAAATTCCGGTTGAAAGGGAGATTAATAAAGTTACTCATTACAGTCAATGAAGAAAGTTAATTAAGGGTCACATTAACGCACCGCTGGGGTCAATTCCGAAAGAGTATGCACTTCAAGAAATCAACTAGGATTCTGGGAAGCAGCTGCAGAAGCGTTTTTCTTATTATTTCTGAGAACATAATTGGACTTATTTTCCAATTAGCGTCCATCTAATTGAGAATTTGAATTCCTGTTTCTTGAGTTTCAATGTCATGAACTTGCCGATGGAATAAGTCACAGACTTCGGAATAGTAAAATTCATACGGTGACAACCAGAAGTGTGAACAATTTTCTTAGTAAATTCTTCATGAAGGTTTCTATATATTGAGCCAAACAGCGTCTCGTCTTTATTAATTTGTATTTAGAGATCAAGGCCATCCAACAGGTGAACATAGAAGTTCATCTATTTATAGGACAGCCTCAAAGTGCAACAGTTGATGAAATCGATGGAGAACAAAATAAGAACCTGATTGTGTACAATGTAATATACCACAAAAATAGTGCCTTTCTTTCACGTGCAGATTGTGTTCGGTATTTACAAATAAAAAATATATATATATATATATATATATATATAAATAAAAAAAAACAACTTTAATTTTTATGAGTATTGAGTGAACTCTGGAGAAATTTCCAGCAGTTGTCAACACCGCCAGGGTGATTTTTCGTGGTTAGATGGGAAACCACGTTTGCTGAAAACTAAGATAATTTACCTAATTGTTTTATACACTTATCTTCAACGGCAGATGAATGTATCATTGACTGCAGGGTTGCCAGTAAGGGTTTGTTCAGGTAGATTTTCAAGGGATCGATATGGCTCCTGCTAAGGTTCGAGGTGGCTCCTATAAATAATTCTATATATTTCAAAATTTAGGTAAATATTAGAAGAATGTTGCCAGATTTATTTTAATTTTAAATGGTATTACCCAAAAAGTTTTCTAGAAAATTCAGAAAGAGGACTGGGTAATCTTCGTAATTACCCGACTACGGCGAAGCAAAGCGAATGGTTATGATTTTGATCGGTATGTATGTGGGTAGATGAGTATGTGGGTAGATGAGTGTGTGGGTATGTATGTATGTATGTTCATCTGTTCCCTCATAACTTCTTAACTTCTCATCATAATTTGACAAATATAGTATCGTTGGAAACGTATTGATCGTCCGCTAGTTATGAGCTATGTGGCGTCACATTTAATTGAATACTATTCAATATTTATTGTCTATTAAATAAACAACTTAAACGTAATATATTTTACACAGTGATGTCCAGAGGATAGCCGTGGTCATATGCCACTTTGTCCTAGAGCTTATGATCGCTTGCTACTGTTAGAATGTATTATTTTGTTAGGGTAGGTCGCATATGACCACGGATATTCTCTAACATGACTATGAATATGTATTAAATACATTAAAATATATTACGTGTGAGTTGTTTATTTAATAGACGATAAATATTGGATAGTTTGTACATAACAATTTCAGATGAGAATATTTTCTTGCGTGATTTTTCAGTAGTCGGGGTTAACTTGTCCAAAATCACCCCGTAAATATTGAACTTGAATTTTCTGAGTAATCATCTTATTGTCAAGAAATATATTAGTGAGAGGTGCACTGAGCGCTCTGGAGGAAAGAATCCAACATATTTGCTCACTACGAGTAGGGTGAGTCAGAATAAGACCGATGAAAGGAACGGTTTAGTGGGTACACTACATAGAAACAAACAAGGCATTAAAGCAATTGGACCACCATTTTGTTCAATACACAATTGGCATCTCCGTATCATCGGCTGTCGCAAGCTTTGGAATATTCCTAATTTATCCTGTATTAATGTACATGCTGCTAAAATTCTTGCCATTAACTCTTCCACAGATTCTACAGGTGTTTCCTACACTAGGGATTTGATGTATCTTCACAAAAAAAGTCTAGTGAAGTTAAATCCGAAGAACGTGCAGGCCAATGTATGGGACCACGTCTACCTATCCACCGATCATGGAATGTTTGATCAAGAAATTGACGAACGATTCGTTAGAAATGGGCCGGTGCTCCGTCATATTGATACCACATTCTTTGACGAACCAATAGAGGTACCCAGGTAAAAGTGGTCCAAGAAAAACTCGGTAGTTCTGCCCATTCAAACGGGGAGGACGAAGATATGGTCCAACGATTTTCGATAATTCCTAATTCCATGCGGATTTTGTTCATCCCATAAATGACTGTTCCTACTATTGAAATATCCATCTCTTGTGAAACATGCCTCATCCGTGAATAGAACATATCTAGGAAAGTCGTTTGCTCCTTCATACATCCTCAAGAACCATTCACAAAGAAATCTACGAGGGCCATAATCACCAGCATCTAAGGCCATCACCTTCTCTAGGCGAAATAGATACAATAGTTCGTGCTGCCCGACTTACTGTTGTTTGTGACACTTGTAACCTATACGAAATAGCCCGAGTGCTGGTAGAAGGATCTGTTGCTAATCGTTCAAGAATTTGTTCTTCCGTAACATTATCTCTTCTTGTTCTATTCGCACCACAATGGTATTTTCTGAATTTAAAGGATCCCGTTTCCTTCAATCGTCGATGCACAGCTATAAAAATAGTGAAATGTGGATGATGTCTGTTTGGATATCTATGTTGATATAATTCAGCAGCGGCTCTGGCATTCCCCCCTGTTTCACCAGAAACGAAATGCATATCTGTATATTCTTCAAATGAATAATCTATTTTGAAACGATGTTAACTGACTGAAATGATGACAGATGACTTGACAATAATACAAACTGTTTTGGGTTACTGTCAATTATGTCTAATGTAAATATCCATGTGTGTTTCTACCGGGAACAATGAAAAAAGGCTACGTTTCTTTTTAGTTCCAAATTTCGTGTATGTTTTATGCGTTGATCAGTGGTGTACTGAACAGCCTACCACAAACTAGCATGAAAGGATCGACTTTGCAATTAGTTATCACGAATCGAAAGAAATCCTTTAAGTAGATATTAATACACAATTATTGTTTTTCTTTATCAAAAACATGTTGATTGGATAATATTTTCCTAGATAATTCAATCAGAAATGGCTTTGATAATGATACTTCAACATAAACTTCAACAAATTAAGAGTACTTATCTTCAGTTTTTTACAAAAATTATTTCAGACCTTAACTCTCATCTAAGTGGAGTATTGTGAATTTGAGGTTGGGTTTGTTTGTCAGTTGATCTGTCAAAACAATCATATGCAAGAAAGAATGGTAACAAATCAGTGATTCCACGACATCGATTCGATCAAATAATACGATGAATGAAAAAATGGAGCTGTCGGTCTCATTCTGACTCACCCGTACTATGTTTCCGATTCTCCCAACATTAAAAAAAAATATTCAGGAAGTTGACGCATACTCCGATATGTTGTAAGAAATTAGCATTATGCGATTATTGCATATAGGAAAGGATGTCTCTACTAAGGACATATCTTCAGTTTTTCTCAATTATCTCAGAAACCTCCACTTTTAGGCACATGGAATGTTATGACTTTTAGGTTGAGTATCGATGAGCCGTACTGATGCCAAACGCTCATTTGTCCATTTACCTGTCCCAAGAATATATGAAGGAACATATAACCACATACCATCGTAACTATGCCACTGGTTTCCGAAAATAAAAAATTTAAACTTCAAATTAGCACGTTGATAAATTTCGATTTTCAAATTTTTTCCTTCAGGAATTTTGGAGAAAACAAATTAAATCTTAATTTTTTTCGTATTTTCGACACCCTGTATCTCACAGGGGATGCATTTTAGGACATTCCTTGATAGCAACTTTTCAACTCGAAATGAGGCGAGGAATCTGTAGTCGGAGTTTGTCGGTCTTATTTTGACTCACCCTGTATAATATTTCAAATTATGTGGCCCAGTAAATAATGATTAGTATCAAACATTTGCATTGGTTGTTGTAAAAATCTAAAGCAGATGTGCTTGAGCCAGAAATTGTATTGGATGGTACTTTCGACTACTGAACAATTTTTTTTTTTCAGTTGTTCATCATACATGCGGCTGCATCTGCCCAGACACACCACACCACTGTTCTACTAATAGATTCTATTATATATACCCCAAACCCGATAAAGTATAATCTGTAGTGGTTTACGGTAATTTTTGCTATAAGCGGTCAGCGAAGTTATCGACTGGTTTTTACGCGGGAATAGTTTTCACACAATTTGGTCTACTATATACTTTATACGGGAATCATATTTATTTCTCTTTCCGGATTTCTTCATAATTCAACATTATAATATGTACGATTTTGAACGAACCCTATATTTTGAGTCGAAGATGACTTTATTCAATTGAGAATGGATATATACTATATCCATAAAATATGTAATGTAGTCAATAAACTATATAATAATAATAATAATAATAATAATAATAATGTTTATTCATAAATAAATTCACTTCAATATACAATATCTCTTTTAAGAGTTTATAGCAAATGAATAAACAATGGCACCACAAGGAAATTAATCCGCGTGGACTTGCCTTTGTTGATTATTTAAAAATAAAAATAAAAAGTCTTACATAGATATAAGCGGAACATTTAACAAACATTGTTTTCAAAGTGACGGACTTGTTAGGATTAAATAATTTCATACTTATAAAAGGAAAACAAAAGAAGGAACATTGTATGAAACTTTCGACCACATTAATATATTTGTGATGACTACTATATATGCTGATGTGCATACATTCATATTGTGGTTTTGATATCAATCAGCTTATGGATTTTAGATCTGTTGTGATTAAATATCCATTTTTTTTGTTTGGATTTCTGAAGTGGGTAACTATTTATGAGTTTCAGTTCTGCAGGTAGCATATTGAACAATCTGGGTCCTAGAAATCCGTGTCCTCTTTGTCCTATTGTTTTATTAATTTTAGGTATACTATATATACCAAGTTGGAACGTGATCCACTTGACTGCGCTGTTTTTTTTATCTTCAATAGTTAGGAGATAATTTTTAAAAAATAACACGAGAAAAAAACGCATTTTCAATAAAAATGCTTCCTTGTCGAAAAAGAAAATAATGTTTTTTCTAAGCAGATCTCTAGCGATTTTGTGATAAAACGCTGCTTAGTTTTGTCTATCATATAGGTATATTTTTGGAACCAGGGGTTTATTTCCAATAATTCAGGGTCGACTTCAAGTATAGGTAGGTACTTATAAATTTTAATTTCTCATAAAATTTTGTCTTGATACAACCTCTACAAATGCCTTCGTCATTCAAAATACCCATCGATTAGCGCGTTCCCATGCTTCTCGTCACAAAACCTTTTTTTTTTAGTTCATAAACAAAAAAGCGGATCCATCTTCTTGGGTTAAAACGGAACCAGCTCGTAAAAGTCATGAAGAAATCCGTCGGCCGGAAAGGCACGTGGTGCCAGGTGTAAAAACATCTGCCCCCATTTCATGATGGCGCAGGAAAAGGCATCTGTTCTCGATATTATTAAAACGTATGGTTGGTCGTATAGGGGCAGGCTGCTCATTCCAAGAAATGTCAGCTGCTTTTGCATAACAAAAAATACACGGCGCTCCGATATAAATACCCACGTATATATTGTGTAATTACAACTTCTTATACAGGGTATAAACTTCACGAAAATACAAAACCTTCAAAGTTGAACAAATATTTTTTTTTCTTCTGCATAGGTACCTATCTGAATCACCGTTCAGCTCATGAAGCCTTGATTTTATTTTATAATACATTCATGTATCATTTTGATGATGCTTTTCATAAAGGAAGCATACATCACATTGATTTGTTTGAAAATATGAACGGAAAAATCTTCCTATTCAATATTCAATCTATACAGGGTGGCCCACCACATTCGCCTCGGTATTTCTACGAGAAATGAAGAGAGTTAGGGAAACACTTTTAGCACAGTTATATGTGGGTCCATGAGGAGCACATTCCAAAATTATTTTGAAATATATTGGGTGATCCCCAAAAAAATTACATACCAAAGTTATATTTTTTCTTATGGAACACCCTATATTTTTTATATTTTTAGATACTATAGACAAAATAAAGGTGAGTTACTATTATATTTCCCATACTTAAAACTGACCGTTTCTGAGAAATTTTGAGAAATTTAAAAATACAGACCATAATTTGAAAATTGTTTTCACCCTGTAACGTGTAACGAGCTGCTCGTGATTAAATGTACTGCTTAGCTCAAAGGTTAAAGTTAACTACTACATGAAATTTTTAATGCAATATTATACAGAGTGGCGAAAAAAATTGCCTCAAAATTTGGACACACATTTAATTAAATAACTTCTTGAAGTTGAATGGAACACCCCGTATTTAGTGGCGTAATTTGACGCAGAATTAGATTCCCTTCAAAACTATATTAGGGTTCCCTATCTCTTCTGCTTTTTACACAAAAGGCGTTTTTATATTTTACTTATGAGTAATTTTTTTATCTTAAAAATGAAACCCACTGTATTGTAATGAAAAGCTAAAAAAGCGTTTTAAAAATCTTTTTATTAAGGAATACGTAGATTCGCTAGAAGCAAAAGTTTAAATGTTTGAAAATACGGTGTATCTAAAGTAAAATGCAGGCAAATCTAAAAACTAAAATTTATTGCCATTTCTGAAATATTAAAGCATTTTTCAAAATAAGAAGATGCACGTGTCTTAATTATTGAGGCGAAATATGTTAAATTCGCTTGTTTCTTAGCAAATTAGACTTCATATTGAAATAAATACCAAAATTACAATATGGGGTCAATAAAAACACAGAACTGGCCAGCCAGGTCTCCGGACCTTACAAGTCCCGACTATTTTTTATGGGGATATATCAAAAGTATTGTTCACGATACACCGCCAACGACACCTCAGGATATGAAAGTACGAATAAGAAATGCGTTTCGTTCCATACCGCAAAATATGTTATCCAGAGTTCAGCACTCATTTCAAGAAAGAGTTCGCCTATGCATCGAGAATAATGGACACCATTTTGAGCATTTATTAAAGTAATAAACTATTTAAGATTCTTAATTTTCGATAAAATTACTTCAAAAATGCTTTTCATTACAATACAGTGTGTTTCATTTTTAAGATAAAAAAATTAATCATAAGTAAAATATAAAAACGCCTTTTGTGTAAAAAGCAGAAGAGATAGGTATAGGGAACCCTAATATAGTTTTGAAGGGAATCTAATTCTGCGTCAAATTACGCCACTAAATACGGGGTGTTCCATTCAACTTTAAGAAGTTATTTAATTAAATGTGTGTCCAAATTTTGAGGCAATTTTTTTCGCCACTCTGTATAATATTGCATTAAAAATTTCATGTAGTAGTTAACTTTAACCTTTGAGCTAAGCAGTACATTTAATCACGAGCAGCTCGTTACACGTTACAGGGTAAAAACAATTTTCAAATTATGGTCTGTATTTTTAAATTTCTCAAAATTTCTCAGAAACGGTCAGTTTTAAGTATGGGCAATATAATAGTAACTCACCTTTATTTTGTCTATAGTATCTAAAAATATAAAAAAATATAGGGTGTTCCATAAGAAAAAATATAACTTTGATATGTAATTTTTTTGGGGATCACCCTATATATTTCAAAATCATTTTGGAATATGCTCCTCATGGACCCACATATGACTGTGCTAAATGTTTTTTCCCTAACTCTCTTCATTTCTCGTAGAAATACCGAGGCGAATGTGGTGGGCCACCCTGTATAATAAAAATGAATCTCGATTCTTTGGAAGCGCAAAATGTGAGAACGGCGCGGCGGGTCCGATTTGGCAATTTTTTTTCAATGTTCGTAATAGCCCGCGGATGGTTGATACGGAAAAAACTTAGGGTATATAAGAAATTTTGCGAAGAAAAAGACTATCGAGTCATTTATTACCAATGAGAAAAAAGCTCAGGGGTCACACTGTCGCCTACCAAACAGAAGGTGAGGGTAACATTTTTTTTTATTTATACGGCTGGACCGATTTGGCTAATTGTTTTTTTGATTGTTCGTAATACGGATTTATAGAAAAGTTATTGGAAATTTATTTGTTCTGGAAAAGTTTTCAGGAATATATAATGAAAATAAAAACTTTTTGAGAAAAAATTAAACCAACGAAAAAAGAAACTGAAAAGCAAAAAATAAAATGAATCTTAGTCTTATTAACTAAGCTCCTAAAGTAATGAAGTAACTTGTTATGAGTCGGCGCCAAACAATCAACGAAGAGTATTAATTACTTCAGAAATGATCAAAACAAAATAGTATACAAATTACAAATGCAACGTGAAATATCCAGCTACCACTCGCAACGACGTGTGCCCTCAGCTGTCTCGCTGATCCTGTTGGTCTCATTTATTTTACAATATTCCGAAACATTTTTCATTAAAAAATGTTTTTATAATGTGGATAATTTTAAAAGAATCGGGTGTAAGTATGTGATTATTTTTTGGGTTATTTTGTTATTTTTATAAAAAAATAGATAAAGATTTTTTGATTGTTCATACATATTATGTATTTCTGTACCGTATTCCAAAATGTTCATCTTAATTTTTCATAAGTTTTACAGTGGTACGAGTTGGAAAAAATACTGTTGCCAATGTCACTGGCAGGATGTTTAAAAATTTGAAATATTCAGTTACAACACAGATTGTTGATGGCAGACAAATATAACATATAATTACATTGAGCTAAGATTGTTCAAATCAGGTCTTTCCTCCTCACTATTCATTTTTACTATTTGTTTTTTTTAACGCATGATCTGCAAGTTGTCTTGGATAATTGTTGATGTTCCAATGACTTCTATGAGACACAATGCGTCTAGATAAATCAACTGTTTCAACTATTAACAGATTTGATATTATGTTGGGTAATTATTTAATTTTTATCCTTGAAACCAGTCAAATAGTTTTGGTGTTAGCTTTCCCTATGTATGGTGACAAATACATTACATTCTGAGCTTATTGTTCAATGGGCGTTCTTGTACATAAAAATGTACGGGAAATAATTGAAATGTAGCTTTTTCGAGGGTAACATCATAAGGTTTTATGAATTTTATACATTTTCGAGAAAGCATTTTGCCTGGAAATTTTACTGAGTGTGATTTGTGGTCTTATTATGTGATTTTTGATAATAAGGCTACAGATTGCACGAGTTAAATTTTCTAGAGGCAAATTGCTTGAGGGGAAAATTAAAAAAAAATTGCGATAAAATCCTTCAGCACGAATGATATTTCTCGAATCACCAGAATTCATGTTATATTTGAATTTTCAACAGGGAAAGTTACAACAATTCTTCTCGTTCCAAAATCGAAGGAAGCGTTATACCGAAAAATTGCCATTTCTAAATGCTTCGTTTTACAGATTCATTCATTCACAATGACCATTCATTGTTCTTGAACCCACCCAAAAGCCTAAAATATATATATATATATATACATTTTTCAGTATCAAATCAAATAGGTTTGTAACCAATAAAAAAAAGTTGCTTGAACTGGAATCGAATCCGAGCCTGACACGCTAAACACTACTCCACGAGAACTTTTCTTGATATTCTGATAATAGCAGAGTTCAATTATGCATTGCCTTACGTGAGCCTCCCGCGTGATAGACTAGCACGCTAACCACTACTCCACGAGAAATTTTCTTGATATTCTGATTTTAACAGAAATCAATTATTCATTGCCTTACTTGAAAACCTGAGGCTTTTAAGATGCTGAAATAAGTATATTTGCATTCAAATATCAAATCACTGTACCTAGTGAGTACAGAATCCCTTATTGAATCAATTTTGCATTTCCTGTACCCCTATCATTTTGTCAAGACGTAGTGTGGTTTTATCGCAAAACAATATCGAATCTACTGTGGTTTTATCAACAGTAAAAACACAAGAGCTTTTTTTTTATCGGATAAATTTCTTTATAACGAAATAATTTTGCCAATCAGTAATTTTACGAGAAAAACTGACATGGAGTTAAAAAAAGTCGTTCAGATGTTATGTTGTCATTTCTTTTTTGTAACAGTAATTTTAACAATGCAACGGGACAAATACCTTCATCCATTTCATTTTTTGTTATCCATTTGCTGTCTGCCAATTTTTTCGACCCACCCTGTGTCTTCTTTGAAAATATTGTATTGTATTCAAAGCTTCTTGTTGAAGTTCCATCTTGATTTTTTTCTTCTTTAAAATGGTAAATTTTACAGTTTGCAGCTTCTCCCCCCTCCAAGCTAATTCATAAGAAGCTATATGAAAGAATCTTTTTTGTAATCCCTCTGGGTTGTCTATATTCCACAATTTTGCCATTTTTACTATATCTTTCTTGTTCAATGCTACAGAACTTACTTTTCTTTTCTCTGGAATAACTTGTAATTCTTTCCGTTTACTATTTCTTGCATCACGAGCTTCTTTAAAAGGTATGTCGGCAAAAGGATCAAATTTAATATTGTATTCATTGAAATATTTTTCTTGAATCATCTTCGCAGTTGAATTCCAAATTGATTTAACTGCATATTCTTTATAATCTTCTCCATTCCTCTTTTTCATATTATAGGCCCAATCCTTTAATATATCTGCTACTTTTTGTAACGGAGTTATTTTCGACAGTTCGTAATTTCGTACTTGACAAAACTCCATAAATTGTCTCCATATTGACGCTTTAGTATTTTTTGTGGATTGCGGGATTGCTTTTTCAATATTTTTTGTTATTTGTTGAGTCGAAACTTCCTCAAAACGACTAATGTTGTAATGTTTCAGTATCAATTATCAACAATACTTAAATAACTGACAGGGCAGACATTAGTGACGTAAGCATACTAGATGTAGACGCTTAAGAGGAACAGGCGTTTTTATCGGTGATAAAAAACGATGATGCTTTTTTATCGCTGTCAAAATGACAAAACAGTCATCTTTAAATGACACATTTTATATAGGAGTTAATTTATCACTTATAGTTGCACGAGAGGTTTGTATTTTATCGGGTAAATTTGGGTTGTTTAATGAGAAACTGTTGCCTAGCAATTAGACGAGAAAAACTGTCAACTATTAAAAACAAGACACCGAAGGTGGAGCGTTTTTAGGTTGACAGTTTTTCGAGTCAAATTGCTAAAGGAAACAGTTTAGAATTTGAACACCACAAATTTACCTGATATCAATACAAACATCGAGTAGAATTCGGCAGGACAATTTAATGAATAAGAAATTTAGAAACATATCAATACAAACTTTATTTATTTTGGAAAACCAACACCGCGATAATTGATAAACAGTATCTAATCAAATATGTTTGAATCCCGCGTGATAGACTGGCACACTGACCACTACTCCACGAGAACTTTTCTTGATATTCTGATTATAACAGAATTCAATTATTCATTGCCTTACTTGAAAACCTGAGGCTTTTAACATGCTGAAATAATTATATCGGAATTCAAATATCATGTAGTGAGTTCAGAATCCCTTATTTAATCAATTTTGAATTTCCTTTTTCCCTAGATAGGAATTATTGACATATTATTTTGACACATGACGTAGTGTGGTTTTATCACAAAACAATCTCGAATCTACTGTGGTTTTATCAGTCTAAAACAGCGACAGGACATTAATCACTATAAACCTGATCTGATTGGTTATCTGTATTTGAGCCATTTGATTGGTTCAAAAATAACGAGGGAAATAGTCTAAAATAAAGATATATAGATAGATAGATAGATATTTATTTCCAAACTAATAAAACATAGAATTAGTGGGTCGTCAAAATAGTACAATGTATAACATATAAGTGTATATAGACATGTATAAAGTAAAATTTACACTAAGAATAAAGTAAAATATAAGATATGAGGACAGACTGGGAGAGAGTCTATCACAAGAGTTCGAGTTCAGTAATGCTCAGATCAAGATACTCCTTGATCGAATAGAAACATTTTATTAGTAAGAAAGTTTTTAAATTGATAAAGGTTGAGACACTTAATCTTTGAAGGTAATTTGTTATAAAGTTGCAGATTCAGAGAATTTTTTTGTGACATCAGGAGCCTGCATCTAGGAGTCGTGAGAGAATTTGCATTGCGAGTGGAGTAAGAGTGTATTTCTGATTGCACAGTGTATTTGTTTTTGTTTTTATGAATTTCAAGTAAGGATGAATATAGAAATAGAGTAGGAAGTGGCATAATTTGAAGATTAGCAAAAAGAGGGCGACAGTGTTCGCGATGATGAACTCCAGCCATGACTCTAATAACTCTTTTTTGCACTAAGAAAGCTTTATGAGCGTGGCACGAGCCACCCCATAATAGAATACCATAAGCCATGTGACTTTGGAATAAACCAAAGTAGCATGATTTAAGTACGTGCAAACTAACGCAATGCCTCAAACGTCGGATCATAAAGGTGATACTTGATAATTTTTTTGTTAAAGACTCTATATGAGGAGCCCAGTTGAGTCTATCATCAAGTTGCACGCCAAGTAATTTGACGCTATTTCCCTGAGGAATATTTGTTTTAGAGGAAACGATGAGAGACTGATTCTTCTCGATATTGATTTTCAGTTTATTTGATGTGAACCATACTTGAGCTACATTTAATATATCAACAGCTAAAGTACTAACGTTTTCTAGGTTAGTACTTTGGGAGACAAAGGTTGTGTCGTCCGCGAAAAAAACGCTCTTGATCGGTGAGGTACAGTAGTAGAGGTCATTAATATAGATCAGAAGAGGAGGGGCCCAGAACAGAGCCTTGAGGGACACCATGGGAAATGTTCTTACGATTAGAGATCCCCACCAAGTCTAACACATTGGGTTCTACCACCCAGATAAGATTCGAAGAAGTCCAGTGCCAGGCCTCTGATACCATAGAAATACATCTTTTGTAGTAGGATAACATGTGAGACACAGTCAAAGGCCTTAGATAGATCACATAGCGTGAGTTGTGAATGTTTGCCTTTTTCCAGGCCCTCGACTATGTCTGACACAACTTTTAGAAGAGCCTGGGTTGTTGATCGATTTTTCCGAAAACCAAATTGGCCAGGACATAAGAGAGTTGCTTTCAAGGAAGTTATATAGTTGTTGTTTGAGAATAATTTCAATAATTTTACCCAATATCGGTATAATCGAAATAGGCCGAAAATTGTTAATGTCATCTGTGCTACCCTTCTTCAGAACCGGTAGGACCACAGAGTACTTCAGAGTACTAGAAAAAGTTCCAGAGGAAAAACAGTTATTTATTAGAATAGCCAAAGGATCGGCAAGGATGTCGGCTACAGATTTGATGATTTTACTGTTGAGCTCGTAGGCATCAAAAGCGTTGGAATTCTTCATGCCTAGAATAATATCATAAACATCAGCAGGAGTTACCGGATTTAAAACAAACGAGTGTACAGGAGTTTTTATTGTTTTTAGGTAAGATGTTGGTTCATGGGAAATGAGAGGTAGAGAGCTTATGATTTGCTCGGCAATAGAAGTAAAATAAATATTGAATTGATCCACCGGTATATCAGACTCAATTTGCTTTTTTCTATTTCTATTACCTTCATGGTTGATTATGTTCCAACTGTCCCTCATGACATTCGTGGAGTTGAGTAGGTAGCTGTTGTAGGCTTCAGTTTTGCAAATTATTATTTGATTTTTATAGTCTCTACTCAATGTTTATATAAAATATAAAAGACTCACCATCAAAATGGCCTTATTCGTCCTGTCATCCACCCATCCTAGTATGATGTCTGCCTTCTCCATTTTCCCATCAGGACTGAAACCCAAGCCGACGTATCCTCTAGTCCTTGCCTCCACCCTGAACAAAATCTCCTGATGCCTGGGCTGCCACCTGAGAATAACCCTTTCCTCATGGTCCAAAACCTCCGAATGGGTCCACAAAATATCATCACTAGAAACGTCTCTACGCTCGCGGTACTCACTGGTGTCCGAAAAAATGTCCAACGAGTCGATGGAAAAGATGTCGTTACCTTCGTCGGTGTCTTCTTCGGTATCTTCCTTAGCGGCTTTAAGTTTTCGCGAGAGATGACGTCCTTTGGGGTGAGCATAGTTACTGTATCTTTGGTTGGATTCACTATCACTATACGCGATTTTATTGACGTTTTCTACGTGTTTGACGTACTGGTCCAGGAGGTCTTCGGTGGCGTTGATTGTGCTTCTCAAGAAGAAGGCTATGAAGATAAGGAAAGATGCCATGTTGTGCTCCATTTTGTAGTCGGTGGGGATGATTGAAGTCAGAAAGGCATACCTGGAAGTGAAAAAACATACTAAAATACAAGAAAAAATTATCGATCTTGCAGTAAATCACCAATTATTTCATCATTCATGTAAAAAAACATCGCATGCAAGTTTTACTAATGTTGTTTCCGAGGTTCGTACATGGTTGTACATGGTTTATATATTCTTTCTAAGACATCAAACGGTTGAGCACGTTTGGCGGACGTTTGTCCAATTGCAGTATTAAAATTCTGCCAAGCGACAATATATTATAACCTCAATTTTGTAGAAGCTGATTTCTGTTATTAGATAATAATTGATCGCTTTCCGAGCTGCTTGCACTATCTAATGCAAGTAAAGCGCAATTTGAACCCTGTTCACATCGTACCAAATTCATATGATGTTTACTTATACTTTCAAAAGGCCTTCGATCAAATAGACCATTATGTTCTCCTTAGCAAATTAACAAAATTGGGACTCTCCAGGCAACTGCTTACTTTAATTCCTCCATTCTTCCAACGAGAAGCGTTCTTTTTGCAGATGATACAACATTTATTTGTCAGAGTAATAATGTTGGCAATCTGTCCACGTTATCTAATAATATAATGGACCTAGCCAAAACCTGGTTTACTAGTAATAA
The DNA here is from genome assembly GCA_018342105.1 of Gonioctena quinquepunctata. NCBI lineage: Eukaryota > Metazoa > Arthropoda > Insecta > Coleoptera > Chrysomelidae > Gonioctena > Gonioctena quinquepunctata. Next base: position 1,234,648 of record JAFIRS010000052.1, on the reverse strand, counting down.
ACTTAAACTCAATTTGGAAAAGAATCAATCCATTCTTATATCGTCCAAATCAAATCACACTCAAAGTAGCTGTGTGAAATTACTTGGCATGCAACTTGACGATAGACTCAACTCATATCGCAGCATTAGCGAAGAAACTGTCTAGTATTACCTTTCTGATTCGACGTTTGAAAAATATCGTCAGTATTAACGTACTCAAAATCATTTTATTTTGGTTTGTTCCATAGTCATGTGTCCTATGGTATTCTTCTATGGGGTGAATCGTGCCACTCTCTTAAGGCATTCATTCTTCAAAAGAGAGTGATCAGAGAAATGGCGGGAGCTCACTATCGTGAACATTGTCGTCCTCTCTTCATCAGTCATCAAATAATGCCACTTCCTACTCTATTTATTTACTCATGTTTACTTGAAATTCATGAAACTAAACATGAATACTCGACTCAATCCGATGTCCATGGCTACACCACTCGCCATGCTGATCTAATTTCTACTCCTCGGTTCAGGCTTCAAATGTCACAAAATAACTCTCTGAACCTTCATTTGTACAACAGATTACCTTCTAGGATAAGGAGTCTAGGTTTCTTTCAATTCAAGGTGCAAATCAAGACTTTTCTATTGAAACATTGTCTTTATAGTGTCAATGAGTATCTTGATTTAAATAAAAATGAATTTGAATGTATATGATGGACACTCCTCACCTGAATGTTTTTATCCAGATAATTTATGTTATATTTATGTTCTTTACTCTGTGTATTTACATTTTTATATTTACATTTACATTTACATTTACATTTACATTTACATTTACATTTACATTTACATTTACATTTACATTTACATTTACATTTACATTTACATTTACATTTACATTTACATTTACATTTACATTTACATTTACATTTACATTTACATTTACATTTACATTTACATTTACATTTACATTTACATTTTTTATATATATATATATATATATCCCTTCTGTTCTGTTCTGACGTTCTACTATTACTTATGTATATTGTAGAGAAATAAATACTTCTACTCCTACTTCTAATTGAATCATATCTAGTTGACAGAAAACAATTTGTCGAATACGAATCATTCGAATCTGTTTCATACGTCGCCACGTCCGGAGTGCCACAAGGCGCTAATCTGGGGACTCTTCTGTTTTCAATTTTTATCAATGACCTTTGAATATACCTAGCCTACTATTTGAAGATGATCTTAAATTATACAATCAAATCGAAGACTTTACTGATTGTCAACGAGTACAATCTGAACTAGACGCAATCAAACTTTGGCAATGATAATCGTCTACAACTGAATGTATCCAAATGCAACATAATATCGTTCACAAAAAACTCGAGAACTTTAATGTATGACTATACACTCGACAATAATATAATCAATCGGGTATATGAGATAAAAAACCTTGGTATTATATACGACAGTAAACTTACATTCACAACCCATATCAGAAATACGGTCGCCGATGTAAATAGGATGCTTGGTTTTATTTACAAAAATACTAAAAATTTCAAAAATGTTGCCACCATAAAATCGCTATATTTTGCGTATGCTAGACCTGAGTTGGAGTTTGGTTCTTTGATATGGAATCCAATTTACGATTACCAAAAAACATCTATTGAAGGTGTACAGAGAAATAGATATGCCTAAAAGTCGATGGACAATATTCTGTGTCACGATTTGAAATGACATCGTTGGAAACAAGGAGAATTATTCTTGGTATAAAATTCTTACTCAAACTAATCAACGATAATATTGATTTAAGCGCTCTTTTAAACGATATTAATTTCTTGGTACCTAGAATCGGTGGTCGATACAATATAAAGTTCTATTGCGAAGCGTCACGAACAAACGTTATGTATGCTACGATCACCGTTGAATTTCTTGTGTAGTAGCTTCAATAAAATTTGTGAACTCTGTGACATTCATTTCGACTCTGTGAACACTGTTATAACATGTATTGTCAACCACCTATAATAATCTCATTAATTTTTATGTCAATGGTGCTACTTTACAAGATTTTTAGTGTTATGTATTCTATTTAATTTCTATTTTTATTTCTGTTCTTTCTTGTTTTTTTATCTTTTTCTTTATGTATATGAATACTTAGTATATAGCTTGACTAGATATTAATTTCAATATATTTCCCCAATTAACAATATTATTATTTTTTGTTAATACTGGTTCTTTGCAATATTTTTAGTGTTATATACTCTATTTAATTTAATTTCCTCTTTGACGTGTATAAATATTTGCTTTAACATTTACTTCTACATATTTCCCCAATTATTCGTTGCACTTGTAACAATATATATTTCGTACTCTATGATAGCATTTCCTGTAACTGGGTACCCCTGTTGGAAATACATTTCTTTTTTTATATGACGAATTGAGGGATGATGGAATCATCACTTTGATTATACACAATCCTGTTTAATTCATTCATTCAGTGCCGAGTTATCTACAGCACGCCCTACGATGATTTAGGTGGACCACAAAAAAGGCAGCATAAAAATCAATTGGCAACATTTTATGGTTACTACTTTTCTTTTTGCAACTGAATGACCTCCAACTGGAACCTTATAAGATGTAGATAGTAAATTAAATGATCAGTCACATCAAACGAACATCAAACCCATGGTCACCCATGCCACATTAATATGGTGGCCAAAAATCCAACTATACTCATCATAAACCAAGCTGCAAACTTGAAAGCTAGAAATCTGACTGAACATCTGGAAATTTTGGGAAATATTTCCTTTGAATGCTAGTACATAAGTACATAATGAAGTGCTCATAAACTACCAAATATGCACAACTAACATACGCCAACTAGAAAAGAATGCATAGCCCCAACAATCTTTCAAGCAGAAATTCATGTTATAAAAATATGTGCATCATAGGGGCAAAAATCTGTATTCTATCAAACAACCAAGCAGCACTGAAAGCTTCTAAAGTAACATACTTGTGAGTCTAGACTGACTTGGGACTGCAAACTATCTCTGAGACAAATGGGTGGGAAAAAAGTCACCTTGATATGGTGCCAGTCTCTTAAATTATGGGGGCCGTACTGAGTTGAAATGTCTTGTACAGGTACTGATAAATTTGTTCAAGATATTTTTGCACAGACGAGTAATCTGCTCACTAATATATTGCTTCAATGTTGTCCTCTGTTGCTAACCTACAGCCATGCATTTTTTGTATTTTTCTTATGTTACGCAGATGGGATATCTATTTGTACAGGTGCATTTATTTATTTTTAGAACTTTGTTCCCACTTCTTGTGATGAGAATTGTTTTTCTTTATATACAATAAAATTATCTATCTATCAATCACAAGGGAATCGAAGGCAATGAGGAAGCAGATAGCCTTGCCAATGAAGGGGCCAATACAATTTCCTGGCTAAGAACAATTCTGTGGTCCCCCCAAAGCTCAACTGCAAAACTGATGATTGCACTACATTTACTATTTATGTATTCAGTGCTCGTCTAAAGTCCGTTCCCCCCCCCCCTACTAATTTTTGAACCACCTGAACCAACGAAATTTGGAGGGCTTGAATAAGAGATAAAAACCTACTTTTTCATGAAAAAATCACAGTTAAAAGTTTTAAATGGCGGCTGAGCGCCATCTTCAATAATTTTTTTTGATAGAACACCTTGTATATTATTCCATTTTCGTAATCTGCTCATAATTCTCAACAGTTTTCTCTAATACACTTTACTCCTAAATTCAATTGATTTCGAAATATTACCGTTTGAAAAGTGACATTCCAGTTTAAAATGAAGTATGGATTTTGGTCACTTCCGGTAAAAGATTTTGCTAACTAAACGTTGTTATTAATTTGTAGTTGAATCTCTCAATGAATTCGACTAATAAGAGGCGTAAAGAGAGTTCATTAAGGATAAACAGTACCGCTTACCGGAAAATCTCGAAGCCTACGAATATGTTCTGTAAATTCACAATCAAAACAAATTAATTTGTTGAAAATATGAACAGGATGTTCATAAAATCAGATATGGAATCATCTGCGACTGAAAGATAAACTTTAGTCACTATCTTCCATCGTCAAGATAACCTCTTTCTATCAATATTCAATTGAGAATGTTTCCCTTTTCAACAAAACAAATTAGTTAGCTAAAAAATTATAATTTATTTTTGAATAACACTTTTATTTAACCCCAACAATTATTTGATCAAGTGTTCAATGTGGCTCCCTCCTAAATCTTGACAATAAAGTGCCCTATTATAAATAGCTTCTCTCACGTTGATGAAAGTCTGTTCATCTATTTCTTCACATGTATCTATTATTCTGCGTTCCAACTCTTCTATTGTTTGGCATTCAATGGCGAATATTTTTGACTTCAGATACCCCCAACGGAAAAAATCTAGAGGTGTAAGATCCGGAGATCTTGGTGGCCATTCTGTACTTCCCCTGCGACCTATCCATCGCCCAGGAAAGTTTGTATCAGGGAACTCTCTACCCATGCGATCGAAATGGGGAGGTGCCCTATCCTGCTGAAATATGATTTCACCATTTTCAAACTCTTCCTGATTGTTTAATACAATTTGCCTTTACCTCTAGGTTCAATTTCAGTTTCTAAAATATTTCTGTAAAGAACTCCCGTAAGAAAATCGGTCCAACAACGCGATTGCCCAAAATCTCCGCCCAAACATTCATCTTTTTAGGAAACTGGGTATGTCCCTCTCTAAAAATATGAGGAGTAGTATCGCTCCAGTATCGTACATTCTGTTTGTTGACTTTTCCATTCGTCTGCGAAACATACACGTTTTAGGAAGCCCTGTTCTCCTTCAATTGTTCTTGTTAACCACTCACAAAATTCAACCCTCCGGTCTGGATCATCCTCCGTGAGAGCATGCAGGATTTTCATTTTATAGGGATAAAACTTTTATTTTTTTAGGACTCTTTGGACACTTTCTGAACTTACTCCACAGGATTCAGCAACTGCAGACGTCGACTGAGTTGGATTGATTACCATTTCAGCAACAATTTCTACCTTTTTTTCTTCTGAAATAAGAGGCGGTCTTCCTGATCTTGGAGCATCTTTCAGCGTACCAGTTGCTTGGAGCTTATTTAAAAGTTTGCGCAAATATGACCTCGAAATAGGATTCTCGAGAAATCTATCATTAAACATACGGACTGCTAGATGATAATTTCTTCCAGCTTCTCCAAATATCAAAACTGCTTCAAATTTATCGTCTAAACTACGAGCCATGATCACACTTTTCATAAAAGGATTTAGGCGCTCAACGGACTATTTGACAGTTAGCAGTTCAGTTTGACAGTAAACAAGATGTTACCGCGACAACGATTTTTTCCAATGCAAACTTGATTGAAAGCAACATTAATGTTTTTGGTTGGGTTTGATATAACGAAAATGTAACTTTTCAAACGTTAATATTTGGAAAACAATTGAATTTAGGAGTAAAGTGTATGAGAGAAAACTGTTGAGAATTATGAACAGATTTCGAAAATGGCATAATACACGGGGTGTTCTATTTAAAAAAATATTGACGATGGCGTGATTTTTTCATGAAAAAGTAGGTTTTTAACTCCTATTCAAGCCCTCCAAATTTCGTTGCGATATAGCAGGTGGTTCAAAAATTAGTAGGGAGGAACGGACTTTAGACGAACACTGTATGATGGATAAAGTGGACCAATGATAGAACCTTGAGGCACTCCGAAAGTTACGGTTAGCGATGTACTCGAAACACCTGCAATTTCCACTTTCATTCCACTACCAGACAGGTGGCTTTTGATGATTCGGAACGTATTTCCCCCACTATTGAAGTTTAAAAAAAAACTGTTTATAGCAAACCGTTTTAGAGAGTTAGAGAGGCCTATAAATATGCTAATCGTGTTTTTTTATATCGGAATACACAGATCCTTGGAGAATTTTATGTATAGCATCCTCTGTAGATCTATGATCTGTGAAACCATATTACTCATAAGTATCCGGACTGGCATTTATAATGTTTTTTTACCCTCCCAGAGAAGGGTAGTTCAGCGTTTGCAGAGCTTTATTTACATTGGAAAAATATTTACCATTCTCTGTTGACTCTACAAATATCCACGATATAAACAAAGGCTGAGATTACGAAAATTAAGTTGGTTTTCCTTTTCTGAAGCTTTTTATCAATGATTTCTCCTTAGTATGATTATCAACAACTCATCCAACTCCAGTCGACTTTCCTCATTTTATACAAGCTGCTCTCCCGAACCTAACGAACCTCCTTTGTCTCTTGATCAGGTAGGTGGATTATAGCAGCTCTCCAGTTACACGGCTGTTGGCGATTATGATTCCGAATAGAATATCAATTAGGGATTCACACCGACACATCATGAGTCAGCGGTACGGTACATTATACCACTCAACACATTTTGCATGCCTTAACGACTGGCATGGCATGGGAAGCAGACGAACAGTCGCGGAATACAAATTTCTGCTTGTTCGATCAATAGCTGAATCATTAATGGAAACTGAATTGGAAATGTCCAACTCAAAATTCCATATTAATGACAGTAAAACATTATATATTTATAACCGTATTCGCAATAATCCAATGATAATAATAATTTATCTTCTTCCACTTGAGTTTGCGACAAATGGAAAACTTTTTTATTTTTCGTTTTAGGAAAAAAGTCATTCCCCATAAAAAATTCTGCATGTTCTAAAACCCAATTTGAAATAATCAATTCTCAAAATGTATCAGTCATATACGAGGTTTGTACAAACATATGAATTTGGTACAGCCGTAAAGTACTATTTGTGACAATATCGAAAACTGTTATAATGACAATTCAACTCATGTATAAAAATTCGCATATGCCACAGTGCAATTGTCAGTTTGACAGCGGCAAAAGTTAGCTGCAACTTTTACAGCGACAAATGCACTAGTGGTTTTTTCACTTATTCATTTGTTTATCAATTATCGCGGTGTTGGTTGCCAAAATAAATAAATTTTGCATTGATATGTTTCTAAATTTTTTATTCATTAAATTGTCCTGCCGAATTACACTCGATGTTTGTATTGATATCGGGTAAATTTGTGTTGTTCAAATTCTCAACTGTTTCCTTTAGCAATTTGACTCGAAAAACTGTCAACCTAAAAACGCTCCACCTTCGGTGACGCGTTTTTAATAGTTGACAGTTTCTCTCGTCTAATTGCTAGGCAACAGTTTCTCATTAAACAACCCAAATTTACCCGATAAAATACAAACCTCTCGTGCAATTATAAGTGAAAAATTTTTGAAAGTTCTAACAACCATTCAAATTTTGTCATTTTGTGTCATATGAAACAATTTCACCCAATCATGTCAACATTACACTGACTATTCCACGCACCTTGGAATTTTCACAAAATCTGACCAATCAAAAACCAGAGACAGCTTGTATTATCGCGAAAACACCAGCTGTCTTTCAATTCTGATTGGTCTATCAGCATGGTGTTTTCAACGACGTAACCATGGATACGGATCGCAATGCAAAGTTTGACAGTTTGACCAAAAATAATTGTAGCTGCAAACGTCAAAATGAGTCGCTTCGGTGCTACTTCAAATGAAGTAATAAACCAAAATTTTGAAGTAAATATACCCAGTAACACAAAAAAATCAAAATCTTATATATGGAGACAATTTATGACGTTCTGTGCGGAACGCAACTACAAATTAGATGCAGAAAATAGCAACGAAAGATTAGCATTCATTCTAAAAGACTGGGCATTCAATATGCGAAAAATTGAGGGTAGTGATTACAAGGAGAGTGTTATCAAAACCATATGGAACACTAATGCAAAATTAGTTCAAGAAAAATATTTTTGTGAGTATCAGAGACATATTGATCCCTTCAAAAATATAATGTTCAAGGAGGCGAGGGCGGCTCGAGATAGCGAGAGAAAATTGTTGCAAGCTGTACCCGAAAAAAATAAAATGAGTTCTGTCGCTATGACTACAGATGAATATAGAAATATGTGCTTACAATGGGACGAAGACACGCCAGAGGACTCCAAAGAAGTTTTTACATAGCAGCGTAGAACTAGCTTGGAGAGGTAACGAAGCAACGTTTTCCAAGTTACATTTTTTAAGGGAGAGACTGACAACAAAGGCTGTTTAACAAACAGAATTGCATATAACCCGATATTCTCCAAAACCCGCCACGGTGGTGATAAAAACTGTGCAGATACTAAATGGCTTACTCAAAATTTGAAAAATCCTGAAATGTGTCCTGTGAGATTATACCGGAAACTTATATCGAAAAGGGGAATTATTACCAATGACAGACTTTTTCTGTCAGTGAATGGCAAGTGGAATAAATATAATAATAATAATTGGTACAAGAATTGCCCTATTGGTATTAATACAATATCAAAACTATCTGCAGAAAAGATAGGATTAGATACTAGAAAACTAAAAATAACAAATCACTCTAATCGTGCCACTGCAGTTAGTCAGTTACTACAATCCGGCGTTAGTGAACAACAAGCTATGGAAATTACTGGACATGGAAGTTCGAACTCGATGAAACCGTATTTACATCTTAGTGCTGAAAATCATCAGAATATAGTGAATACTTTTAGGAGTACTTCAAGTACATCAAGTAATAATACCAACAATACATTGTAGCCACCTAATAACGGTCATACTATTCAAATTTTTTCAATTGCACCATTTATAATAATTATAGTCGAGAATAATATATTATGTTCGTGTTCATAAAAAATTATTTATTGTTGTAGGTAACAAATTATAATTGAAACAAATCGTTTATAGTTTAAATAAATATTTCATGCTTATAATTAAATTTGAATTATTTATTATTATTAAATTTCTTCCACTCATTCTGCCGAATTAAAATTTTTTGACCTTTCATTTTGTTCGTGAAATAGTCTAATAAAATACCACTCGTGATTGAATTTATCTTATAAGTCTGTCTTTTATTTCTAAACTCAACTGAGTTGCTTGAAGAAAACACCAAGAAACTCAGTTTCGCTTAGAAATAAATCGACAGACTTATCGCGAAAATTCAGTCACTAGTGGTATTACTACTGATAATTGCATTCAGTGCAATTAGGAAAGTATTTATTTACCCTCTACTACCTCGGATCATAACGACTCTAATGATGAAGAACACTTAAGCAATAGTCTCAACTTTTTCAATATAAATTATATTTCCATCGAGCAAATATATAATGCGGCAAAACAATTGAAGAATAAATTCACCTGTGGACCCGACAATATACCAATCAAATTTGTGAAAGACCATATTGAGCTACTTATTGAACCTATTCACATTATCTTCAACATAATCATCAAAACTAAAACTTTTCCCCAGCTATGGAAAATTTCTCGTGTATGTCCGGTATTCAAAGCTGGAAAACAGACCGAAATTATAAACTACCGACCTATTGTCCTAATCTCAGTATTCTCCAAGCTGTTTGAGATAATCCTTGGCGACCTTATGTATGCACATGTGAGAAATTTGATCTCAGACTCTCAGCACGGATTTGTTAAAGCCCGCTCTACCTCCACTAATCTTTGTACTTTTACTCAGTTTGTTTCCGAAACTCTCGACTCTAGAGATCAAGTTGATGTTGTTTATACAGATTTTAGTAAGGCTTTCGACCGGGTTTCACATGAACAATTGCTAAGAAAGCTACCGTACTTTGGCTTCTCACCTGATATTCAGCAGCTTCTAAAATCTTATTTATCAAATAGAAATCTATTTGTCGAATATGAAGGAGTCAAATCATCGACATTTGTTGCTACTTCGGGTGTTCCTCAGGGTTCTAACCTAGGACCTCTTCTATTCCTTCTGTTTATTAATAACATAACACACTGCATTAATTCCCATACATTATTATATGCAGACGACATGAAAATCTTTAGGAAAGTAGATAATTTATCAGACTGCAACTTACTACAGGAGGATATAAAAAATCTCTGTATTTGGTGTGAGAAAAACAAACTAGGATTAAATATTAATAAATGCAAAGTTATGTCATTCACTCGGAAACAAATTCCAGTTCAATTTAACTATCAAATCAACAACTCTGACTTAACTCGTATTTTTGAATTTAAAGACCTTGGCATTACATTTGATCCTATGTTAACGTTTTCGAAACACATTGATAATACCATCTCAAGTGCCACCAGGTCATTGGGATTCCTGATAAGGAACTGCAAGGAATTCACCTCAATAGACACTCTACGTACTTTGTACTATTCTCATGTTAGAAGTAAGCTCGAATACTGTAGCCCAGTGTGGAATCCCAATCACTTGAAATTCATCTCAAATATTGAAAGTATCAAAAGAAATTTCTAAAATTCTGCTACCTGAAAAAACACGGAATCTATCCTGAAAGAGGATACAACTACAACTTGCTTCTCGAAGAATTTGATCTGTGCTCGTTAAGAAAGCACCGTGAAAAAGGCAACTTGATATTTATGTATAAAATTGTCAATAACCTAGTAGACTCATCAACCCTACTATCTTTTTTTAATTTCAATGTTCCGCGTGTGACATCTAGATCTCGACTACTATTCAACATTGGGGTTCCGCACACGCTTCATCATTTTCACTGTCCCATCTCGACAATGTGTCGAAGCTATAATAACTTAAGCAACGTAGATATTTTCTTTTCGAGCCTATCAAATTTCAAACATACAATAAATCGCCTATTACCAAACTAATTAATGGTTTAGATATAGTTTTATGTTTTATCTTTGCTATTCGAATTTTCTTTTCTTTTAATTTTTCTTTTTGTAATTCCTACCTAATTATGAAATCATGTTCGCAATAGACATTATGTACACCTGTAATTGGGTTTTCGAACCTGCTGGATGTATTCAATAAATAAATAAATAAATAAATAAATTATCAATCACTATGACAACACGATTGAGTTTGACAACTTCATTCCAAATATATTTCAAAATGTCACGTTTTGGCAATGCGAATGTTCAAAGTATAAATGCGCTAATCAAAGAAAAAATTCCCAGAAATACAACCTACAGTCACAAATATATTTGGGGAATATTTATGGAATTTTGCTGCGAACGAGAATATGAATTAAATGAACATAGAAGCTTAGAAGAATTGGCGTTGATACTAAAAGATTGGGCGGTCAATATGAGAAAGAAAGACGGTGAATACAATGTGGAACGTTTCGTGCAAACTTCTGCAAGAAAAGTACTATAATGACTATAATATTATGATTAACAATATAGTATTTAAACCAGCCCGAGATGCCCGCGATGCAATCAGGAAGAAACTACAAGCAGATCCATGTAAACGTAAGTCCAGTTCAGTTTCGTTAAATTTGTCTGAAGTTAACAAAATAATATTGCTATGGGATGAGAATACTCCTGAAGGTCTTATGCGTAAATTTTACCATATTGCTGCTGTAGAATAAGCGTGGCGAGGAGGAGAGGCATTTGCTTGTCTGGTGGATTTTTTTCAAATCGAGAATAATAACGATGACTCTTAACAAATCGCATTGAATACAATCCGGTGTTCAGTAAAACGTGCCAAGGTGGTTCTAAAAGCTGTACAAGTAGTAAATGGTTGGTTTCCAATAGTGAAAGACAAAGCTGCCCTGTACGTCTTTTTCAAAAACTGATATCAAAACGAGGCGACAATATTACAAATCAAATCAAATCAATCTTTATTCATTCAAAGACCCAATTGGGGTGTAGAACATGTCAAGTATACAGGCATATGCGTATATATGTATATATAAAAAGAAACTCGAGATATAAAAACTCGAGATAGCCAATGAGTTAGTCACAGTGGTAATAAAAGATAAAATGCAATAAAATACAAAACAATTAAATGACAAAACATGTTAAAATCATTCAAAAAATTCATTGATGTTATAAAACAGATTCCTGTGTAAAAATTGTTTAATAGAGTTACGGAAGTTGAAGTGAGTAGTTTGATTTCTGATGTCTTCGGGTAATTTATTATAAACCCTTATTCCAGTTGAGAGTGGTCCATTTGACGTTATCTGGAGATTATCATGATTTGGGTAGATGGAATGGTTATTTCTGGTTTCATAGGAATGAATATCCATATGCCTAGGAAGAGTATTTCTAATTTTGTGAATATAACAGGCAACTTCCATTATGTACAGACAAGCCAAAGGCAATATATTCAACTCAGCAAATACAGGTCTACAGGAGTGTCTGGATGATATGTATTTTATTGCTCTCAAAGCTCTTTTCTGGCTCAAGAATAGATACTGTGCAGCTGTTGAATTTCCCCATAGTAGAATGCCATAGAGTAAAATAGACTGGATTTCGGCAAAGTAGAAGTTTCTCAAACAGTGTACATCAACAACCTTCCGTAGACATCGAATCTGGTATATTTTCGTATTAATTTTGTTGATTGCACTAGTTATATGCTCATACCAACTGAGATCATCTTGCAATGTTATGCCTAAAATTTGGTTTTGATTTCTCGGTAATATTTAATTCCTCAAATTTAATTAAGAGGGGTTGTTCATAATTCTTTGTCTAGTATGAAATACCAGATACTCAGATTTTTCGGTGTTGAGATACAATTGGTTTGCCGAAAACCATTCGCCCAGCTTAGCAAGGAGATGGTTGCATGCTAATTCATTTGATTCACTGCATTCTTGGGAGACTAAAAAAGATGAGTCGTCCGCATAAAGTGTGATGTTATAGTCAGGTAGGAATTCAACTATATCCGCAATAAATAAAGAGAAAAGTATCGGTGCTAGGACACTCCCCTGTGGAACACCCATTTCCACTAGGGAGGTATCTGAGCTATGCTTGCTGACCGACCCATCAACTTTGGAACATATTTGTACAAACTGCGTTCTGTTAGAGAGATACGATTTAACCCAGTCAGCTGCAGTTCCTCTCAAGCCGCAAAGCCATAGTTTTTGCAGCAATGCATTGTGAGGGACGCAGTCAAATGCTCGACTCAAATCGCAAAAAATACCTACTGGTGATTTTCTATTATCAATTTCTAACAAAACATTGTTGTAAAAGTCAACTGTTGCAGTGGTAGTGGATTTTCCCTTGCGAAAACCATGTTGTACCTCACCACGACTGTTCTTAAAACCAAATCGACCCTGGAAAAATGAAACTGACAAATGGTACGATAATGTACCTGTTGGAAGAAATACAATAAATGGATGGACTAAATCTGCTGCTGAGGCAATTGGCTTAAATGTAAAGGACAAAAAGATAACAAATCACTCGAATAGATCAACTGCTGTTAGCGAATTGGCAAAAAGTGGCGTAGAAGAACAATAATTGCTGAAAATTACTGGTCATAGCAATCAAAAATTATAAAACCATACTTAAATCTCGATCAAGAACACCACAACAAGATAATAAATATTATGCGTGGTAATATATCTTCTATAGTAGAAAACAGCAACGAATCTAATATTAAGTAACATTTTAATAAGTGTACTTTCACTAACTGTACTTTTAATAAATAAATGAAACTTTCATCATGTTGAGTTATACATTATTTTGTCAACAAAATTTCCGCCGAATATTCCTCGGACATTGACAAATGCCTCATAATTTCATGACAAATTTCTCATTCATCTCATCTGCTACTGAAATCGTCAAATAACGATGACGTTAGAGTGACAGGTAATAGATCTCGACGGCCATTGATAAGTACGTTTGATCTTCGATTCATTTTCCAAGCTGAACATTAAATTATGGAAGGAAAGGATTCACGAGTGTGTGTCGATTCCTATGTCCTCGAATGGCTCAGATGGTAGAGCGTATGGCTAGAAATCATAAGGTCGTGGGTTCGACTCCCACTTGAGGATGTTTTTTTTCTTTAATTTAATAATTTGTCCACTATGCCACAAAATTCCCTTCCTGCAGATATGTATAATGTTTTCAACTCAGTTGCAGTGCAAGAATAATCTCATATTCCATGTAAAATGTTCATAGATAAATAAAAAACAGCAGAAAATGCAAGATTAAAACTTTAGCTTTCGAGGACATTGAATATTTGTTTTGCTCTAGCCTGTTATAACGAATCCATATCATTAAACACCATCATCCTGGTCATTTTGGCTGATTAACCAAGTCATCCGTTTCCCTTGCTGGTAAAGAAAAAAACCGTTGCTTTGATACATCCCATCAAATGCTCTTTGATTTGACAAAATTCTGGCCAATATAAGGTATGCTAATCAAGCAACGTTTTTCAACATCCTGTATATGTATATAAGTGGTTTAATTTCAATATCAGCTCTCACCGCAGAGGAAGTCAGGTGCCGGAATATTTTAAAGCTGAATGATTTATGTAAACATCGATTTTTCCTTCATTATTGGTTCACTTTAATCGAATTATATCTAGCTTGAGGCGCCAAATGATGGATGGCCACATTATTATCTCTTCCAGTGCCATCTTGAAATCGTTAATTGTGTAAATGATCTTGTATTTGAGGAACGCAAAAAAGGATATGATGCAAAGTAGGCGGGATTTCCGTTAGGAGAAAAATGTAGATATTTATAATGCTAAAATGAAGATACAAAATGTTTGTTGGGGTAGTGTTAGTTATAACCTCATCAAACACTGAGACCTGTAGTACGTAAGTAGAAATCATTACTTACACCATTATTTGTATGTGGAGATAAACAACAGTCTGATACCATAAAGGCCAAAGTCGCTTAAAATAAAATTCGGACGGAACGTTATTCCGCCAACGGCAGAAAATATCATCACTTTGAAATATGTCCATAAAAGATGAATGATCGAATAAAGAATTGTTTGATAAACTCCTACAAGTAATAAAATTTGAAGGAGAAAAAACGAAAAAAAAAGCGGATGATAATTAATATTTTATAGAACTACTCAAAAATCAAAACGAAAAAATCTAGATTCTGGAAGCTAAATACTCCCAACTGAAACAAAATAATAGCAACCAGGAAACACACAGTAGGAAGAATAACATTACAATTTTCGGTCTGGAAAAATAATCAGAAGGAAGTTATTCCACTGAATGCTGATGCTGAAGCTCCAATAAAACTTGAATTTTTAACTTAATTGAAAAAAAAAATGTTTTCGAAAACATTCATAAGTTGAAGGGATCCAAAATGACTATTCTCAATGATATGTGTTTTGAAGTAGCGCGTGTTCTCAATTGTTTTGAATATATTGGAGTGTTGATGAAAATATAACAAATTATTCGCCCGGAATATGACTCCCTCATTGGGCTAGAGAAATCAATTTCCAAACCATATAAATAGGGTCGCTGATATGTATGGAAACGGTCGATTGTCTCAATCAATCTCTATTTCCTTTTTTTGACATGATTTACATGTTTTGGAATTGTCAGTATGTAGATAAGATACAGAGAATACAATAATGAAATAAATAAATAAGTAAATAAATGTGAAAATAAAATAAAATGAAACAGAGGGGTTACATTACACAGAATTCGTCACATATGCGCTACATTTCTATAAAGTCGTTAACACTGTAAAAACACTTATCAAGTAAAAACTGTTTCAATTCATATTTGAAAGAAGACATTGCAGTTATATTCTTCAGATTTTGTAGGAGGTTATTGAAACATTTAAGACCAACATGATCAGGAGCACTGGACTTTATTTTTCTTTTAGCAAAATGAACATGAAAATGGTGCATAGTTCGTGAAATTTTTTTATTTTTGAAAACATAAACACATTTTCGAAAATGAAGAGACTGGGAAGTGTCATGACATTGTAACATTCAAAAATTGGTCTACAAGTTTCCCTATTAGATATCCCGAATATACATCTTAAGATCCGTTTTTGGCCAATAAAAACATCTTTCGAACCAGCTGAAATGCCCCAGGGGCAAATGCCATACCTGAGTCTCGATTCAACTTGACTGTAATACACATTCATCATCTGATCCAGTTCTAACACTGATCGTAAATTGACAAAAATAAATTTCAGGGAATTCAATTTAGAAGACAGTTGTTGAGAATGAGATTTCCAACATAGGTGTTCGTCCAGTGATATTCCTAAGAATCTAATCTCTCTGTGTGTATTGCACAAAATGTTTCCATCAAATGATATTTCTAGGTCTTCAATAGGTGTTTGCCGACAGTGCATCCGCAACATTTGAGTTTTTTGGATGTTAAAAAATAAGTTCCTAGAGTTGAAAAAAGATGACACTCTTTGAATTGTTTCAATGCATTTCGTTTGCAGACTTTTGGTATCGGCGGCGGATATAACTGAGGAAAAGTCATCTGAATACGCTGTATATTGTTCATTGCCAACTATCGACTCCAAGTGGTTTACATACAAAATAAAGAGAATAGGACCCAGTATCGAACCTTGAGGAACACCCATTTCAAGTTCCCTGCTAACCGTTCGTATCGTTTGTATTTGGCTATCACGTTCATATTGCATAGAAACCATTTGTTTTCTATTCGTCAAAAAAGATGAAATCCAGTTACGAGGTATGCCCCTGATACCAAAACTCTCCAGTATATCCAATAATTTCTTATAGTCTACTGAGTCAAATGCCCTACTCAGGTCGCAAAATATTGCAGCAGGGCACTCATCTGCATCAATGTACTGGGAAATTTGTTTGTGAAAAGAGTACATAGCTGTAGATGTTGACATTCCAGAACGGAAACCGTGTTGCCGATGGCTCAAAATATCGTGTTTTTCCAAAAATAATAATAATCTATCTAAAAACGAGTACTCGAACACCTTTGAGAAGTTGTAAGGCACCGTTACCGGGCGATAGTTCTCTAAAAGAGTTCGGTCCTTTTTCTTGAAAAGGGGAATAACCTTACCAAATTTGATCTTTTGTGGAAAGACTCCACACTCGAAAGACATATTTACAAGAAGTGTCAGTGGTTTCATAATCGCCTTCGCCTTCGTCTCCTAAAGTAAGATAGCTAGCAAAAAAAGTTAAAAGACACACGTTTCAGGGTTTTTTAAAATCTATTACGATAAAGAAAAATTAAGTACCTATACAGGATCAGTCAAAAAGTCATGACGAAACAAAGTTGCTTTTTCTTTAATGGAACACCCTGTATATTATTCCATATTTCTATCTTTAATTAGTTGAAATATTTTAGTACGAAAGGACCTAATATTAAATCAATAATTTATTTCATTGAATATTAATATTATTTTGGCGATAAAAATGATTTTTCAATATCTAACAGAAAACAACAATTTCCCTGGCTAAAGCATACGCTGGACATTGAACGACATCTGTTCATAATTCCAAATATGTTCTACGTTGATCAATGGACGTGTAATAGGCATTCACCGGCCATAGAGTTCTTGAATTTATGCAAAAAGGACTCTAGACCCTGCTTCTAGATATTTCTCAACAAGGAAGGCAATTTATGTGGTTGCAAAAAGATAGTGCATAATCACCACATACCTCGATCAACATTTCTTCCAAAATTGTTGGATAGGAAACAGAGGTCCTATTTGGCAGCCTGCGTGTTCGCCAGATCTAACACCTTCAGATGTTTTCTTAGGGGAAGATAATATTGTGCACGCCATCGCAATGGAGGAAACGATGAGCAAGTCGCTTTGTATGTATAGATAGTAACGGTAAACAATTTCATAGCAGTTCTCGTATAAAATTAATTTTCGATTATACAATGTTGTACATGTTGAAACTTTTCTTATTTGCGTGATACATTGCTGAAGTTGGATTATTGTTCTGTACATAATGCAAGCATTGTGAAAAATTGGGTGAATCGAAATTTCCGCAATCGTTGGATAGGTAATTGGATGGCCACCAAGATCCCCTGATGTAACTTCACTCGATTTTTTTATAGGGAATTGTAACAAAAAAACTTTACAAAATATGCGCAATACTTTGAAAAATATAAATGATAAGATAAATGAATTGACATGAAAGGAGTTTCAATTTCGTATCTTCCTCGTTTTATTTGCAGATATTGCTTTTCGTTATTTTGTAGAAAGTTTTTTGTTGATTCATTGACCAAGATGAATATTTATGAATGAAATTATTGTAATACAATTTTGGACTTCGCTGAAGGATCAGGTAAGATTTCAGCTAAAAAAGAAGCTCTAAGAAACTTTCAATTTTTAACATTGATAAAAGTTGAGGCATTTTTAAATAAATGCAAAATTCGTGACAAGGGGGGATTTTACGAAAAATCACCTTCATAAAAGTTGCCATGATAGGAATTTGAAATACAGTGTCCGCCAAAAAATATGTACCATATGGGAGAAAAGTTTATTATTGGAGTATTGGAAAAAATATTCGGGGGAAAAGTTTGTGCATGTCCGATTGCTTAAAAATCGATTTTGATATGTCACGTTATCGCTAGTATGGCGGCAAATTGAAAAAAATTGATATGAAAAGGCGAAAAATGGGGTAAGATGGCAAGATATCAAAAAAAGTTATTTGAAAAAGTTACTTGGAATTCAATTTCATTCACATGAACGAAGTTTCAAGAGATAATTCAAGAACATGGAAATACCTATTTTTTTTTGAATATTTTCCCATCTATTTAAAAATATCAAATTTTTATCTTACGAATAGCTCGACTATACTAAAACATTTGCATTTCAATGATAATGACATAACTTTCTCATTTTATCCTCACCAGAGGGCACTATATTTAAAAAATAGGATTTTGTCAGAACCCTTCCTGTTACATCGGTTCGTATCTAACAATTATCTCAGAATTCCACGACCATTGTGATGACATGACACTTCAAAAACATCGTGTTTTCTAGATTATAATCAAGTTTCGATGATAATCGTGCAAGAACATTTCACTTCGTACATAAACTGGAAAACTATTTAATTTATCTCACTATTATTCTAAAATAGAAATTTTGAATATTTTCATAGTTTTTTTCACCATTATAATCTGGAAAACACCATGTTTTTGGAGTGTCATGTCATCACAATTGTACTGGAATTCTGATATAACTGTTAGATACGAACCGATGTAACAGCGAGGGTTCTGACAAAATCCTATTTTTTAAATATAGTGCCCTCTGGTGAGGAAAAAATGAGAAAGGTCTGTCATTATCATTGAAATGCAAATGTTTCAGTATAGTCAAGCTATTCATAAGAAAAAAAATTGTTATTTTTGAATAGATGGGAAAATATTCAAAAAAAATTGCTATTTCCAATTTTTTCGAATTATCTCTTGAAACTTCGTTTATGTGCATAAAATTGAATTCTTAGTAACCTTTTCAAATCACTTTTTTTGATATATTGCCATCTTACCCCACTTTTCGCCTTTTCATAGCAATTTTTTTCAATTTGCCTCCATACTAGCAATCACGTGACATGTGTCAAAATCGATTTTTAGGTAATCGGACATGCACAAACTTTTCCCCAGGATATTTTTTCCAATACTTCAATAATAAACTTTTTTCCCATATGGTACATACTTTTTGGCGGACACTGTAGAAGACTTAAATACGCTCCTACACGAAAAAAAAGGATTTGTCAATTCAACCGAATTTATTTGGTCACTCTTATTGGCTTTACCCAACTAAATAAAATTCATCCCAAAACACAGGTGTATTCGATTGATGGAATCATTATATTGCGGTGACAAAATGGATTTCTCATTGCAATACTAACATTTCTTTGATTTGAATATATGTTCATCTATTGAAACAATCTCCAACTCATATTGAATGAACATTTGTTTCAACACTAATATATTTATTTGAATCAAACAACGGAAATAGATTGATTCAAATAGAGGAATATAATATTGGTTGAATTATATGCGTTCGCACAACTGACCCTGACTTACCGAATAGCAAAGCCAACTTATCATCGTTGCGACGTCTGAACTTAAATGTCTGGTGTAGGCTGTCATGCCCGGTTGCCATATTTGTCAATTCAGTGGATTAACAAAATGATTACTAACTTGAAATTTGAATAAATATTTATACTGAAGAGATCAGCTCATATTGAATTCATCAATTCGACATAAATACTTGTTTGAATGAATATTTCTGTTGAAGCAATCAGCAAAACGAATATGAAAAGAGTTGGTCGAATAAAATATTTGGTTCATGCAAATCAGTTTCAGTTGATTGATCCAAAACCAAGAAATAATTTTAGTCATTTTGAGATTATATTTTGTCGTGCATATACGACACTTTTATTTGTTTGATTCAAATACATTTTATTTGAATCAACAATTTGTTTTTTTCTGTGTAGCTACCCCTTGTTTGTCAGAACACTGCACTGACCAGTTTACCTGAGATTTGTTATTCTCAGTTGTTGTTATCGGTTCTGTGCATTTAAAAAAAATGACATACATTTAAAAAAATTACATTCAAAGGGTAATACTGGAAAAAACATTTCAAAGTTTCAATTGAAAAAAAACGGGATTTTGAGGAATTTATGGAAAATACAATTAAATTTTAATGTTTTCTTGAATACATCTCAGTGGAGTGGATATTACAGATGACAGTTATCCTTTAGAATCCTTGATTCATTCAAAAGGATTTTTTGAACAGTCTCATTAAGAACAATGGAGATAAAACTGAGAAATCTGATAAATCTGGAGTATATAAATCAACTCGTGGCTCTTGCGCAAGTTTGTACATAGGCCAAAGAGGCAGAACATTTAAAAAACGATTATCAGATAGGATAGGAACTGTTTTTTCAATGGAAAAACAAATTCAACTTTTGCTATTCACCTCTTGACTGAAAAACATTGTTTTGTTAACGATTTCGAAATATTACATAGAAAAAAGAAATATTTCAAACTCGACCTAGAAAGTTTAGAAATTATTAAATGCAAAAATTCGAAATACTTGCTTTAAATGCCCAGCTCGACTCAAATAATTCTCCTTTGTTGAATTTATTTTTCTGAAAATTTCGCAATTGTAGAGAATATACCACAATATGCAAACAGGAAAACTTACGCCAAACGTCTAGGATGGAAAATATTCAAATTGAAACTTGTTTCTACCGCCCATAGTAAATTCAGAATTTCAGATAATTATTGTGTTTGCATCTTTTTGTGTGACTTTAAATAATCCCACTATCCCGTGAAATAGCTTCTCCTTCGCAGCATATGTTTTAACGAACCTAGAAAAAAGTTCACACATCTATACACATCGAAAGGATGTGCATAAATACCTGTTTCCATAATTACAATCCCAAGAGAGGAAGTCGTTACATTACACTGCACTGTAATAATTGTGGCTTTCGATTTGCAGTTCGATTCCAACGTTGTTTTGAAACCACTATTTGTAAACACGTGTAATGAATCGAAATAATTGTTATTTGCCTATTTGTTAGGAGTGCCAGTTGTTCATTGGTTCATAAAAAATTCACTACGAAAGTCCCCATAGTTATTTTACATGGTAAAAACAGTATATTCACAAATTTTTCGAGAGATCTGAGTACATATACAGGGTGGGGCACCCCATACGACACGGTCCCTGTAAACCAAACCATTAATTTTTTCGTGGATTTCTCCATTTTATTATATGTATATTGATTAAGGCTGCAAAAAGAAATTATTTTGGAGTCTACAGGGTGGCTCAAAAAAGTGTGACATATCAAAGTTGTGTTTTTTTAAATGGAACACCCTGTATTCCTTTTGAATAGATCAGGAAAAAATAATATGATTTCATATAAGGTACTATGTACCTAACTATAACCGTTCTCGAGTTATTGATTTTTTTATGAAAATGCTAGGTACAATTGGAAACTAAATAACAACGAAATGTATAGAAATCATCCCTTCGAATTCTGACCAAGCATAAAAGAGGTTTTGGACTATTGATTTCAATAAATCCCGTTTCTCAATATTATACAAAATGTTCGAAAATCATTGTCACTTTTTTATAATTTCAGATAACGATAACTTTGTTATTTCAAATAGAACACCCTGTATTTTTTTGGTCTGAACAATATAAAATTCAATTATCATTCATTTCATATTGGGATTCCCTTTACCTAAACTAAATAGTTATTCAGATATTGGCTTTTTCAAATAGTAGTTCTTATTTCAATGCATTCTTTGAATCAAGATAGCTTTGAAACGACATTTATTTGATTTGCTTCATAGTTGTTATACTTCACTTCATCGAAAATATTTACTGTTCACTAAAATGAAGTCATCATTTACATTCATATTCTGACAGTAGTTCATTAAACAGACTATACAATTTTTTTTTATTATTCAACTGAAACAACAAAATATGAAACACAAATGTATTTAATTCAAAGTAGGTGCTCGAAATGACGATCATCCTGTTGGATACAAAGAACCACTCTCTCTATGAAAGACTTCTTAACATTTAATAACATTTGAGGCGCCACTTTCCGAAAAGCAGCCCTTATTCTCTCCTTCATATTTTCCAGTGTGGTTGGAGGACTGTCGTAAACCTCATTCTTCAAATATCCCAATAGGAAAAAATCGAGGCAAGTCAAATCTGGTGATCTCGCTGGCCAATTTTGTGGTCCTCCCCTACCAATCCATTTATTCGGAAAACACATATTCAAAAACTGTCTGACACTGAATTTGAAATGTGCCGGAGCTCCATCCAATGGACCTTTTTATGCACTATGTGAAAACACTGTAATTGGAAAGTATATGTGCTAATATCACTTGGGATTTTTTATTTTATTTTTCTGATGGGTAGTTTTTCCATAATCCGGAAAAAAGTGGTTTCGTGACGTCACGTTCACTAAAAGTTGATTTGGCATCGTTGTATGAGTTGCGAATCATGGAATTGTGACGTAATGACATTTGTTATTTGATACTTTGATAGGTTCGTTCGTTTGCTTCACGGAATAGAATCTTATCAATCGTTTTTCTCTCTTCAGCTCTTTTTCTTGCATATATCTGATACGACTGATACGAGACACGAGATATGCAGAGAACTGCTGCAAATGAACAAGCTCGCTATGAATGTTTGGTATTGAAAAATTTCGGAAATTATTTTCTAATTTTAATAACTATGAAAATGTCTAAAAAGTGCTATGTGCACGGTTGTCTGAACACCAGTGAAAGTGAATCAAACTTTTGTAAAAAGCGGAAATATATGCTTTTGTGCAGAACATTTCCAGGTGAATACATCAAGGAACGATCTTTAATTTCACTCAATGCAAGTTTGCAAAATCATCGATCAGTACTGTATTTTATATCCAGTCCTATAAACATATTGTTCTTTGGTTCCAGCTGAAAGAAGATACTACGAATTAGGAATATGCTAGAACAAGGGGATCCAAATTTATGTTGAAGCAAGATGTCTGTCCACATATCAACCTGAAATGACATTAAATACCAACGATGAAGAAACCCAAACCAAATGAAAACATCACTCCTTCAGCTAGTAAAACTGTGTTGAGTGACATTACATCCATGGGAAATATTTACTCAAGAGTTTCGAATAGTTCTTCTCCTAGCAGTAGCCAAGCTAGTACATTATCCGATTCACCAAAATAACACCATAAAAAAAAATTCTGAGTATATTCCTAGTCAGTCTTCATCCGATCCTGATTGTGAAAATATCGAAGGACAGCAGCGCCAGCGCCTATCTATTGCACTTATAGAAAAGAAGAGTAATATTATTTGGGGCTCCCTGAAAATGTTTATCACATTGTGAAATACATTACCAAAATTGAGTAAATTAAATATATGGATGTTCTGATAAGTTTAAAAAAGATACGGGTTGGGGATGTATACTCTCGATTGGCTGATGACTGATATGAGTAAATCAAGTGTTCACAAGATTTTCACAAAATCTGTGCCTATGATGGCAAATTGTTTATTTATAAGAGCTTATATATTGGCCTGAAATATCTGAAATTGAAAGAAATTTGCCGATCCCTTTCAGAGCTCGCTATAAGAAAGTTAATTCAATTATTGTCTGGAAATTGAAAAACCCTCTGATCCTGTTCGTCTGTCCATGACTTGGTCAGAATGGAGAAAATGCAATACTGTAAAATTTTTAATATCTGCTACTCCAAAGCATACGGTGGACGAATTCTTTAACAACTTTGTCGATAAGAATAATTTCTTCTATTTTGATTGATTGAAATTCAAAAATACTTTGAATAACTAGAATGTGCAGTATTATGTCAAAGTTTTCTAAGGTTTGTTGTCACATTCTCTTCACGAATGCCAATATCTTCAGAAATATTTTTTTTTCTATAGCTTTGTAACCATAGGGAAAATTTTTACCATAGAAAATGTAATCCTGTATTTGTAAAAAATAGATTAGTATCCCTCAACAAAGAATTGGTGTGAAATAAGTAAATAATTTTTCAAAAAATTTACGAAATTTGTATGAACATACTTCAAGTCTATTCATTCTAAATTATTAATTATATTTTCAGTAGTTCAAACTTAATAAATATTTGACTCATCACATGAAGGAAACACTAACAGGTACCGAATATGAATTTATTTATATTATAATACAAACAGACAAAGCCTACATATATATTCACAGTATAATGCATTTATGATTGATTATATCTAAACAATCACGAACGTTTCAACTAAGAACCAAAGTTCTTAGTTAAAAGTTGGGCAACTTTCTAGTCATGGTTCTTAGTTCTTGTACTAGGGGTTCCATAAACGCGCTCATTGATTTGCTAGTGTTGAATCCTTGGTTATTAGTTCACTTAGTTCTTGGGAACGTTGCATAAACAAAGCATTTCATAATCCACCCTTGGCAAATTTTCCGAACCTGCTTTTACGAAGCCTTGTTTCATTATAAACACACCAAATCGTTTATGATATTGAGAAATTAATAAGTTGATAAAAATAAACAAACATTAACCTCAAATGTCAATATGATTTTAATGGGAACTGTCTTTAATATTTGCGGTGTTGCCAATGGTCGCTCTTCATCAAAAGGAAGGCCCGTTCAGAAACTTTGAATGTTTTAAATGAAGAAAACCATTGTTGAAATGGGTTTTTTTGTTGATGAGTCTATCAATAAACAGTGTTTAATTATATATTAATGGTGTATATCAAGCAGTGAGCTATATTTTTGACAAGAACAGTAATGCGTGTTTCTGAACGTGGATTATGGAAGGAGTAGTTTTCGATGAACGTGATGTCACGGGTACACTTTGAAACGCAATATCTTCTCGTAATAAAAAATATATGATGGCATTCTAAGTCAATTGGACGTTTCATATGGAATATAATCGACCTATATAAGTTTTGGATTTTTTTTTTCGTAAATGTAAAGGTCCATTGTAACCACATCCGTTGTCTGATACTTAGCGGCATATTCTCCAGAAAGAAGCTCAGGCAGATCATCTCGTAAAAATTGTAAACATTTTTGACCATTCAAGTTTCCATCAAAGAAGTATGGTCCTATAACTTGTGTACCTATAATTCCTCCCCACACGTTAACAGACCATCTATTCTGGTGATCCAGAGTGCGGAAAAAATGGGGATTTACATCACTATGATAATGGAAGAGATAAGTGCCATGTGAAGTGGAATGAATAGAAAAATCGAATTTAAACGGTTTTCTTCACATAAAGGATTCAATATAAAATTGAACCAGAGAAAGGTAGATCTCAGGTGAAAAACAACTACTTTCCTGGCAAATACCACGCAGAACGTTGAATGATATTCACCTGAAAATCCATGCATACTTCCATATAATATCAATGGACATTGAATGCAAATGTTTCTTTCTGATAAGCTCGATTATGTTTAATTTATGTCGTGTTCACCTAACAATCCGCATACCGGTTTCAGGCTTCTTGGCCCTCATCAGCGGAGTAGGTGAACACGACATAAATTAAACATAATCGAGCTTATCAGAAAGAAACATTTGCATTCAATGTCCATTGATATTATATGGAAGTATGCATGGATTTTCAGGTGAATATCATTCAACGTTCTGCGTGGTATTTGCCAGGAAAGTAGTTGTTTTCACCTGAGATCTACCTTCTGGTTCAATTTATATTGAATCCTTATGTGAAGAAACCGTTTAAATTGATTTTTCTATTCATTCCACTTCACATGGCACTTATCTCTAACTTTATGCTAGACGGGCTTGCCACTCCTACTGAGAAGGAATCTTTTATTAAGAAACCTATCGAGGTGGGAGATTTTCGGAGTGTTTCTTTCTGTCACTAGGTACCGCCAGTTAAAGTTTATCTTTTCCGGCGTACCTATAGGTGTTACAAGATCGATGATGGTTTGTTTACGTTGTGTCTCACTTCAGCCAGAGTTCTTTGGACTTTTGGCTGGTTGACTACTCCGTACTGATGAGGGCCAAGAAGCCTGAAACCGGTATGCGGATTGTTAGGTGAACACGACATAAATTAA
The DNA here is from genome assembly GCA_018342105.1 of Gonioctena quinquepunctata. Classification (NCBI taxonomy): domain Eukaryota; kingdom Metazoa; phylum Arthropoda; class Insecta; order Coleoptera; family Chrysomelidae; genus Gonioctena; species Gonioctena quinquepunctata. Next base: position 1,208,314 of record JAFIRS010000052.1, on the reverse strand, counting down.
ACATAATCGAGCTTATCAGAAAGAAACATTTGCATTCAATGTCCATTGATATTATATGGAAGTATGCATGGATTTTCAGGTGAATATCATTCAACGTTCTGCGTGGTATTTGCCAGGAAAGTAGTTGTTTTTCACCTGAGATCTACCTTTCTCTGGTTCAATTTTATATTGAATCCTTTATGTGAAGAAAACCGTTTAAATTCGATTTTTCTATTTTTTCTATGATAATGGAAGTTGTGTCTGTTCACTAAGCCATTGTTATGAAAAGTAGATTCATCAGAAAATAAAATGGAATCCAAAAAATGTTCATCCTCACTAAACTTGTTCAGAACCCATAGACAAAACTCGATTCGTCGATGGAAGGCTATTTCATATAATTCCTGGTGAATCTGAATACGGTACGGGTGAAATTTGTATTTTTTTATTACCCTACACTTCCAGTCCTACGAAATTGATGTAGCGATCGTTTGAAAACCAACTTGTTTGGATGATTCCGGTCTGGATATTTTTGGGCATACACCCTCGACGCCAAAAGGCAATTCTCTAAACACTCACCAATCGCTAAAATCATATCTATCCGCTCTTGAATGGGATAAGTTTTCATTTTCGACTCTAATAATTCAGTGAATGTTTTGAATAACGTAAAACACAATAACTGTCAATAAGAATTCTTTCAACAAGTTGAATAAATGTCGTTTCAAAGAAATCTTGATTCAAAGAATGCATTGAAATAAGAACTACTATTTGAAAAAGCCAATATCTGAAAAACTATTTAGATTAGGTATAGGGAACCCCAATATGAAATGAAAGATAATTGAATTTTATATTGTTCAGACCAAAAAAATACAGGGTGTTCTTTTTGAAATACAAAGTTATCTTTGTCCGAAATTATAAAAAAGTGACAATGATTTTTGAACATTTTGTATAATATTGAGAAACGAATTTTATCGAAATCAATAGCCCAAAACCTCTTTCATGCTTGGTCAGAATTCGAAGGGATGATTTCTATACATTTCGATGATATTTAGTTTCCAATTGTACCTAGCATTTTCATAAAAAATTAATAACTCGAGAACGGTTATAGTTAGGTACATAGTACCTTTTATGAAATCATATTATTTTTTCCTGACCTATTCAAAAGGGTAACGAAATACAGGGTGTTCTATTTAAAAAAATACAACTCTGATGTCACACTTTTTTGAGCCACCCTGTATACTCCAAAATAATTTCCTTTTGCAGCCTTAATCAATATACATAAAATAAAATGGAGAAATTCCCGAAAAAATTATTCGTTTGGTTTACAGGGACCGTGTCGTATGGGGTGCCCCACCCTGTATAATAACAAAAGTAGGCTTCTAGAGTACTGAAAGCATAACAATTGTTCGTTTTTTAGTTCAAAATGTTTTCTGGGGGAACTATAAATGAACATGCAACAATCTTCCACCCATCTTCTACCTTCTAGAGATCAATCGTAAGATGAAAATATTTTTGTAAAATGTCAAATGAAAGCAGATGGAATGCAAAACTCATTCATGCTCGACAAAATCGAAAAGGAATAATTAACAACGTGCGACAGAAATCTCGGGAAGCTACGAGAAATTGTTCGTCCTATATTCTATCTCAAAGTAATGGAATTAATGATCTAGGAGAAGCAATAAATAAACAATTTGTTATTCTCATGTTAGATGTCATGACTATGGACTATTGTAGCAATAATTACTATTCTTCTGTGGCACACTCAACTAGGACCACACGGACACCTTGTTAGTTCTATTTTGCCACCCACATAGCCTGCGGGTATTATCTACAGCCCATAATCCACTCTCTACCAGTGCAGGAATATACTGGGCGAGACTTTGTCAGGATAACATCGATTTTGTAACTCGACATACAGTTTTCCTTTTTTTTCGGGTGGGATTGTTTGCTTCAATATTTTCTGCAATATCTCAAGACCTATCTTGCACAAAATTCTAGAAATAGTTTTGTAATAACTAACTTATTATGACTCACCTACAATCACAAACAAAATATCACCGGCAAGCAAAAACGGAAAACAATCAACCCGGTTCATTTGACTATTGATGAATCTTTGTAAATAATTTGTTGGCATAGACTGTAGTTCTACAAAAATAATGAAAAGTATAGGATGTTACACTGCAGCGCCTCTACCATATATCAACAATTTCCTCAGAAAGATAATTCCCATGTAGGAGTACTCTCTTTCGATCTCGCTGAAGCTTTTGGCAGTTTGTAACTGAAATATCCCCAAAAAGCTATATTCTATAACCACTAGGGGAAAATACTATCATGGTTACTATCCTGCCGAAAAATTTACATTAGAAACACAAAACTATGATGTGAATGTTAGAGTTCCACAGGGATCAATTCTGGGGCCATTGGTATTCCTTATTTCCATCCGCAAAATAATCATATTATATGCAGATGATACATCACGGCTAGCATATAGTAATAATCCTTATGAAGTTGAAATTATTTACACGAAACAATTGCCGAATTGTAAGAAAATGGTAAGCTACTAAAAGCTGTTCTACACCACTTAAACGGCAAAATAGCAGTATTATCTCTACTTGAAAAAGCTATTGTATAGCAAAATACATGTCGTGGTTTTGTAAACCCAGGTTAGTGAAAATCATTTAGTGTCTTTTGTTTAATACTGAAGGCTAAATTATTGGAAGACCTATTCATAACACTATTCGAGGAATATATTGGAAAATAAATATCCAAACAAGGAATATTGTTTACTTTTCGGGAAAATTAAAAAAAAACCTGTGTGTGTTACTTACAAAAGATTTTTCGATCATTGTGGTTTGTTAATTGCTTTGAAGTGTGCTGATTTCATCTACTAGTTCTGACTTTATCTACCAGTTTTGATATAACGCGGTTAGTTTTGTTTCCATTATTGTAAAATTGACGTTGTACACCTGTCATTCGCAGGAGTTTCCTCACAGTGAAGACATTTGCTTCTTCGTACAGCATTGCAATAGAAAATCTTTTCTTTTTGTTCAAAATAATTTTCAGTAGTGTATTTTGGATGGTCTCCAAATTCCACATTATAGTTTTGAACGCTCCGCCCCATATAACGAATGGTGGATTCTGATAGAGAGCAGTGTAGATCATGAGAGTCTTTTTATTCAAGATATTCCTGAGCTGGTAAAATTTCCAGCGCAGAAAGTGGTCTACAATAACTCCCAAGTATTTAATAGATTGTTTTTTTCACAGTGGGACATTGGAAGTAAGTGGAACCTTTACAGTCGAGTGTATGGATATGAAGGGTCTGGAAATTTGGTTGATCTTTAGCCGTTGAAGAAAACGTTATAAATTTAGTCTTTTCTATACTGAGGCTCAATAAACTATTATTGAGCCAACTAGAAATGATGTTCATTCCCTTTTCAGCTTTTTCAAATGGTTCATCCCAGGTGTTACCTACAAAAGAAACCTCGTAGGATGTTAAGTTACCTCCAAGTTGTTCAATACAGAAAATACTGTTGATGTATAGCAGAAAGACGATGGGGCCCATTACTGTCCCCTGTGGAACCTACATGGTGACTGGTAACGGAAGGAAGTATTCAATTTAATAACCTGCATTCTATTCGATAGATAATTTTTCAATGTCTTATGACAAGCCCCTGATACCATTGTTTTCAAGACGTCTGAATAAGATTTCATGGTTAACGGTGTCGAAAGCATCAGCTAGATCTAAGAACACCGTTAAGCATTTCTGTTGATTTTGAAAACACTCAAATAGAGTTTGTTAATTGACATACTGCTGTTTCTGTTGAGAGGTTTTTCCTGAATCCAAATTGGCTCTCTGACAAAATGTTAGTTTCAGCACAAAAATGCATCGGTCTAGTCTTTAGACATTTTTCAAAAAATTTACGGTTATTGGCCTGTAATTGGTAGTTTTTTTCCGGTTGCCACCTATAAATATTGGAGTTGTAGTTGATTCCTTGAAACTGGAAGGCACAGTTCCACTTGTAAGAAGTTCAAAATGTAACAAAAACTTTTTTTATAAGGTAAACTGTGATTTTATCTGGACCCAACGATGTATTGTTCTTTAGAGTAGATATAATGTTGATTACTTAAGTATTCGTTACAGGGTGTAAGAATAGTGAATCTTTGATATTCACATGTTTTTCTGGGACAAATTGGTCTGATTTCAATATTTTGCTTGCCATTCTTGTACCAATGTTGGAGAAGAACTTATTGAACTGATCAGCCATTTCCTTATCAGTGTTCAGATGTTTATCTTCACCATCGTAGATATTGAAGGTGTGAATGTAAATGCTCGCTATTTGTAATTTCGGAGATACATTCCCATATTTTTTTAGAGTTATTCTGTGCCACTTCGAGTTGGTTTTTGTAATATTGATTCTTCGTAGTTCTCAGGAGGTTTGATAAGAAGTTATGGTATACTGTGTTCTGTACTACATGCTAAACTTTTTGTTTTTACAAATTTTTGTTTCAATCGATGTCTATGTCTTAAGGAGTTTAATAAACCGGTAGTCATCCATAGTTTGAGCTATGTATTATTTTTATTGGTTGAATGCTTTCATTATTGTACTATATATCATTGTAGTGAAAAATGTTTTCTATAAATGAATTATATGCTGTTTCTGGTTCTATAGACTGGTAGGTTTCTATGGTTTCTATCCAGTTTTCTCTTTTCAGTAGATTGTGAAATTTATTATAATTAATAAAAAATGTTTATTGTGTCATATTGATCACTTATATTTAATGAAGAATCCAGCTGAATTGAAAGCATAAGTGTATAATGATCGGTTATTTCGGTTTTGAAGATATATGATTTAATTCTAGTTTTACTGTGAATATTTTTATTGGTTAACCTGACGTACATATGATCAATCAAGCTAGAAGTACTATTCGTTACTCTAGTTGGTTTATTGATATACGGGAAAAATCCCAATTCAGCCAATATACAAGAATAATTAATAACTATATCAGCAAGGTTTAGCATGTTTATATTTATATCACCTAAGAAAATGTTCACATCATATGTATCTAGCGAAGAAATATAGTTATCAAGCTCTGTCAAAGGTCTACATTGGTGGAGAGAGGGCTGTAAGAAGCTATTAGAAAAAATAAATAAGTTATTTAGTTTGAAGAATAATTGAACTGAGTTAGTTTCTGATAGGTGTTTGATAGATACATTATAATAATAATAATAATATTTATTTGCATCAGTAATACCTACAATAGTTAATAATCCTAATAATAATTTAACATAATATTTAGTAATAGTACTCTGACACAAACAAATAAAGAGAAAGAACACAAAGCTTTCGCTGTCCGTGTCATATCCCATTCATTCATTCATGCGACACTAAAACATAACAAAGTATTATAATTTTCAATAAGACACATACATATAATGAATGCACACATATATATACATAGATACATTCCACACATACATACATATATATTTACATAGATATACATGTAATACAATATTGAAGCAGGAAAAAAAATAGCCTAAACGAAGAGAACTGATGGACATATAATTATTTTGGCATATTGAACCGTAATAGAGGACTGATAATATAGAGCATGAGGAGTATGCTGGATTAATGGTAATTTTTTTTTTTTTTTTAGTTAAAGAAGTTTTGTATAAGTTGTCTTCGATTACTTAGTAGGAATGACTTAACCTTATTTCTATAATATACTTCAGAATTGGAGATGTTGAAAAGGGACCTTTCTGAAATAATATTTATGAATCGTGGTCCTAAAAATGATAGACATTTGGTACCCACTGTTTTATTCGCTAGTGGAGTTCTCAACTTATTTGAATATATAGCTCTTGTTGGGTAATTATGTGAAAGAAAGTCAATATGTTTCCTATTCTTGTATAAAAAGCACACTGCTTTTAGAAAGAAGATCTGTCGAATATCTAGTATCCTAGCTTCTTTATATAAGTTATCTGATGGGTAGGTTCTTTCTTTTTTTAATATAATTTTTAGGAAATATTTTTGAAGTGTTAATATAGTTCCTTATATACAAGATCAAACCATCGTTTTGGTTGAAACATGATTAATTATATAGAATATCATAGTTTGGAAGACAAAAAGTGGCAACATCATCCGGTATCCAAGTTTCTGACAGAATTATTGCATTAATGTTAGAGATATCGAATGACTCAATATAAAGGAGAAGTTCATAAACATATTGAAATGAAGAATATTCAGTTAATCAGTATAGTTATGAATTTGTAGAGTGCATTTTCCTGTGTGAACTACAAGAGTTGCTCCGTTTGAACTTCCGGTTATGCACCAAAGCACGGGAAGTTCCACTAGCTGAAGCTCACTTCGCATAAAGGAACACAATACCGGTCGTTGCGTTGTTGTTTTTTTATTGCTCCATTGTTACACATCCTTCTGCATAATATCAGACCGATCCGTCGTGCGATATGAATACATTAGCATAATCCCGAGTTGATAGAGACGATGATGGAACGAAGAAATGCCTCGCCAGATGGCTGTTTTTCAAAACATTCATCGGCATATTACTTCAGCTCGTCCATATCAACACGGGGAAGCGGAGTATTTCCGTTTTCGGGCTTTTTATCACTTACGGAGAATCAACAAGAGGAAAACCTTAATTTAGGGGAGGAAGTATTTTTTTTTATTTACAGAACCATAACGTGAGCGTCATAGTTGACGCTCTACAGAAGCGCCTTGTATAAGTTATTTCTATAACTGTCAAAAAATGTCTTTATTATATGTTCAATAATTATACAGTGCTTCTCAAAAGTCCCCTCCCCCCCCTCTTATTTTTGGAACGATTATACATAAACAAGTGAAATTTGGACACTGAATATTAAAGGTTGTAAACTTCCCTACTAGTGATGATACATGACGAAATCGTCAAAGATGACGTCACAAGGCCATTGTGACCAATAATTTTAAATGGAACCCTACGGCAAGCGACACCTCTTTTAAAAGGTATCGAAAAAACCTATTCAATGATACTAATTTTGTTTGTGTTTATGGCGGTTTTAATGGCGCATTAGTAAACATTAAAATTTAAATTCCATTCAGTATGATATTAATTACAGATTTAAGAATCAGTATCTACTTAAAGAAATTGCTCGAAGCGATCTCCATTTACTTCCTGACAGTGAAATATCCTATTTTTAAACTCTTCTCGTACTTTTGCAAATGTGTCTGCGGAAACAGCCGCACATTCTGCAACAATACGTTGTTTTAAAACGTCAATATTGTCAGGTTCAGTAGCGTAAAACTTCGATTTAAGGTACCCCCACAGAAAAAAATCCAAATGTGTGAGGTCCGGTGATCGAGCTGGCCATTCCGTTGAACCTCGTCGTCCAATCCATCTACCAGGATACTCCTCATCCAAATACCGTCTCACTGCACCGTAATAGTCTAGAGGAGCACCATTTTGTTGGAATGTTATTTCCAAATTGTCGAATTCATCTGGATTATCTTCCAAAATTTCAAGGATTAACGGTTCTATTGGGTTTTGCAGATAAACCTCACCAGTTAAATTAGTATTTAAAAAAAGAGGCCCAACGATGTGGTTTCCTAGGATACCTGCCCAAACATTCACCTTCTGGGGAGATTGGGTATGTGTTTCACGAAATAGGTGAGGATTTGCGTCATTCCAATACCTCACATTCTGTGTGTTTACATTTCCATTTAGATAGAAAGTACTTTCGTCACTAAAACAAATTGTTTTGACATAGTCTGGCTGTTGGTTAATTTTAGTTTCCATATTTTCACAAAATTCTAGTCTTCGGTCTGCGTCGTCGTCTGAGAGCTGATGAACCATTTTTAATTTGATGAAATTTGTTTTTTTTCAACACGCTGTGTACTGTACTTCGACTGACTTCACAGGTAGATGCAACGTGAGTTGTTGAAGAAGTAGGATTAACTATTACTTCTGCCAGTATATAATTTTTTTTCTCATCAGAAATTTGTGGTCTGCCAGATCGTTTCGCATCATTAATACTACCCGTTGTTTCAAACTTACGAAAAAGCTCTCTTAAATAAGTCCTCGAAACGGGGCGATCGGGAAACCTCTCATTAAAAATGCGTTCTGCTGCATGAATATTTTGTCTAGTTTCACCAAGAATTAGGATCGCTGCTACTTCATCACCTAAAGCACGTACCATTTCGCTTCTTGAAGCACTTAAACGTTCGGCTCACAACAGTTTAACAAATTATTAAAATGTACAAAAATATTAAAAGTACCAAAAGCTGCTAAAACAGTTAAACGTTCGATCAACAATACACAAATTATTAAATGTACAAAAACT